>CM061532.1:90651314-91221040 GCA_030545055.2 Neoaliturus tenellus | reverse complement strand
TGAAAAAATATTTTGTGGAGTCGAAGAGCTATCAGGTACTTTAAATGTAGAAGTGTCACTTGTTGCAATTCCAAGTTGTTACATCAAATAGATGTATAAATAGACTTTGCAGAGTAATTAGCCAGCAATATTGTATATACTAGTCTTTTCTAATGTAGTAATCGACATGGAATACTGTTAGCGCTTTGTATTAAATATTGCGTTTATAAATAAAGCTTTTCCGAATGGCTTACACAATCTGGCCTACACATGGGTTACAACTCAAACACTCTCTCCACATATAGAATTATGTATGGACTAATGTGGCTTAGCGCTTCCTTGCCGAGGTTCTATATAAATTTATAACTTTTAAACTGAGGCGTTGGATAGCGAGTACTGACCGTACATTATGTATGAATGTGAGGGCCTAGTAAATTGAGGCGCCCCGACCCGAGGAGGGTTCGGGCTACTCCTTGGAACGGTCTTGAGGTCCCTGGCGCGGCTGACGAAAAGGCCCGTAAACCTCAGTATGAATGTGAGGGCCTAGTAAATTGAGGCGCCCCGACCCGAGGAGGGTTCGGGCTACTCCTTGGAACGGTCCTGAGGTCCCTGGCGCGGCTGACGAAAAGGCCCGTAAACCTCTGTATGAGTCAAAGTACTACGCTTCCTTTGACCACGTTAAAATTGAACCTCATGGAAGGCCATGTAGATTGAGGCGTTGGGGTCTGAGGAAGGCCCTGACTACTCCTTCGAACGGTCTGACGTGAATGGTTTGTAATATCTCACAGCATATAGTAATGTGAGGGGACCGTCTAGAGAAGGAAGCTCTACGCCACAATTTTTATCAAAGCATTTAACATGTTGTGGGGGTGTGATTGATGTACCACATGTACAGCTTGGTTGTATCAATATATTTTATACATCATATTATAGACACTTTTGCAATCAAAACAGCTCTCAAAGTGGATTATTCTGCCCAAAAACCACTTTAAAAAAAGATGTGGCTAGGCCCGTAGAGGAGAACCTAGACCCGTAGAAGGGAACCTAGGCCCTCGTAGGGGAACCACGTCATGGTTAATGTTTTTTACATGAGCCATGATAAAAGTCAACGCCATGGAGCTGGGAAGTACCACCTCGAAAGAGCTCTGGTCCATGGGAGGAAATCTTCCTGAGCTGTTTTGATAGTTTAGTAGCCTTCAAAATACAAGACTAGCATACCTTATGCGAACGAATTAAACTAAATCATGTCAAATGAGGGAATGTTAAAGGTATCCTAACAATAATTGGCAACTATCAAACACACGAGAAAATTTAAATTGTATATACTACAATATAAAGTTAATTGTGAATGTGGCTTTTAGGATTTGAATGTTTCTTCTGGGCAATGGTCACCTCCTCGCTTAAACTATAACAATGTAGACGAATTAAGGCAAAACAGCTCTTACAGTGGATTATTTCGCCAAAACACCACTTTAAAAAAGGCGTATCTAGGCCCGTAGAGGAGAACCTAGACCCATAGAAGGGAACCTAGGCCCTCGTAGGGGAACCACGTCATGGTTGATGTTTTTTCACATGAGCCATGATAAAAGTCAACGCCATGGAGCTGGGAAGTGCCACTTCGAAAGAGCTCTGGTCCTGGGAGGAAATCTTCCTGTGCTGTTCTAATAGTTGAGTATCCTCCAAAATTAAAGACTAGTATACATCACGCGTGAGCTTGACACATGTGGTCAATTACATAATAAAAGTGAGAACACATGGTCAACAGTTTGGAAATTTCCCGCCAAAACAGTCGCCATCTTGATACACGTGGTCAAACACATGATAAAAGTGAGGTTAGAAAACGTGGTCCAAAGTTTGTAAATTTCCCGCCATCTTGACTCACGTGGTCAAACACGTGGTAAAAGTGAGAACACGTGATCAAAAATTTGGGAATTTCCCGCCAAAGCAGTTGTCATCCTGAAAAAGGGGTGTTCTTGACCTATATGGTCAAACACGTGGTAAAAGTGAGGTTAGAACACATGGTCAACAGTTTAGAATTTCCCGCCAAAACAGCCACCATCTTGACTCACGTGGGCAAACACGCGGTAAAAGTGAGGTTAGAACACGTGATCAAAAGTTAGGTTAGGAAATTTCCCGCCAAAACAGCCGCCATCTTAGAAAAGGGGCGTGGCCTACACCACGTGACTGATGACGTCATCGGTCACAATTTGAAGAAACATTTAGGTGAAGTTAGGTTATAATTGGTTGGCTTAAGTTAGGTTTCACTCTCGCAAAACACTTAACTAGGCTACTTAGAAAGTTTTAGAAATAAGTATTGTAATAAGTATAAAACAAGGCTAAAAGCAAGGGTAAGTGAGAGTGAAACCTAACTTAAGCCAACCAATTATAACCTAACTTCACCTAAATGTTTCGTCAAATTGTGACCAATGACGTCATCAGTCACGTGGTGTAGGCCACGCCCCTTTTCCAAGATGGCATATGTTTTGGCGGGAAATTTCCTAACCTAACTTTTGATCACGTGTTCTAACCTCACTTTTACCACGTGTTTGACCATATAGGTCAAGAACACCCCTTTTCCAAGATGACAACTGCTTTGGCGGGAAATTCCCAAATTTTTGATCACGTGTTCTCACTTTTACCACGTGTTTGACCACGTGGGTCAGGATGGCGGGAAATTTACAAACTTTGGACCACGTTTTCTAACCTCACTTTTATCATGTGTTTGACCACGTGTATCAAGATGGCGACTGTTTTGGCGGGAAATTTCCAAACTGTTGACCATGTGTTCTCACTTTTATTATGTAATTGACCACATGTGTCAAGCTCACGCGTGATGTATACTAGTCTTTAATTTTGGAGGATACTCAACTATTAGAACAGCACAGGAAGATTTCCTCCCAGGACCAGAGCTCTTTCGAAGTGGCACTTCCCAGCTCCATGGCGTTGACTTTTATCATGGCTCATGTGAAAAAACATCAACCATGACGTGGTTCCCCTACGAGGGCCTAGGTTCCCTTCTATGGGTCTAGGTTCTCCTCTACGGGCCTAGATACGCCTTTTTTAAAGTGGTGTTTTGGCGAAATAATCCACTGTAAGAGCTGTTTTGCCTTAATTCGTCTACATTGTTATAGTTTAAGCGAGGAGGTGACCATTGCCCAGAAGAAACATTCAAATCCTAAAAGCCACATTCACAATTAACTTTATATTGTAGTATATACAATTTAAATTTTCTCGTGTGTTTGATAGTTGCCAATTATTGTTAGGATACCTTTAACATTCCCTCATTTGACATGATTTAGTTTAATTCGTTCGCATAAGGTATGCTAGTCTTGTATTTTGAAGGCTACTAAACTATCAAAACAGCTCAGGAAGATTTCCTCCCATGGACCAGAGCTCTTTCGAGGTGGTACTTCCCAGCTCCATGGCGTTGACTTTTATCATGGCTCATGTAAAAAACATTAACCATGACGTGGTTCCCCTACGAGGGCCTAGGTTCCCTTCTACGGGTCTAGGTTCTCCTCTACGGGCCTAGCCACACCTTTTTTAAAAGTGGTTTTTGGGCAGAATAATCCACTTTGAGAGCTGTTTTGATTGCAAAAGTGTCTATAATATGATGTATAAAATATATTGATACAACCAAGCTGTACATGTGGTACATCAATCACACCCCCACAACATGTTAAATGCTTTGATAAAAATTGTGGCGTAGAGCTTCCTTCTCTAGACGGTCCCCTCACATTACTATATGCTGTGAGATATTACAAACCATTCACGTCAGACCGTTCGAAGGAGTAGTCAGGGCCTTCCTCAGACCCCAACGCCTCAATCTACATGGCCTTCCATGAGGTTCAATTTTAACGTGGTCAAAGGAAGCGTAGTACTTTGACTCATACAGAGGTTTACGGGCCTTTTCGTCAGCCGCGCCAGGGACCTCAGGACCGTTCCAAGGAGTAGCCCGAACCCTCCTCGGGTCGGGGCGCCTCAATTTACTAGGCCCTCACATTCATACTAAGGTTTACGGGCCTTTTCGTCAGCCGCGCCAGGGACCTCAAGACCGTTCCAAGGAGTAGCCCGAACCCTCCTCGGGTCGGGGCGCCTCAATTTACTAGGCCCTCACATTCATACATAATGTACGGTCAGTACTCGCTATCCAACGCCTCAGTTTAAAAGTTATAAATTTATATAGAACCTCGGCAAGGAAGCGCTAAGCCACATTAGTCCATACATAATTCTATATGTGGAGAGAGTGTTTGAGTTGTAACCCATGTGTAGGCCAGATTGTGTAAGCCATTCGGAAAAGCTTTATTTATAAACGCAATATTTAATACAAAGCGCTAACAGTATTCCATGTCGATTACTACATTAGAAAAGACTAGTATATACAATATTGCTGGCTAATTACTCTGCAAAGCCTATTTATACATCTATTTGATGTAACAACTTGGAATTGCAACAAGTGACACTTCTACATTTAAAGTACCTGATAGCTCTTCGACTCCACAAAATATTTTTTCAAAATATTCATCGAAAACTGTTGGAGTCAATTTAACCCGAGGCATGAATGGTATATGACCTGAATCTTTTCCTAGTTTTATTGTTATGCCAATATGAGCGTTTGAAGGAGCATTTTCCGTAATTTGATCAACTATATGCTCTGAAAATACTAGGGGCCACTCGCATGTCTCTATCGAACCTGTAAGAAAAAACGTATACTCAAAAGACGTAATACAAAATTTGGCATTTTCATTTAACTTTCTCTTTGACAAAAATTTCAAAAATACTGCCATGTCTGTTTAATCAATAAGAGGAAACACGTCCGGCCCGTACGAAAGTTGGGAAGAGAATGATCAAACAAGCTAGTGAGGACCATAGACATCCATGGAGCACTGGTGTATGTGTGCTAGTTCACATGGTTCTCTGAATTTTGTAACCATATGGGACAGTATCATAATCATCGTTCAATTTTCTCTTCGCTCCAGTAATTTTAAACTGTTTGACTTCATTTACTGTCACAATGTCTCGAGTTTTTGTCCTTCTGATTCGGCTCTCTTTAATTTCCAGTACTTGAGTGGCTCCGTTAAGGACCATTTCTTTCAATGTATCAAAATTCACATCTTTTGACGTCTTAATATTTAATGTTAGCCCTTTTATTTTACATACAGAGACTAATTTATTTTGGCTTGTTGAATACACAAGGTAGGCGTAGGTTTTAGGGCCTCCAGACACAAACTCAACTATATAGGAACCTGGATCGTAGTCCTTGGCAAGTTCGTCTGTCATCTCTCCCAGGTAATCACCAATGTTAACTCTATACAGGCCATCGCAGTAGTAATAAACGCAGCTGTCCGTGTCGTAGTATAATACCTGGCCTCCTAGGGCTTCCAAATGTTCATATAACTTAAGTCTGGCGTGGGCCGTGGTATAAGCTGCGATCACAACATTCACGGTCCTCAAGGGTTCACTAGCCTCGTCAATAATTTGCCAATTCACGAGGAGTACTTCTTCGTTTATGATTTGGATTAAATTTACTTTACCCCCAGGCTGGGTTAGCAATCGGAAAAACTCTTTAGAGTCCTTCACGATCGATGTTTTAGTCATATTTTCCCTTTGCCCAAATTTACCCCAAAATGAGTTCAACATTAATTTAGCAACTGATCGAAGGCCGGCATTCTTAGCAATTTTGACTTTCTCAAGTTTAACTCCTTCATGTTTAAAATACTCCATGACATACTGGTCTTGGTCTTGTTCAGTCTTACACCAAGAGGGGAACCCTGATGCCTCTTGTTTCATTTTTAAAAATTTGTTAATAAAGTCGGTGAATAAGCCCCCGTTCTCATAGGTCGCCACTCGATACTCCCATAGCTCATACATGTCTAGGACGGTATAGCCTTTCTCTACAGCCTTCCGTATTTCATCCATTGTCCACGTCCCCACTATAGCCCTTTCCTCGCTCTCATGTAGGCAATCACCCTGATTTAAGGTTTCCCCACAGGTGCGACATAACACAAACATTAATTTATTGTTCATTTTAGCAGGGAGTACGGGGTGGTAGAGATCCCAAGGTGGCAAGATTTTACATTTCAACAAGCCTTCAACATCAAGACCACGTGCTCTGCACTCCTCATTACCTATATAGATTTTTGGATGGCCAATGGGATATTTGCAGTATTTATTTACATAAGGGTACAAAGAGCAGACATCTACATACTGAATCGTTTCACCCTCCTCACATTTGTGAAAGACTTTGGCATTGCCTGTCCTGCCTCCAAAGAACGAATCTCTTGGGTTGAGCGGGAGATTGTTCAAAATTAGTAGTTTATTAAGATGATCTAGTTTATTTTCCTTCTTCAGCCGGCTAAACTCACATTCCCACAGTTCTACGATATTATAGTCAGAAAGTTTATCAATTTTGGATTTTGTTCTCTCATATCTAATGTTGAGAGTGTCAGACGGATCCTCCTTCAATGGTTCTTCCCTTCTGTAGGGGTAGCATTTGGGACAGCCATGCCAGTAGCATCCGTGGAATTCATAGATGTTCTCTCCATCAAAC
The DNA here is from genome assembly GCA_030545055.2 of Neoaliturus tenellus. Lineage (NCBI taxonomy): Eukaryota > Metazoa > Arthropoda > Insecta > Hemiptera > Cicadellidae > Neoaliturus > Neoaliturus tenellus. The sequence continues at coordinate 91,214,511 of CM061532.1, read as the reverse complement.
CCGTCTACTTTTAGCCCATTAATTTTGGCTTCTTTGCCCCGTCCTGCATGCTGTATCTTAATTCCACGTTTCTCTTCCTCCCACGTCAACCACTGCAATGCAGCAGCTGATTGAGTGTCGGAAAAACGATACCCACCTTTTGGAATCAAGCCAATCGTATCCGGTTTTAGGAAATTACGACGGAAAGCTAAGTTGCACGCGCTAGCTATAGTAATCGCTTCAAGGAACGGGTCTACGTTGCACTGCTCAAGAAGCAAGGCTCTAAATTTAATACAGGCTTGTGCCAAAATCTCGACATCTGAAATGCAATATTCTAAAATTTCTTTTTGAAAGTCAAATTTGTAATCTTCTGCTACTCGCTCATCATACCACTTTTCAAAAGCTGAGTGGGACTCTTCAAACATAGAGTCTGGACAGTAATACTCCTTGGCTGGCATAGGGCCTACATAATTTTGATTCGCCAATGTGTTAAAAAGATGTGGGAAATAGCCTTTCTTCTTCTCTGGAGGCAGGTCAAACGCTTTCGGGAGTGCAGAGAGGGACATGGGGAAGTAGCTAAGTGAATCGATAAACCTTACATTATCTACTTCAATTAAGATTGCTTTAGTCCCCCGAGAAGTGACGTTTGGTACAAATTTAGTTTCCTCCATCAAATACTTTAAGATAAACTGAAAGTCAAAGCCCTGTCCATTATGAGCGATCACACATACAGTCTTAAAAGTTTTCCTCACCTGCATGACATAGTCCATAAATTGTTTGACAGGGTCTTCTTTGAATATATTTTGCCGTTCCAAACAAGTTTCACACTCATTTCCGTTGATACATTTAAAACAGTACTGTTGGGACACACATAAGTTTACTTTATGAATTTTAGTTTCACTATCATAAGCCAATGATTCGTCTTGGCGGGTCTCCAAATCAAAGAATATAAACAAAAAATCACGGTCCTTCGGAGTTTGCTTATCTACTTGCATGAAACACTGGTGGTCAGCCGGTTTATAGTCTTTACAAGTATTACAAAACACCTCTCCACATACGTGGATTGACTTACGTTTAGTTGGAAAAACCAGTTTTTGGCAATTATGGCAAAATTTAATCATTTTACAAACTTGACCACGATGGGCTATCAAACACTGCTCATTTTTAAAGTGGCGACTGCAAAATCGACAAGTGAGGCCTCCATGCTCAACCTTACATGGAGGAGATATAGAGTGACATGAAGTGCATTTATTAGAGCATCGATGTTCAAACTTATTGTTGGAAGGGACATGGCACGCCTCACAGTAGTAGCTACAAGCAAAAGCTGCGGTGAGGCTAGTAATTACATTATAATGGTCATTATGGAAAAGCAAGTTAATTTTAAGGTTAGCATCTTCACTGCCGCCAGAAAAGTATACATCACGGCCTTTCGAGCTGTAGTTATAAACAGTTATTCTGTACTTTTTAAGATGGGCTTGAAGCTTCTCAAGCTCAGGAATGCCTGCGCCTTCCTCAGGGATCTCTACCCTCGCCTTTGCAATTAATTTTTTTGCTTTACAGGTTTGCCTAAGGCCTTTATCCATTCGAATAAGATTCAATTGGGGGTCATTTTTTGCATACGCTTTTGCCACTACCAAAGCCCTGGGGAGACATAAATTATCTTTGTTTTTTATGACAACGATCCCCTGCCTCGCCTTACACTCTTCTTCGAAAGTATTGTAAAATCCAGGGCGTTTTCTAGCACCACGACCTACAGGCACGTTGACTCTCACCACATCAACTCTAAATGTATCAGTTGATTTGATATTTTCAGAGTTTGATTGGACAATTCCTCCAAATACACTCCAAAGTACATCACTGTTGACTTCAGAAGCCGGACGTGGAACTACATACCCTGACTCTTTTGTTTTTAAATTAATGCTATCTAATGTAAAGCCAAGATAATCATTAGGATGGCATTCGGATTTCGCTCTCTCGACTATTTGAGCAAACCCTTGTCTAAGCCATTCAAATTCAGACGTTCCAGCTGGGGGGTTAGTAAACTTAAAAATGGTTTTAAGACCATACAACCTGAATTTTTTTATGTACGTCCGGTCTTCGCTAATAAAATGGATTGGTTCAGTCATATTTTGAGAACCCATTTTAGAAGACGATTCCATTTTTATAAAAATACTAAGCTTATTATGAAGCAAAAATGGGATTTTTATAGTAAAAGTGAGGTTATGTTACACGCACGTCTGTACAGTACCACGTCTGAAACTAAAACAATAGAACTGATAGCTCTGGTTTTATAGAGACTCACTATGGACTCACTCTGGTATTACTATATGTACAGTAAAAGTACAATAAAAAGTGAGGTTATGTTACACGCACGACTGTACAGTACCACGTCTGGAAAGACACTGAAGAAAGAGCTGCTAACTCTGGTTTAATAGGACTCACTATGGGCTCACTCTGGTATTACTATATCTACAGTAAAAGTACAATAAAAAGTGAGGTTATGTTACACGCACGTCTGTACAGTACCACGTCTGGAAAGACACTGAAGCAATAGAACTGATAGCTCTGGTTTTATAGAGGTTCACTAGGGACTGGTATTACTATATGTACAGTAAAAGTACAATAAAAAGTGAGGTTATGTTACACGCACGTCTGTACAGTACCACGTCTGGAAAGACACTGAAGCAATAGAGCTAATAGCTCTGGTTTTATAGAGGTTCACTAGGGACTGGTATTACTATATGTACAGTAAAAGTACAATAAAAAGTGAGGTTATGTTACACGCACGTCTGTACAGTACCACGTCTGAGACTAAAACAATAAAGCTGGTAATTATAGAGACTCACTATGGACTCACTCTGGTATTACTATATGTACAGTAAAAGTACAATAAAAAGTGAGGTTATGTTACACGCACGTCTGTACAGTACCACGTCTGAGACTAAAACAATAAAGCTGGTAATTATAGAGACTCACTAAGGCTCACTCTGGTATTACTATATGTACAGTAAAAGTACAATAAAAAGTGAGGTTATGTTACGCAAGACTAGCACATCTGTACAGTACCTCGTCTGAAACTAAAACAACAAAGCTGGTAATTATAGAGACTCACTAAGGGCTCACTCAAGTTTTACTACTATATTTGATAGAGTAAAAGTGAGGTTATGTAACGTAAGACCTGCACGTCTGAACAGTATCACGTTTAAACCAAACTGAACCAATAAAGCTGGTTATTATGGTTTTATAGAGCCTCACTAAAGGTTCACTCAAGTTTTACTAGTATATACTACGGTAAAAGTGAGGTTATGTTACACGCACGTCTGTACAGTATCACGTCTGAGACTGAAGCAATAGAGCTGATAACTATAACTTTATAAAAAATCACTAAGGGACTGTCATTACTATATGTACAGTAAAAGTACAATCAAAAGTGAGGTTATGTTACGCAAGACCGGCACGTCTGTACAGTATCACGTCTGGAAAGACACTAAAGCAATAGAAATGATAGCTCTAGTTTTATAGGGTCTCACAATAGACTCACTCTGGTATTACTCTCACTAATATGATAATAGATAAATAACGCAGGAAAAATATTTCTAAATTTGTAAAAGTTCAACATATTATTTACACAACCGTCAAACTCTGTATTTTATTTCCAATTGTCGTGGAACCAGTATTTTGCCACTACTGATTGTTGTGGAACCGATATTTTGTCACTACTGACTGTCGTAGAACATATATTTAGTCACTGCTTCTAATGTAAAAACGGTTAAATTCAATGATAAATATAAGTTATAAGCCTGGTACACGTGCTCGGCGCAACCCAAACACAAACTGGGGGTGGTCCCAAAATAGAACACGCGGATGGTGACGTGGCGTGGGGCCACACTAGTGTGGGTGTCACCCGCTGGGCCCTGCCATATTGGTACACACGCTCTCCCAGTAACGTTCATGTGGTCATGTAAGTCCCGAAACAGTTCCCACCAAACGGCAGCCATCTTGATGACGCAATCGGCACCTGTCAGGCGCGGACGCCACCATCTTAATTGGCGCGGGCGCTGCGATGACGTCACAGAAAAACAGTCAAATTGGCGCGAAAGGGTGTCGCCATCTTGATGACGTCACTAAAAAAACAGCTGACGTCACAAAAAAGACGCCGCCATCTTGAAAAAAAATGGCGCGAACGCCGCCATGACGTCACAAAAAAGACGCCGCCATCTTGAAAAAAAAGACGCCGCCATCTTGAAAAAAACGCCGCCATCTTGATGACGTCACCATGACGTCACAGAAAAAAATTGGCGCATGCGCACGCCATTTTTTGTGCCCGATCCTCGTTACGCCTACTTGGTTCTCAATCGCCCGGCATTACTACTAACATCTTAATTACATAAAGGTTTGTTTGTTCACTATGTTATAGTTTTATATATATGTTTGATGACTCAAAGGTTTAAATTACTAATGAAATATTGTTAACAGGCTTTTCAGTGTTTTGAATTACACTTTTTATGAGCATTTTATTTTATTTTTATTTTTTACAAAATACAATTAAATATTATTGTTAATTTATAAAACATTAAAAGGCACTATATAAGGTACCATATAAGGCACTGCATCCGTTAAGATCCGACGAGAAATGGTATAATCCAAATAACAAAATTATGATTTATACCCAAGTAATGATTAAAGATGATTTTGTGACCTTTGTAAATAATGCAAATTGCAAAGCAATTTCGACAACAATAGAAAATCAGTCGATAAATATAACATGGTTTTATCTATTGATGTTACCTTAATTGCATTTTGAAAACAAAAATAAACCTATAACAATGCCTTATAATTTTCTTCATTTTAAAATGTCTTGTGTGATATATCTATTGTTTTGTTTAAAGTGAATGCTGAAAAAACTAACTCCACCTTTTATAATATTTCTTTTTATAATAAAAGGGGTTTGATATGACATCTGTGAAGTCAGATACAAGCTGGTCTTAAATGAGAGGTAATCGGAAAAAGATCTCTTTGTTTATTTCTAGTTAGTTAAGGCATCAAGCTGTTCAATCATATAAACAAAGATGAAGCTCAGTCAACGAGCTTAATCAGCTGGACTTGTCTTTGTCAATTATAATCTTTTATAGTTTATTTTAATACAGATATTTTAAGCATTGCTATTGTTTTAGTTCTAATTGAGTATACAAGTGTATATATAAACAATTTTTATAGGAATGCAAATAGTTATGTAATTATAATAATTTAGTGTTAGAGGTTTTGAAAAATAAAGATTTTATCCGTTCAATATGTTTCAAACAATATAAACAATTATAGTTTGGACATAAAGAAATATAAAGCCAATATCTTGATACAAATAATCAACCGGAATTATTAGTTTGCATTTTTTTACCGCGAGTCGTACACTATTAAATACTTGAGTTATAGTCGTATACATAAATGGAAGTATGTTACAAGGAGTTATCGTTTACAATTCAAAATTAATTTTAATAATATAACCATATTTTACTACTTTCCGACATTTTATTTTGGTTTTACACTAAAGTTTGATTAATTTTGTTACACTTACAATATTGGCTAGAATGACAAGTCAAAGAAAAGCTGTTGGTTAAAAGTGTTCATCTCTCTTTAGGCGGATGACCCAATTTTGATTAAATGAGACAGTTGTCTGAATATTCGTTATCAAAGGAGATAACAAGAAAATAATTTTGAAGGTTTGAGATAATATCAGTAAACGCAATATACTCTACAAAATTATTAAAAATTGACCACAGAATGACGTGTTCAAAAATGACACAGAATGCATTGGGTCTTAAAATTCTATTGAATATTTTTATTTTTCTCTAACATCCAAGCTGCTATTGAAGTAAAGAGTAAAAATAAGCAAAGAAACTTTAATTTAGAGATATCAACACTAAAATACATGTAATAAATTTAATCCTACATTGAAAATATTGTAAAAACATTACGAAAAATTTAAAGCAAATTATTATAAGAAAATATTTTGTTTATTAAAGACGAAGAAAATAACTGGAAATACTAATTTTTTAGGATTGGAATCCCAATAGTGAATAAAGAGCTTTATTGATTTAGATATCTTTAAACTTTTGCAATTTAACTTGGCGTACTTGAAACCAAACTAATCTTATTCGATTCAGGCCACAATTTATTAGTTTTTTTTTAGAGTCTTTTTGTCAAGATTAGTAAAGTAATTTGATTGATGTTACGTTATTTAACTGGATGTAAAAGAATCAAATAAAAAAAAATTGTTGTTAACAAATACGGATTACCTCACATAATATGATAATGCAATTTATCTTGGGCATGGTTACAAATTTGAATCACTTGTTAACGTAAAATATATCATTAGTATTTAAATCCACCATAATTTTTGTACCCAAATGCTTTTTAATCAACTTAAAAAAATAATAATAATAATAATAATAACTATTTCTGCATGAGTGTAGGAGGTACTTACGGTGATTTACTAGATTGATTCAAATTGACTAATTATTTAGGCCCTACCCGAACAGGTATAACATAAAAGTTGTTTCATTCCATATTAAACAAACGTTAAGATTTGGTGAAACTTAAGTTAATGTTTTTTTTTATGATCGGGAGAAAGCAACATTTAGTATAAAAGTGTATCACATGGGGGGGGGGGTTATTTTGGGGTTAGGTAATTAGTACATTTTAGTATCTCAGACATCGATGGTGCTGGACGTGAAGTTAAACAATCGTTAAATAATCATTCGTTAAACAATAATAACAACATCTTGAGCATAACACTTAGCTTACTTAATATTTAATACTTAATAAAACATTCAAATAATGTTTATGTTTTTGTTTTACAAATGTAAAAATATTTTACACTTGAAGCTTTTTACCACAGTGTCTTTAAAGTAATGGTAGTGATGGTGACGTAGTGCTGCTTAGATATTGTAAGAAATTTTCCATCACTTCGTAAATTTGTAATTTATTTGATATAAAAAAATACAGTCCCATAGCCTATTCTTACAGTAATAACATGTATATATATATATATATATATATATATATATATATGTGTGTGTTAAAATACCTTAAGAACTGCTGAAGCTGGTAAAACAAGTAGTTAGTTACTCTATCATAACAAATAAAATATTTTAGAAGCAACCTAACCGGTTTTGCAGGTAAATGATTAACAACTTAAAATGGAGAACATGTGAACCATTAACCGATTTTAATTAATTTATTATGTTCCAATATTAGGGTTCTTAATTAACTAACAGTCACAAGCCAATCATGAAAGTGATTTGTTGAAGCTCTACAGTGATACATCAATTTCGCATTAAAGCTGCATCCAATAAACGGTTCTCAAATAAAAAAATGTTTCAAATTCACTGTTATTATTGTTGCTTCTGCATTACTGTATTTTTAGTACATAGAAAAAGTAAAATAATTAACACAATTGATTATCATCAATATTATTCAATATTATTTCTTCAATATTATATATAAAAATGCTATACATAGTTACACTACATTATTGCTTTTTTCTCTATTACCTAATAAATGTTTAGGCCTACAAACTTAAGCTATTTCTATTATTTAAAAATTTTACTATAAACTTTTCCAATTTCATAAGTGTGATAAAAGCAAACGAAAGCTATAGTGAAACATTGTGCATATTTGTAGAAATACAACCTCCTCTGTTAATTAACAAAGTTAATCAAACGAGTATTCTTAATAATTTATTCTCATTCACTCTTAGCACAGGGTTCACCGAACCTTGCTTGTTTTTTTTTTTTTTTTTTTTTTTTTTTTTTAAGGGAGAGGCGGAAAAATGCATTACGCACACAGGTGGCCAGCCTGTAGTGTGGGACTCCCCTAAAAACCGGGTTTACCCACTAAAAAACCTCCTCTACTCTTTAGGATTCTAACCTGGAATTGTTTATCACATTACAACAGGCTAGGCCTAAATTTGGCTTACGCCCATGGGGCTTGCACCTTATCCAGCCTCTCGGTCAAGGGATCTGGGCCACTTTGTGGTCCAAATCGGTTTTCTTTTCCAGGAGGATGCCCCGGACGAATTGTGACAAACAATCCCAGTTGCCCTCATCCTCCATAATCTTTTGGCAGACCGTGTCCACCGAAAAAACACCGAGTTTTCTTGTGGCCTCCAGGTGGCGCCTTTCCCAACGCGAACAGCAGAAGAAGGTGTGTTCCGCGTCATCGGGAACGCCCGGGCAGTAGATGCAATCCGGTGAACCGGTCTTGCCCATCCGGTTCAGGTACGACTTGAAATAGCCGTTACCTGTCAGGAACTGCGTGAGGTAGTAGTCCACCTCCCCATGCCGCCGTTCCACCCATGGTTGGACCTGCTTGATAAGTCGCGCAGTCCATCGTCCTCGGGTGTCGTGCTCCCAGCTGTGTTGTGTTGCCACTGCTGGAAGGTTCGGGAGCGCTCTTCTGTTCTTGCCGTGTCCTTGCCGATCTCGCCTTGTCTCTGATAAATCGCTTTCCTCTTCCCTGCCAAGAGCTTGACAGGGATGACTCCGGTGACCACCAGGACGGCAGGCTCGGACACTGTACGGTAGGCGGAACACACCCGGAGCGCAGCTTGACGCTGAACCCGGGCGAGTCGCAACCTGTAGCACTCCTTATCTAGAGCGCCTGCCCACACCTCTGCCCCGTAAAGGAGCACGGACTGGACCGCGGACATCAACAGACGTCTTCTGCTGGATCGGGGACCCCCGACATTAGCCATCAGCCTACTAAGGTAAGTGACTACCTTAGCGGCCTTGTCCGCCGTACGAAAGATCTGATCCCTCCAGCTTAACCCGCGAGGGGTCGCGCCGCTGTCTTTTCCACCGGGCGATAGGTAATTTTTTTTTTACTTCTCAGCGTGGAAGCTTAGCGCTATCCCCCCTCCAGTGGCCAGCTCAACGCTGCGTGCAGCAATGAGAGCTGCAATGTCATCGGCGTACCCAACCAAAGTGGTTCTCCTTGCTTGTTGCTGTTAAATCACTTTATACTGTAGTATCAAGGTTAAAAAGCTGTGAAGTTTACACTAACACCAGCTATAGCTCTTCACAGTCAACAGCGGTTTCAACAACAATGTTAAAAGACAATTTTTCTTTGTCAAAATAACAATCCAAAAGACCGATGTAGAAAATTGAAATATGAAAAGTATTTTTAGACTAAAACAAATTTTTCCGGTGGTTCATTGTTTGAGAAAATATTAAAAAATAATTCCCAAATACTTTTTAATAAACAACAAATAAAAAAATCATAATCTAGATTTTAATATAAAATTAAAATACATCACTAGAGGCCCTCCTCGTATATGATTAATATATCTTTTACATTTATATTTTTTCCGACACAAATGTATGACATTTGTAAATGGTAAAAATATATCTCTTAATAGAGTTTATATCTTTATATTAAAATTAATGTATGGACAATGTTAAGAAGTAAAGTTTTTTGTATTTGTTAAAGGGGTAATGAAAACTACACAATAAAAAGCTTTAAAAAAATTTAAAAAATCTACAGCTATGTACCACTAAATGAAAACAGAGAAAAGTAATTTGACTATAACAATAATAGTTAATATATATAAATATATATAAACTATTTTATTTATGATTTATTTAATAATTTAATTTAATAATAATTTAATTAATAATTTAACTATTTAATTAATTTATGATTATATATAATAAAACTATGATTATATACATATATATACACATATTTATTGTTCATCGTCAACATAGATCTAGTAGGCCGTTTATTCAATCCACGGAGTCTTGACATTCGTCTCTTTAACAACTCATTTCCTACCAGTCTGTTGAATAATGTTTACAACGAATAAGGTGTCAAACTACTTTTTTTATATATAAAATAAGCACGCACTAATTATTTGACAGTTCAAATACTAATAATGAAATTTTTATGACTGTGTTGTCCGAACTATTAACAATGTTGTTAGATATGCAGTAAAAAGCTGTTTTACTAGTTACATTATATTTTTGTTGTATAGCCCATAGTATTATTTAGAGATATGCCAATTTAATGTAAATATGTAGAGCACAACAGAGCAGCCGCAATCTTTAAGCTAATATAAATTTATAGCATACCTCTTTCGTCAATTTATAATACATGTTAATTTGTTTTTAGCAGTTTTAAAGTGCCTATTTGAAAATAAGATGGTATAAAATTACAGTTGAAACACATAAAAAGTGCGGTTTTATGTATTCTTCTTTGCATTTTTACACAGTGAAATTACCCATAGTTTTGTAACGTTGTTGTAAGGGTCGGGATGGGTTTTGTCTGTAATCCACTTACAGCTGCTAGGACAATGTAGTGTCCTAAAGCCAGTTTCAAAGCACGTTAAGTTTTAAGAGTCTTTTATCTGCACCTGGAGAGTAATAAACCCGGCATTCCTTATCTACTGAAAACTTTACTCTCAACATTTACCAACTACCAACTACAAACTTAATATACTTACATTTGTTATTGAATGGAGCCCAAGAAATTCCTGATAGGAAATAAATATACAGAATTTGTGAAAGTTATTATATTTTATAATTATTTTTATTGGTTTTTACTTTTTAAATGAATAGTGTTTTCTAATAGTATTTAATTTGTTAATTGTTTCCAATAATGAATTGACACAGCCAATACACGTAGGCCTATACAAAAAAATATTGTATTGTGTATTGACATATACAATAATTAATTAATGTAATATAGGTGTTATAATTAAACAATCCAGGTCGAAAAATATTTTGTTTTGTCTAAACAGAGAATTCAACAGTTCTTTTTGATAAATACCAAGAAATTTCATTTTTATTGCATTTCGGTTTTGTCCAAATATTATTTTCAGATCTATAATGCCACACATAATTAAGCTCCAGAGCTGAGAAGTTAGGAAATAATCTATAAACTATAAAAATACTTTTAAAAATATTATGTATTAATTCAGTTATTCGAATAAATAACGGTAATTGATAAAAAGAAACGAAACATAATCATAGACGAAACAATGCGGCACATGACCGAAAGTCTTATATGGTGGATGTTCCTCCGGTTCGCTTGATATTACCGGTATTAAACATTTTTTTTAAATAGTATAAATTTTAGCAAAATAATCCTGTAGTTTCCTACCTCAAATAGGGGTTAGTTATTAAGTTAATAAAACACAACAACCACACAAATCTGTTTAAAAATGTGAGTAGGAGTTGAACAAGTTGTTTACTGAAGTTTAAATATAATCTGTTTATCTGCCTATTACATATAATATTTTTCAAATCTCTTGTAAAGTAATCTAGCCAAACATTTATTTTTTGTATATTAACTGATTGTAAAATGGTGTAAATAAAATATATAGTAAATTACCAATTTAATTTAATTGTATATTTTGTGTAAAAATATATAATTGCGTTTACACAACGGTATTAAATATACAGACAGGGTAGGACACCAATTTATTATTAATATCTCATTAGCCATTAAAAATGAAATTATGTATTATATGTATGATATTGTTCAAATATATATTCAAGTTTGAGTGTTGAGAGTAAAGTTTCCAGCAGATAAAGGAAGGTTAGTTTATCACCCTCAGGTGCGGATAAGACTCTTAAAACTTAACGTGCTTTGAAACTAGTTTAAGGATATTGCAAGTTCTTTTAGCTACTGACCACAACCAGTGACTTTAGTTAATAAGACGAGTTGTTTTTTTTTTTTTTTTTTTTTTTTTTTTATTCCATAGTGTAACATAGGTTTTTGAAAGCATCAGATTAGAATTACAAAAAATAGTAGACATTTTTTAATTGTGGTAAGTTAAATTTACTTTTGCTCGAAAGAAGGCAAAAGCTTACTATAAAGAAGGCTTTTGCTTTTTATTTTGAAGGTTTTAAAATATATTTTGTATCGTAATTTAAAATAATTAAACCCCAATACCCTTTTAGGTTTTAGATTTTACCATTTGAACCATGTTTTAAACCAATGGATTCTGTTATACTGGTCACACATGATGATTATAAAACATGATACTGTATTTAAAGTTAAAAATAAGGTTTCGGAAATATATTTTAATAACTCAGTTAGTTCAACCTTAATTTATTCAAAATAAAAACAACCCATTCATACACCACTTAATTTTAGATTAAGTTCTATTATATGAAGAATGAGCTGTGGTGAGCTAACAATGTTACCTGATTGGGAGCTCTGCATTGTGCAAACGATATTTTTCAACAAATAAATTGTATATACAATTATTCCTTGTCCGATTTTTTAAGTTAAATTACTAAAGAATTGTTTTGTAAAAGTTTAAAAAAATGACCAACATTTTTGTGTCAACAAGTCTTGTTACTCAACTGACACGTCTAAGTATAAAATAGTTGAATTTTTATCAAAATAACTCGAGTTTACGTTTAAGTAGTAAAAACATTAAAGCGACATATATACTTATTTTACAGCTGTTGGATACTGAAATGAACATTAATAAAGTAACACAAAAGTTTAAATTTGCTATAAAATAAAACTGCGTGCATGTTTTAACATGCACGTTAACTTTAACAAATGTTTAAACATGCTAATGTTTAAACAAAGGTTAAACTCTAAAAGTAGGTTTACACGTAAGAGTTTTTCACTCTCGGAGAGTAGTTAGTTACTCTCATAAATATCTCCGACAGCTGTTGATAGTATTCGCAGAAAACTGTCTGGGATTTAACCTTCTTGGAAAAGTCGATGGTTGTGTAAACACCTCTGCGAGTACCTGCTGAGAGTACGAAACTCTTTGAGAGTTAAAAACTCTCACGTGTAAACCTACCTTAAGAGGGAAATATTTTTAATAGATCACATTACTGTTTCATAATCTTCATTAAGTGACTATTTTTACAGTTATATTTTCTTCTTTTAAAATAAGTTGAAAATGTTTTTGTAAATAATATAATTGCTTTTGATGTGTATGTATTTTTGAAATTATGTTTTGACAAAAAACAAACACATAGCCTACTGCAGTAGTCTATAATAAAATCTATTTAGTTGATTTGAAAATCCAAAAGTGTTTCTCTAAGAACTTTTTCATGATTTTTTGTTAAAATAAAATGATAAAACATTAATTATTTCAAAGTATATTAACAATTCCTGAGTAAAATTTATTTGGATTTTTATTAACAATAAATAGGTTTTACAGGAAAATTTAAAAACATATTTTTGTTTCTTTTTATACAACAACAAGCAATACTATAATAATGAGATTGGAGGTGAATTGTCTTAAGAGTATAACAGATAAATACTGAATGTTTTTTATTCTGAACTAATTGGTCGATAGAAATTGTACGTGCTAAATAACCTTCAAAGTTAAAATTTGAAACCTTGTTAACTTAAATTAAAAAAGTTAAATATCTGACGAATTTTTTTTTTAACTGTCTCATGGTAAAGGCCTAAAAAATTATAATGCAGAATGCTCCAATATCGATATTAATTAAAAAACAATGCTTAACTATGGGGAATAACACTAACTGTAAACTTGAAAATTTGCTTATAAGACTATTATATTATTAGGGAAACTAACGCTTTGGGGGTTTTCTATGTCAGAGTAACCTTCCATCTCAATTTGTCAGTTTAATGACCCTTGCCACCTATTCTGCATGGTTCAAGGCTATAAATTTTGTTAACGACCAAGTTTTTCATGAAATTAACACGATTTTAATGTTTAGCAGGGTGTTAAGATGACCTTTTACCGAAAAAATTTATATTAATGTGGTTGACAAAATGCTCACAGATTGCAATGTTTGGACTACCTAGTTTAAATGACTAAACTCATAAGTTAGTAGTTAAAAGCTATATTGCATTATTTAAGTTAAGTTATCTTAAACATTATATGGTTTTCTATACGTATATCAATTTGTTATATTAGTTAAAAAAATAAACATTCAAGTTAATATTCAAATTTCTTAAACATTATCAATGAAAAGACATGTATAATCTTAGATACACATAGGGGTTTTTAACATAACGTAAATAAATAAAATTAAGATAAAATATCCATATTAAATGTATTTTTAAGTGAAACAAAAAAATAATAGAATATGTCTATCAAAGTTTTTGGAACTTTTAAATAAGTAATATATCTCAATATTGGTTAAAACTTATTTGAAAATTTTAAAAAAATTTTGATTTTAAGAAAAATATCATATTATATATGAATGGCAAGTGGAAAGATTCTGACAAAACATTTTGTTTCACAAATATTGTAATTATAAAGTAAAAGCGTTGGGTCTCTTTCTTTGACATGACATCAAGAATAATAATCCTATATAACTAGTACCTCAATAATCTTATTACTAATACCTTAGGTAAGGAAACTAAAATTTACATTTCAATCGTTTTTAGTGTAAATTTATTATTATTAATAGTAACAAATATACAACAGCTAATGAATTAGTTGACTTGATCCATTTTAACAGCAGTGGAATAAATATTTTATGTAGTTAGTTGAAGGATAATGGCAGTGACAGAAATTATATTTTTGTCTTTAATAATAGCAAAACAAATCAGTAGCTAGGAAGAGTGCCGGAGCGTCGCGTCCGGGTGCCTCAAATACCGATGTTGAAATGAATCGCCTCTGACTTCTGGTCGTTTTTCAACATTTAGCTTCGCATTCTTTTCGCTCCATAAATAAGCTTTTTTTGTAAAAAATATATTTAAATTAAAATATAGTTTATTAAATTATAAGTTGTTTTGAGTAATTTGTCACGTCAAATCGGATCCAAAACAACCGATTATTTAGTGATTAAAACAATTACGCTATTATAATTTTAAAACCATTACTATTAGGAGGGGGAAAGGGCACCCATGCAGTGCGTCACCTGTTTAAATTTAGTGCCTCTATTTAAAATCCGATAAAAGTAAAAGAGGCTTTTAATGAAAGAAAAATACTTATAAACTACTTGATTCGCTTTTGCATTTTTATATTTTTAATCCATATTAAGCTATAATATTTCAAAATGCAGTAACTTTGGACAACTGCTGGGCACACAGGATATGAACATAGTCAATAAATAGAATTGAAAAGACAAAATTTCGCAGAAAAATCTCCTCCCTCACCATCATCGACCCGAGTGGTGGGTCTCACACGTCCTGAGGTGCAGCAGAGTTTTTATATCCACAGAGTTTTACGCCGAATACTCTATATTGTTTTTCTCTCTCAGTAAGGTTGTGTAACAATATAAAAACCTTTTCGCTAGTTCCCAGAACAGCCACTTGACTGCGCATGTAAAATAATTGTTCTATCCACATAAAACCCTTTTAACAACGATACAGCTTGAATGAGGCATAAACATATAATTTTTTAATACAAGAAGAGCCGCGGTTTTCATACCACAACACTTAGCTGTGTATTATAAAAGATTGTCCAGTGCTAAATATTTCTTTAGCTACCCAAATTTTGGAAGAATTAATATTGAAAAAATATATATACCTAAAAAGAAAATTTAAATTTCATATACCTTGAGTTTAGGTTAACTATGTAAACTTGAATAAGAAAAAACACTGTCTAGTTCGAACTGCAGCACACCAAAACGGACGCGAAGAGATTAAACGTCTGACGACGTCATGGTAAGGTATTAGCACATGTTTAGATTGAATTCCCACACACTGTCGTTTTCCCTGTAGTGTGCGGGCATTCCATTTAAACACATGTTTATTAACTCCGCTCGGCCGAGTAGCTTCCGTTTACAATACCCGCCACGATGGATGTTCGTTGAGGGTGGGGATAAGCGGAGACACGATCTTAAGCCAACAAATGAGATTCAAGGGAGGTTGCCATACTTATTCTTTGCTGTACTTTACAAGTCAAGTTCCATAAATCACCTCTTCAAAAATAAATTTCCAAACTTAAACATTATAAGTAAACCAAAATAAAGTGTGCAATATGGCAAAACAACGCTTATCTCCTATTGGGCACACGAACATCTCTCATGACGGCTGGTGTCGGTGTGCGGCCGTCCTTACTCTCGGCAAATATGTTGTAATATTTGTACTATAGGCTGTTATAAGTACTTCCATTGTTAATTCCTAGTTTGAATGTAAAAATAAAAAAATATAAATATATATAGAATAACTAGTGGAATTAATAAATGGCCACACATCACAACTCTTTGTAAATTTATATCTTTAAAAGAAATTTAAGTTATTATAAATTCAAGCATGATTTACATAGTTTTAGGATAATGAACAAAGCGGTAATTCAAAATGAGCTTTCTGATTAAAATCATGAAGCATTCATGCGATGAATTCTAATCCCGCTCGTTTTGATGTTTTCACCTCGTCTATTTTCTTGTTTACAAAAGTATGTTTATGGAATATTTTATTTAGTTTTTAACTTAAGCTACTTTAGAATTTAATTCGTTTTTTAAAAACTTATTAAATATATTTTACATCAAGTCATAGAATATTTATCGTATTTAATATACTTTTACAAACACAACGTAAAGTTAACTTTACATCAAGGTTACATTGAAATAACAGAGATTTCTATTTAACAACCCACGTAGATGAAATTTTTTAATTTTTTTTATGCTTTTTCATACAAATACAATTATTACCATTAAATTATCAAAACTCATTTTATTTGATAAAATGACATAAAGCTGATGGTGTATATAAGTCTTACACCAAACCTTAACAGTGCAATATCATATTAGAAAAACTTGTAAAACTAAAGATTCTTCAGCAAATATAATATGAATATAGCATATTATATTATACTCAAATTATATTATAGTAAGTTTGTATTTTATTAGGTCAGGATTTTATTCAGTCTTAAGTGTGCTACACTTTGTACTCTGATTTTGTAACCATTATCTCAATTATTTTTTCTGTCTTTAAATTGTA
This sequence comes from Neoaliturus tenellus, assembly GCA_030545055.2. NCBI lineage: Eukaryota > Metazoa > Arthropoda > Insecta > Hemiptera > Cicadellidae > Neoaliturus > Neoaliturus tenellus. The sequence continues at coordinate 91,197,639 of CM061532.1, read as the reverse complement.
TATCTTTCAAAAAGGCAATTGAGGCTTGCCCACCTAATTCACTTGAAGTCCAAACTAGCTGATGATTTACATTCAAAATTAATGTAATACCATGGATTCCAAACACATTTCAGGTTATGAGTAACCATCCAAATATTGTAACCGATAGGTCTCTTCGTATATCAAGAAAATAATGCTAAATTAAACTAAAAATGCCTAATTAAGAAGGCATCTCGAGTTAAAGTATTAATATTGTTACTTAACAAGTTATGAAGTTACAATTATTGCAGCTTGTTTCTTAGACTGAAAGCAATCCTGAAAGTTTGTGAGAACAAGACAATAAATTGCACCTGCTAACTCAATATTGAAGTTTATTTTCCTACTGTTTACCCCGCATAAGAATTTTAGACTCTAAAATCGCATTTCCTAAAATATTCTAATACATTTTTAATCTATGTAGTTCCTTGTTTTATTTTCAATACAAATTTAGTATCTTAAAAAATTTAATTCAATTATTTTAAATTTTCTAACTAAATTATCTTATAATTTAATAACTTTTAATTTAATAATATATATGCTTTTTCAAATCTGTCTTGTATACCAAATATTTTATAAGCCAGAGTATCGTGATGAAAGGTATACCTTTTTATATACAGAGCGTCTCTGAACTCTCTACAGACCTTTTTACGTACTATTAAAGGTATTGACCTAAAAACCGCCAAAATATCATATTTAAAGTTTCCAAAACCATAAATCAAACATTTCGTTTTTTTTTTTAAGAATAATAATTAATTTGAGAAAGGCTTTTTGCAATAAGTTAAAGCTTAAATGCATCTTTTGGATTTAGAAACTTAATTGCAGAAAAAAAGCACTTTGTATATTATTTATTTTTTTTTTTTAACTGTAATATACGAGTATTTCATATCGTTCACCGTTGAAAGATTTTAACCAGCCGCCATTTGAAAAATATGAATTGGAAAAAGTTATTTACTTTGTTCAATTAGACTTTTGCTTCAAAAACTGTATACAATTGGTTGCACAAGACGTGAGACAGCCCGCCAGTATTTGTGCTACATATGAGCAGGTCTGCTCTATCTCGTGCAGCATGGCGTGCATTTAATTATTATAATGATATACAGTAAAACCATTGCTAAGGTCTTCTTTTCAAATTTCGGCTGTTCAACTTCTCTTGTGTAGAAAAATCCTGGCGGGCTGTCTCACGTCTCGTGCAACCAACTGTACAAACTTTTTAACTTATTAGAAAAACCGTTCCTGAATAAAAAGTTATTCGTTAAAAATATTAATGGTGGCTGTATGATTAACTATTTAGTTTTGGAATTTAAAAAAAAGTGATATCTTAGCTTGTCTTTAGATCAGGAACTTGAAAATGTCAGTAAATAGTTCAGGGACATTCTTTATAGAAATATACTTTATATAACACAACGTTTGTTAAAGAGAAAAGTGGATAACGTAATCTTAGTAGCCTATTGCTCGACATGTGAAAAATTCGCAATTCAAGATAATTCCTATTCAATTGATTGATTGTACATTGTTGAAAAGAAACAACAGAAAAACTTAAATAATCCAGTAAATTTGTGTTCAAATTTGCCCCTAACTAGAAAATTGTGGGGTAGTTTTGATCTTTTAAAATTTTCATTATTTTGGCGTGCTGAATCTGAATCGGAGGTTTGCTAAAAAAATTTCTTGATAGAACTTTGTAAAAATTAAAAAAAGAAAATCATGAAGAAAAATGTTTTTTGTGTGATTTATGGTTTATAACTTAACTCAAAAACTATTCACTTTTCGCAAACGATGTTTGTTACTAAAATGAAAGTACTCAACATTTGCTACAAAAAGCATACCCTATATGTCATTCTCCAACTAACGGTTTGGGCTCCAGGGCTATTTGAATATTGGAGTTTTAGCGAATGTTCCTATATTGAATACGCTATAACTGTAGTAGTCACGTAATACCTAAGCCCGGGAGAGATGTGTAGAAGACAGAGGGCATATGCGGGATGACACATGACAGGTGGTTGATGAGGTAAAGAGAGATGTGTAGAAGACAGAAGGCATATGCAGGATAACAGGGGGATGATAGAGATTGAGGCACACTCGACACTCAAGCAAGTGAATATCTTGAGTGGGAGCTCAAAAGTCTTTATGTATAAAACACTTATGTATGAAATCTTTTTAATTTATTTCCTTCTCATAAAATTAAGTTCAAATATTATAATAATAACACATACAATCGACAGTTATAGTGCTGTTTTATTTTAAAAACTGATTTTATAATTTTATCAAGATCTTCTTATACAAATAACTTACGAAACATATAAAATGTATTACTTAGCAAAACTTGTATGAAGTTCCGTTATATAATAAACTATTTTTGACATATATTAATTATTTTTACAACGTATATATTGATTTCTTTAAGCATAAAATTTAAATGGTTAATGATCATGATAGACTATGCCTTCATAGACTATAGGTGTAGAATATCGATACAAAAGTTCAGCCCCTATAGTTACTTCTAATAATATAACTGTATAAAATAATAAATAAACTCTCCTTCATGTAAGTTCAAAATAAATCAAAGATCATTTTAATGTGGATTTTATAAATAACACTAACCCAATTTAGGTAGTTTTTCCTATCGTAATGAACTCAATTTCTTGATATTGATTAAAAAAAAAGATACAAAATTTTAAAAAAATCAGCACAGCTCCAACTACTGGACCGTTACCAAAAACTACCTCCTATTCGAGTAGGAGGAAAATCAGTATGGTTAGTCATGAGGAAAGATTTTCTTCTAATAAAAATGCTTAACATTTTTATTATTTTTATATCTGCTTTAAAAAATTAATGAAAAATTAACTAAAAACAGAATTATGTTATTTTGAGATTTTTTGGAGTTGCCTGTTGATAAATTTTCATTTATAGTTGTAGACATATTTTATACCTATATACCAAAACTGTGTAACTATATTTTAGTTACATACTTTTAGCATTTACATATTGTTTATTGCAAGACGTTATTAAAAAATTTTACTAAACGATTTTTGCTAAACTGTGTAACGTAATAAGAAAAAGTATGTATGATAGATATGTGAAACATAATAATGTTGGAGATCAAACTTTACATGTTTTGGATTCCACATATAGCAATAAATTAAAAGCTAAACAATAATATTTTCTAGAGGCTTATGGGCCTAGAGAAGACATTAAAATACTTGGAATCCAAGATAATTTTGAAAAAAAAAATGCTGGAGAGATTCTTGAATGTAATGAATGACCACTTACACTGGATGGTACTTTACATCACACTCCCTCTTAGGCTATCTCTCTTGATACTTTTACACTCATACTTGTACTCGTACTCTTAAATACTTTTAGTTGCGTATTTACAAACATTATCGTTAATGTTGAATTTTGATATTATATCTACTTGTACGTACCTATTAGAAATTTTACAAACAAAACATTCTGACTAGAAACGACACAATAATTAAATGTTTATTTATAATTAACAAACTAAATTCAAACAAGTCGTTTGACATAAATGAGATATGTTATATATTTTTCTATTTTAAATACTATTGGGTTATTTAGTTTGCGATAGCAAATATGTTTGGGTGAGTCATTGGCTTATTTTAGGGTGCCGGACTTTGGGACCATGGCACCAGCGTTGTTGTAATTTTTCAAATCAGCATTCTTCCCCGTAGTTTTTTTTAGTATCTGTACTGCAGTCGCTCACTTACTTGTGTTAAACAATCCATTTCCAAATAAATACTTTATGTATAGGGGAACGTTAAAAAAATTGATGCCAATTTAAAAAAATATGTGGAAGACAAACATTTCACAAACTAAACTATGAAGGAGAATGTTTAATTAACCATAACAACAATAGATTATATATCAGTTATATCACAAATAACAGATAATATAAATAAAACATGATTGTATTGTTTTAAGCCCCTAATTTAGTTTGGCAGCAATTAAAATAGCTAAAGGTTAGTCGAGCAATAACAGGTCTAATGACAGTGCGGAGAGAGAATGCAAAGCTGTTATGTTGATAAACGACCCAATGTCAGTGGACATTCATTTCAGCAGCGCTATTCCGGGTACTTCAGTGTTTTAAAGCTTCTAACAAAGAATGAGTACTATACTTTCTCTTATCTCCAAAAATTTTCTTTGGTTGATGTTGTTTTATTACATATAAAATTGAAAACCAATATTGTGGTTTTAAATAACAATTGAAATTCATAAAGTTCACACGGATAACATTTTTCAGATTGGTAATTTTGCTTCTACGTAATATGTTTTATTAGACGTGTGACGTTTTATAGTGAACCTTCTTAACAAATACTAAAATAAGACATTTTTATGTTTCATGTTGGCAAGAATTTTATGTCTATGTAGAGTGTATTGGTTTTTAAGGAAAACGACACGTTAAACATGCGTGTAATTTTTATCATTGTGAGGAAATTTGTATGATTTTGGTAATATTAGTAATTTATAGTGTTATGTTAGAAATTCTTTTTAATGTTAATAATTTTTACACGCCTTTATAAAGTGACCAGAAGTAAACAAAGGTCACTTTTTCTTTTGCTCGTCAAGAGTAAAATTTGTAAGTAAGTTTTAATTTTAAAACATTTTTTTAAGACAACAATGGTTGATTCACATTTTAATATAACGACCCACTGATGAAGTATCAAATGTTATATGTAAACATGTTTTGCTATGCACATAAAATTAAAGGTCTTATTTGGTAGATTGTAAAACCCCAAACCTGACCTTGAAAGCATGACCTAGTAAGATATAATAGTCCATCAAACTTTCCATTACAATAATTTTGTTGAAATTTTAAAAGATAACACCCTCCATCCGACCTTTTAAGAACGAGTTTGCGGTTTGTTGTAGATCTTTGGTATGATGTATTGTATGAAGTAGGCCAATGCAGTTTCCTTAAGCTTTCGTTGGGGTCTTTCATTAGCACGGAAGCCGTAAAACAAGTTTCGTCAACCTAAACCAAATAAAAGTTTTTAGTCTAATAAAATAAAATTAGTATATAGTTATAGTAATATTTCGATCTGTTATCTTTCTAATAGTCAGCAGAGACTCATATGGTGTGCAGAATATTTTCAATAGACATGGTTTAATCTATATTTTATTAGTAAAATTTCACAAGTTCGTAACAAAGTATAATTTTTTTCAATATTAAATGAATTAAAAGTAATCTTAGTATTTATATTTACTAGCTGTATTTTAAATGACAGTATATTGTTGCTTGTAGGCCTTTAAAGTAAACCAACTGTCATGTTTGCCCAAAACATCAGCTGCAGTTGAACGTTTCTGTAGACTGTGGAACCCACGACAATGTTGACTTGGCCCGCATCGGTTACACAGTGTATATTTCCCTATCAGCCACGATGCCACTCTGAAAGTGTATGAAACAACGATAGCATTTAAACTTGGAAAGAATTAGGTTTTGTAAATTTCGGTATATTGCTTACATATTGTTGATTTAGCTTTAATAAATAAAAGTCAGTTTTCCCCGTTAAATGTCATGTAAAGAAAATTTATCACAAAAAAGAAGTTTGTCGAATTAAAAGAATTTTGAATGAAATTTCTTGAATAAAATTTTGATATATTGAAAGTAATTAGTCATGTCAAACTACATTACAAAATTTTTCACTAAGACGATAGTAAATTAAAAAAAAATCAGTAATGGATAAATCAAATGAGCATATATTTATGACCATTATTTGAACACTTTAATAACTTTTATACTTAAGTATAATTATTTAATTGTATATAACGGTTTATAAACCAAACTGACATCAGATTATGTTCCACTTATGTACTGATTATCTCATTATAAACCACGAAGCTTCTAGGAAAAAATCTAGCCAAAACCTAAAAAAATAATTAATCCCACGTAGTCTTGTTACTTAATAAAGTTAAATGTTCAAAACCGCAATATATCCTCAATTTGAGTCCAAACCACTATTAAAGTCGAAGAGGGACTCTTTTTTTATAAAAAGATACTAAACTGCATTAATTTCATTTCAACAAGACGTAATACCTCAATCAAGTTTGGAATAAAAAAACTTCTAGTTATTAAAATCTATTTTTGAAAACAAATGTAAAACGTTCTTTCAAAGATAAAGGAAAGTGCATGATCATGTTTACTACATTTATATTGGCGTTATTGTTGTACTTATTATACAATTATTGCAAATGAGTATGCAAAAGATGAAATGTTAATTTGGTTCCTAAATTTTTTATCGATAGTAAACCTCGAGTTGACAACTTGCGAGTACTTTGTTTCTCTAGAACAACTTTGAAGCTGTCATCTGCACAATAGTATACGCAATAAAGAGATTGAGAGTGGGTACAATGCGAAGGATATGAGGTAAAATGAGGCTATCGCCCCTTTATAAAACATTTTTAACAAACTTGTTTGTTGTAACATTCCCCTTTGTTTAATTATTGCGTTAACAGGTTATGTTTTCTCTCCTTCTCATGTATGTATCATATATGTATATGTTATAATCTCTTCCATTTGTATTGCACAGTATAACATTGTAAGAATATTTTTCTTTATATTTTTAGAATGTTTATATATTTTCTAACCACATGTTCTGAAATTCTTGCCCAAGCTTTATTTCAAAGTATGGCAAAAATATTAAAATATCTTACTCTAGTGAGAGTTATAATTTTTTAAAGTTCAAACGTTGTTACTAGAATGACCAATTTTAAATTGAATTAAATACATTTTTGTAAAGTCTGCAGTTTCATGTTTTCAATGCTTGATTCTCATTTTTAAGTGATCCCAATGTAAAAGTAGTAAACTTTTCACTGAAAAAATATTGTTTTTACATCAAATTTCTCCCAAAATGTGTAGCCTAATATGGCATCCCTAACCTACCTCATAAAACTCCAATGAAATTATCATTGTTAAACATGGTTGGAGCGTTAGAATAAAGACTATTTTATATTAAATTTAACGTCTTAGTAGAATACAGTTCCTTAAATCCTATCCTAAGAGAGTCCTTGTATTTATCCAAAATATAAATTATAATTCTAGTTAGATAGTACAGAGACGAATCAAATCACATTTCAGTAAAAATTTGGTATACTGTGGGTAAGAATTAAAATAACAGATTACCGTGAACTATAACAGTAGTGGCGCGTGATGAATGGACCACGATAAAAGTTCAATACCTTTTTTCCCACGAGAACGAAATTTAAAACGTGTTAACGCTGCAACACACGGCCATAATGGTCACACGTTGGGACAACTAACGGTGACGACATCATCGGTAAATCTAATTAAGGGGTGTCGTCAGAAAATCAAATGATTGGCGAATTTAATATTTCGTGGGTTATTCGTTGCAGCCGCACGACCACACCAAGGGGTTAAACCATCCCGGAAGATCATCCCTTGGTGGAAAACGCCACCACGCCCAGGAAAAACCCCGCCGGATGAACAGGGTATGAACCCCCTAAAGTTATGAGCAAAGGCCCAGAAAAATAATTCAAGTCCAAAGAATTTATAAAAATAAATATTAACTATCACAACAATCTAAACGTTCCAAATAAAAAAAACTCACAAAACTTTGCAAATAACCAAATGATTAAGAGAAAATAATCATGGTTCATTTTACTTTAAACGAAACAATTTAGGAGGATAAACCGAGTCAGCAATTGTTCGCGGAGTATTTGTAAATATGACCTTTAAATAGATTTATTAAATTATGTACGTATTATTTTTATTTTAACACTTAATCTTTGTTGTTTGAATAAATTTGGTGTGTAACTGTACAGATCTTCCATAGCTTTGAGGTCTAAAAATAACGTAATAAACATTCTTTTGATTCGGAACCCTTTGAAGGTGTATTAAGTTGGCTGAGAATAGTCGTTAAAGGTTTTTATTTACTAATCAATTTTATACTCAGAGAACAATCGTTAGTTTATTATTTCAGGTGAACGGTTGTAAGTATAATCTAAGTTTTAGAAATTATTAAATTAAAAGGCATCTGAACTACATAGAGAATTTGTAAATTTGTTTAAAAATAATTATAACTATCGTTTTGATTTAATTTTTCTGTTGATCGACTATCTCTACGAACATACGACCTCTCTATAATTATTATAATTATGTGTAAAGACATAATCGTATCCCAGTGAAACTACAACTTAGTGATTTTTAACCATAACAACGGACTCCAGTGCTTATGTGTGATTTTTAACCGTATTATATATTGAATCCATGAAGGCTGGTGTGTATTAAAACTATGCTTTGCTTAAATTTGTGTTTGTTCAATCCCGGTCCTTACACCTAATGAATTTAGCCAAGCGAGCCAAGAATAGATTGTTTTTAATATTTGTCTTTCATTAATTAAAAAATTAATTTCACTACGCCTACCGATTTTACACGGGGGAGGCTTTACACTCTTTAAAGTGTAGTTTGTGTTCTTTTCATTTTTCAGAAAATTTTTTGCATTATTTTACTGAACTGTATGGTGCCTAATAACGATTTTTCAGTCTTATAAATCTTTGCTATCTGGCCTCTTGAAAATGACTTATTTGAAATGTTGGTAATTGTTGAGCACGACTTAATTAATTGTTTGGCTATACAACATAACAAATAAAAAATCCTACTCTTACTCTTGATACCACTTTCTTATTTAATCACTAAAAATTTTGGATCAACTAACAAGCTATTCAATTCAATATTCATACAATTTACTTAAATAATAAATTGTGGCTAAACAAAAGTCATCCGTACAATTCAACAATAATGTGTAATAATTTATGTTATTTTATTTTTTTTGAAAAACTTCTCTATTGGATGTAAGTCTTCACCGCGTAACAACGGTTTGATTAACTTCATGGAATACAAAGTTGCAGGTTCCTCAGTGTAAATTTACCCAGCCGTTACAATGTTGACCTAACCCAATCCCTATAAATTCAGCAACGTTTTCAGTTGTAAACCTTTAAAATATTAAAGCTTTTAAACACTATAATAACCTGTTGCTAGCGAGGAAATCTTGAGTGGACATTATATTGAGCATTTTTTAAGTGTTTTAGAACGTTAAATCTTAAACCCTCATAATATCAATTTCTTGATCTCTTTTTACAAATACGCCATAGAGTTGTTCTAAGATACCCCGTCGCAGCAGACCTGCGACTCTCAAATTTCCAACGGAAATTGGTATTTTTATCTTCCAATATACACCATGAAAAGGAGGACGAAATTTTGCTGCCAAATAAACGATAATTCAAGCAAACAAAGTATGCATGTATGCTGCCATGGGGAACACTGAAAGTAGGTATTTTAGCATAAAAAATCTATTTCGACTATATGAAGCCATATTTACCAAGTTTCATCAATATCTGTCCATAAATAAAGGATTTTAATTATTCTCCATCTGATTAACATGGGAAAAGTTTATGCAGGTTTGCTGCCGGGATACTTACCACCATTACTGGATGGATTTTAACTAAATAAGGCTAAATACCAAGTTTTATCCTGTAATAAGTGATATATTAACACATCACTATTCTCCATAAGATTAAGATTTGAGCCCCAAAATACAATGTATTGTCTTTGAACTTTTTAATATTACTATAACCAAAGGAGATAGAGGAAAGCTTCCATACACTAATTTGTGTGTTTTGTTTTGATCATTTGTTTTTTAGCAAGGTTATTGCAGTCGTTAAAATCTAAAATTAAGATTTTTTAAAATCACATATGAAAAACGCAGAAACTAACCCTTCCTGTAGATCGATATATCTGCTTTATGAACTCAACCAAATAAATGTAGGATTACCCATCTTTACCGTTTTACGAGAGTTATCGTGTCTAGGGACGCATGCATACATATATACATTTACATACCCACACATATATTCATATATATACATACATATGTACGTTATAGCTTCCTACCTATGGTAAATTTCCACAAAAGGTAGTTCTAAAAAATGTATTGTTTATACAAACTGGTGAAATTTTACACATAGGCTTCTACGATAATTAAAAAAAAAAATGTTACAAACCTCATGATGTAACAATGCATGTTTTCCTCGCCAAAGTCCCTGGACGTTTTGACCATGCGAATGTGCGAGATCTGGACAAACGCGTCGAGTCGTACCTTCTAAAAACGCCCATTTCAACAAGTGCAAGACATCGGAGGACTTTCATGAAAAAAAGTGGTGATTAATTTTATACACCTTTCCTCGCTGTCGTAATGATAGCAAAACGGTTATTTTCTCCCAACCGTAAATGTTATCAGAAATTCACAACATCTTACACATTCCAGTACTATTTGGATTATGCTTAAAATAATTAAATTTCACAGCATGCATTGAATCCAACTATACCAGGATAATAAAGAGTTTCTGTTGGCGTTTTTTATATTTCCGTTTTTCTGTCCGCATGTGATTTGTTATTACTGTATTCTTAGGTACATATACCATACCTTGTATAGTTATGGTCCAATGGATATTTTTTTAATGACAACAGGACCATGAATTAAACAGGATATGATTGTGGTCTAGTAAAGATCGAGACTCGGTCCAAAAATGGAGTGAGGGTAGGCTGCTGCGGATGTAAGTGTTATACAGTATATCTAAAGTAGTCTTGTAAGTCACACAAAACGTATATAATCTATGATATTTGTGTTTTCAATTATTTGGCGTATGGAATTGAAACTTAGCAAAGACGTCACATTTAAAAATGTTATGATTCCCTAATGGTAAAATATGTATTATATTTTATAGCAAGAGTCAAAAGTGGGTCATTGCATGTTAGAGACCATATGCTCGATAAATCTTGCACTTCAAATATGGTCGAGAATATGCAAACCACTTTCGCTCGTGTTTTAAGCAATACCTTTCACTACACTACAAAGACTAATTTTTTTAATAGAAAGAGACATTGGACTATTCGCTAATCACAAATTATCACTAAAACAACAAACAAAAACATACGAAATTTTCCCAAACTAATAACATTTATTAAGTTAAGTTTAAACCGTAATTCCATTTCAGTTTAAGAAACAATAACACAGGTTTGTTTGTTTGTTTATATTGGTATACTTTCAAAAAAGATAGTAAACATCACTTTTGGTGTTAACATTCTCATTACGCAGTAAACAATGTAATGATGAATTTTCACAGGCGATAAACATATATCGAAAACAGGTGATTTCACAGTAGTGTAGTGAATTTTTTTACCAAATGTGTCATAAATTGTAGAAAAATAGAAAAATAACAATTATTATATACATAAAAGCTGTTAATTTAGGCTATAATCTAAAATCTACCAATATCGTAGATGAATGACGGATATAAATTAGACCTTTACAAAAACACGCTTTTGATAATATGGCAAGACAATTGATGCTGATGTAAAAGAAAGTATGCAGATATGTGATTTGATAACTACAAAGGCCTTTTTTCATTGTTTGCCATTTAATCATTGTCTCGTTATATTGAATTATTTGCCAGTTTTCCGCCCTAAATTACGTGGTAAAGGGCCACAATATATAGTTTAAGAGGATGAATTAAAGATGTTATTCTGATTTGGGTTATTACTTTTCATTCTTAAACCAAAAGTTGTTTTTAAAATTTTAATATATCAAAAAGACAAGAAGATATTTGCATTTTAAAGAGTTGTCTGCAATAGAAATACAGTACTGTAAATTGCCAAAATAAGTGTGGCCAAGTTGCAGGGTATTTATGTGCACCTTGAGAGTTTAAAGCTCTTGTTTGTAGTTTTGCAACTTTACTTTTACTCTAGTTCCTTAACAACAGTTTACTTTATTCATGTAAATAATATATTTCCATGAGGTACAACGCAGAATCAAAAGTGTAAATTATCTATCAATTTACATAGACCAGTACTACATTGCTGTTTATGTCTAAGGTAAAAAATATGATTTAATTCCATTCAATCTTTATAAAATATCCAAAAAGAATGGCTGGATTTAAAGTAATATCTAAGGGTCAAAAGCCAAAGTAAAAATAGTTATGATTTAACCCGATAAACGATTTCATGCTGGTGTCCGAAAGTAAAAGAGGATTTTTTATTCTACTATATTTTGTTGTAGGAGTCCTAAACAAAGGCGGTCCTCGTGTATTCGTGAAATATTATTTCTCATCTTCCTTTTAAAAATCGTATATTTGTATGGCTTGGAACAATATAAATGGGGCTTCTTCTTTTATAAGGCATCGTATGACCTGAAAAGTACATAAGTATAATCAAATAAATAATTGGTTTTTTATTTTATTTTTTTTGTGTGTTTATTTATGAAAGTGGTATTTTTTAACGTTTGGACTGGGAACGATACAAACCCCAGAACTGTTACTGTCTAAAATCGACCAGTTGTTAGATAACATCATGAATTAATTGCCCAAAGGAAAATGGCACCTGGGTCCGAAATTATACAATTAAAAAGCTACTAACTGAGGATCGAACCGTCAACCTTTTCATTCAAGGCGAGGACCTTTGAATGGTGAGAATTGGCTAGAACCAGTTATTATGAAATAACTCATTTTTATGGTTCCGCAGGCAATAAAAATATTAAAAATTAATATTACTAGTTCATTTATCAAGAAATTGATTGGAATTAATACTTCAGTATATCTGGAATGTAATAAAAATAATTTTAGAAATTAATTTATTTGACTTTAATAAAAAATTTATACGAATTAAAAAAATAAATAAAAATAAATAACAGATTTTAATCAATTAGAAAGCGAACAAAAAGTTCTTTCCATTATAATTGACAACATTTAGATATTATTTTATATTTAGGTTACCATACTCCTTATCAAAACTAACAATTTTGTATGGTAAAAATTTCACTATCACAGACTATAAACGACATTTTAACCAACAATATAGATGTATTAATTTTACATTTGTAAATTATTAACAAACATATTCGTAAAAACCTTTTCTGGAGTATTTTATTAAAGTTAGAAGGCATTTTATCTAAGACGTAACAATTAAGGCTAGTAAAGGGAATTTTAATGAAAAAGTATATTAAATGAGATGGTTGGCTAGCCTTTAAACACAAAAAGACTGGAATGGTTGGGTTATATTTACTATTCTCTTGGTGACGGCTCATTTCCTTTGTTCGCCATGAATATCTTACTGCTTGGCAACACCACAGCCACACTGAACCTAATGCATAACATTTGACTTGATTATGGGATTTAGTTTTTCGTAATACATTTTTATTTATTATTAATATTTTACAAAATAACCTATTCTTTAATTTCGATGTAATGTACAGCAACAATGCGCCCTTTAAAATTTTTCCTAGGGGAAGTCTTAAGCAAAATTCTACTGCCTGGTTGCATTATGTAACATTTTAAATTGATTCATTCGAATGAATTTTAATCTTCCTCAAGCCCAACTTCCAAATTTTAACACCACGAAAATTATTTCATTTGAAACATTCGTTTCATAATTTTAATCGAAAGAAAGACTAACTGTTTTTTCTAGTTTTTTTTTATCCATTTGAGGTAAATTTTTGGTTTTATAAACTTATATGTGGGATCTATTTTATTTTAATTGTAACCTATGTTTAAATTTAAGATTTTCTTCTGCTGTTTCGTAGATATCCACTATTACTTTACACAAAACTGCTTTCTTCAACCAAAATCTAAACTTTACTCCTTTTAAGGAAGGGGTAAGGATTCGTTTAACCCTTAAGTAAAACCCTTAAGAAGAACATTGAAAATATGGCAACATAGTGCAGTAAAATCTGGCAACACTGTAGCTACCCAGGTGATTATAACATCTGCTGCTTATAAACTGGCAACTATTGACGCTCCAAGTTTGAGGCAAGATAAAAAACACATATTGTAGTACACAGGTAGTAGTAGCTTCCAGAACACATGGTAACGTATAACACATAGCTATTTACGGCTTAACTTCTAAAAATAATTTAGATAAATTATTGAAACTACAGAAGTCTGTCATTCGTATCATTTTAAATTTAACTCCTGAAACATCTTGTAGGGATCACTTAGGTAAACGTTGGAATCATTACGGTTTACGGAATATATGTTTTTTAAACTATATCCTACGGAAAGAAATCTTTTGAATATTTTTGAAGACATAGTCATATTTATAGCTACAATACTAGGAATAAAGAAAGTTTGTCAATAAAGTCATATAGAACCGAACCTTTTACAAAAACACCTACATACAATAAAATAAAATTCTTTAATACTTTGCCACAAAATATTAATTAATTAGAAAAATTTAGGGTAAAATAATTAGGTTATAACTAGTTACTTCGATAGTTTTGTACTCATATGAAAAATTACCTTGGATTTGAGCGGTAAACTGTTAAGAGGCTGAGAGTATTGCGTAACGTGAGAGACAATGTGTGTGCTTTGTTTTAAGGCTTTAATCTATTAAACCCCGATTTAAATCGGCTCAGAAGAAGTTTCAAACAAACTGCCTAAAGGTGTTTTTAACTTATTTTTTAAAATACATGGATTTTGGTGTTATAGTCCAGGCAATCGGTACTTTCACGTGGAAAAAATTATAGTATGGAGTTTTTCTGCTGTTTTCTATACTTTTTGGGGTGCTGAATCCGAATCTGAAGTTGCACTCAACATATTCATTGTGCTGCTCTATATATCTGCAAAAACATTGAAATTTGGCATAGTATTACGTACATCCTATCAATAGTCTACTATTTAGGATAGATATTAATATCATAGTAATTCTTTTAAATAGTCGTCAACAGTTGCAAGGTTAGAATACACGTGAAGTTATTTTTTATTTAAATAATAACTTACAATTTACAAGTTAGGTTTAATAGCGTGCTACTGCCGGCAGTTCCGTTACTTTAAGGCCTTGTTTGCATCTTTGATTTCTTCTAACACAGACCTTTAATATAAATACCAACCTACACGTATCAACATATACATTTATTAAATATTTACTTCATTCCTCTGAAATAATCGAAGCCTTTATTTTTTTACTTCAGGATAGTTAAGTTAGTATGAACAAGTATCACATTTATCAGCATACAATAATCATTTATCATCATCAGTATATCATCATTATTTAAAAATATCATAAATATAATATGTTTTGTAACTTAGCCTACATTGGTTAGAACTACCCCTAACACTTGGTCTAATTTCATACATTTCTTTGATTGGCAATAAATTACACATTCTAATACGTTAAACCCAGATACTGAAGTTATTCTAAAGTAATATATAAACTTATTTTTCCTTATGAATCCCTATATTGACCCAAGTAGTTATTATAGAGTTTTTGAATTTGGTATGAATACTCTGTGTACGTCTGCATATTTTTATTTTACAAATAATTTATATCAAGTTCAAAAACTAAAATACTTAATGCCATTGAGTAGCGAAAAAATAAGTTATACTTAAAATATCATCGATAAAAGTACTATAAACTATAGTCTGAGTTGTGATATATTTTTCACTTCGGTACAAACAAAGATGTTTAGTTTTAACGAAGAAAAGGAAAAGGCAGGTGAAGAATATTTATCTCTCTAGTGGAGACAAATAATTTCCTTTGTTTCCGCTTGAATGGATTATAAACTTGCAAACAACTCAGCTTTGAAAATACTGAACGTTGGTTTTGGAAACATTCATACGTACCGATGTGTATGCAAATGAAATCAAGCAATTTTAATTAAGATTTTATCATCAGTTCTCTACGAATAAAAAATCTTCAATAGTAGGTTTTTGCAAATAGTTTGCTTATTGTGAAAAAAATTAATACCCATTGAAGTCCAAGTTATTTGTAAATTTAACATAGTGAACATCAAAATAAAAAGTCCATATCAAATTCAACAAGTATATTCAATAAAATAAGTTCATAGTTCTGAAGAAACACTGTTAATATTTAATGACGTCACATTTGTTCAAATGCACTAAAAGAATGTAATACTCTACTAGGTATATTTTCTTACTAAAAAATACATTTTTCCTGAAATAAAGTTTTGTATCAAATTCTTCATTACATTTTAATTTTTAGATCTCTTAAAATAATATTGTTTTTAAGTAAATGAGATATGTTAATTTTCATAGTAAACAAAAAACCTTGACAGTAAAAAAAATTTGAAACATTTTTAAATAAAAATGTTTAATTGTTTTGCAATTTAAGTTAAAGATTTTTATTACTAGTAAATAACCGTTATAATTTTTTAAAAGTATAGAAATATTTTTATTTGATTATTTTTAACCAATCATTTCTATTGTGTGATTAATTTTGTAACAATATCCCAATTTATTAACTGATTTTATAATTTTAAAATAAAAAATCTAATAAACAATCTAGCTATCGTGGTTAATATATTAAATACCTGAGTGTAAGCCAATTACTTTTGTTTATTCGGGAAATATATGAAATAGAACAAAGTTAATATTCATAATATTAAAATTGTGTTTATTTACTAAAGTTGTGTTTAAAAAAATAGAAAGTAGATAACTGTTACTCAAGCATTATGTTTAGTTTTGGGTCAAATTTTCATATTACCTTTTATTTTCTATAACTAAATAAAAAACTATAACTAAATATAACTAAATAAAAAAACTAAATAAATAAATGAATAATGGATGTTTGTCATAAAATATATTTCTATTTAGACGTTACAGTAGACACAAAAATTACTATCTATTGTATTATAAAAATGTATACAAATATAAAATTACAAAGAAATTTAATATAAATAAAATGCTTTTTGGGCTTTTTTAAAAAAGGCTTATTTATTTTTGGTGTTCTTAACTTACAGTTTCGATGGCACTGTGGCCATCTTCATCAGAGTTATGTTAAATTCTTTAAAAAAGTTTTTAAAAAATTTTATTTTAATTTTTTTTAGTTTTTTTATTAAAGAATTTAACATAACTCTGATGAAGATGGCCACAGTGCCATCGAAACTGTAAGTTAAGAAAACAAAAAATAAATAATCCCTTTTTAAAAAAGCCCAAAAAGCATTTTATTCATAATAAATATGGCTTAATTAAGTTTAAGATCAGAAATTTAATATAGTTATATATTTGACGAAAATTCTCAACTCGGGTAAATGACCAAAAATAAAAATAAATAATGATGAAAACAGAATAGTTTATTGTCATCAAAAACATATTTTTGTTTTGTTTCATAAAAAAAGGAAAGCGATAAAAAATATAGTTTTTCAAATTAGAAGGCACAAGTCGAGATGGTGACAGATTTCTCAATAAACTACCAATGTTGTCGGGGCAGGCGATACCTCAATGTCAGAGCTGGCTGCACCTCGAGTTGCATTTATTAGAACTAAAACTTCTTATTTTCAAAATGGGTTTTCTAAAATAGTTCAATGTAACCACCTTTAATATTAAGTTAACAAAGTAATCATATTAAACAGCTATATAAAAATACGTTAAACATCATTATCCATAAATTCCTATTTCAATAGTCCTAAAGGAAATGATCATATATTTCAAGTTAAAATAAAACAATCCGAAATCATCCAAGTAAGTAGGAATCAATACTTTTGTAATACCTTATTTAAGTTAAAAAAGAGAGCAATCTAGATTTTTTTCAGATTTCCAATTAATTCTGTTTTTACTTGCTGGTGATGTATATCAATCATGGAATGCTTACGAAAATGCAATTTTAACTTTTAATTATCAAATAGAGAATAACATAAACATTAAACAGAATAATTTGTTTACAGCTAACATTGGAAATTAAAACATTTCTCAAATTATCTTTTAAGGTTAGTTCAAGAGAAATATGGAGTCCTCATAGTAATAATAATAATAATAAAACTTAAAACTTTAACTTAAACTGAAAATTTATTAGTGAACATAGAGCTGATACAATTTTTGCTATTATGTCAAAATCTTTAAATTTAAAACATGTCTCCAACTTTTTTTGTTGTTTACATTGTCCTTATTTGCTTTCTACCACATGGATGTAGGCAAAAGACCACCATACATAAACGATCAACTCCGACTTTGATGACTAAAAATGGGGTAGGAAAATGCACTTTCATGCTGTATGATTTATTTATTTATGACAATGCTTTTTTGGGATTTTATTGATTTATTTTCCAGTTTTTACAACTAACGGTTTCCAAGGCAATTTAGACATCTTCATTAAATCTTTATCAATTATTTCTTTTTGAAGTATTTTAATTTATATTTGTTATAAAAGTATAGTTTTAAAACAAGTTATTTAATCAAACGCTCATTAAGATGGCCACAGTGTAGTTGAAAACCTTAGTTATGAATATAATAAAAATAAATAAACCTACAAAATCCAAAAATGCTATTAATTTACTTAAGTTTAAGATCATAAAATATTCATTTCTGTCATTTTACTTTATATAAAAAATCATAAATTATGTCGAATAAAGTACATAATTCAACTAAACTTTAACAAATCTTGATGTCAGGTATCTTATGTAAAAGTAAATACTTATGGATGTTGGTCGGCGATTAATAATTTGAATGACATCTAGAATAATAATTCAATAATACATTTTTCAGAATACTTAAATTTAACAAAAATAAGAGATGCTTATAAATGCATATTTATTTATATAATTAATGCGCACCCAGTCATATGTACATTTTATTATAAACAATAAATCGTTATAAAAAACAAAACAAAATAACAAAATATGAAAAAAACTTTCATTTTCAAAACACAAATTATGAGTAATAAGGAGTACTTTTTTACTAACTCAAATCAGTTAAAATTGATAACTATCCTGTAACATATAAAAATTAGTAAAATAATATTTACCCAATTATTGACTTCTTTATTCACTATACTCCGCAGTCTAGACTGTACTACAACAAAAAATATTTTTTATATTTCTAGAATAATCTTTTGAATTTAGAGAAAATAAATTCAACAAATGAAATTAAAACCATTAAATTTTATTTATATAAAAATAATGCTATTTAATATTTGTTATATTATTATTTAACATATTCATGATATAATAATATTCATATTCGTATTCATATTTATACATAAATGTGTATTAAGCCATAAATACTTAATAAGAAGTTATAATTGGCAAAAAAAAGTTAAAATACATAACATACCATTAAAACACAAATCAAACACGTTTACCCAAAATTAACTTTCATTTCTAAATACAAATAAATTGATTTACTTGGTCAAATTTATTTTAGTGTTAACTGTGCTATAGTTTGTGACATAGCGCTTTGCAAAAGGCAGCACAATGGACGTTACCAACATTCCAACCAAATACATGAACATTATACGTTCATTGCCATAAACAAGCAGTAATTCACGAGAGCGGAAACGATTGATTTTTATTTTGGAAGCTTTACTTTAAACAAAATTGGTACTGTTAATCTAAACCACCAAAAAGAATAAACTGATGTAATATTTAAAATTGTACCTGTGCTGGATCACTTTTGACCGTTTCTTTTGCACGTTCTCTTGGATCACGAGTAACTTCGTTTAGTTAACATTTTATTATGTTTACACTGCAAAACTCTTTAGTATTTTAATATCTATAGAACAATTATATTTTTTAAAGTAAAAAAAAGGTTTGATAGTAGTTATATTTTTTTAAACATTTTATTTCAATTAAGATAGATATAATGTTTTTATAACATGAATAGACGGACAATTTAAATTAGGATAGATTGTCCGTCTAATAAGATTGAAAGAACATAACAATTGTATTTTATGTAAGTAACAATACACACTCTTGCGTGAAATCGTTGCAATCTTAAATAATATGAATTTAAATACCAAAATAAGTTTATCCGCAATTAAAATTATCAGAAAGTGAATTTTATTCATTGTAATACTTTGTATTATGAAACTCATAAATTACCTCCCTACAATTACAGAAACAGTAATGAAGTTAAGAATGAAGTTGTTAAACAATACGTGGTAAAGAGTCCTCAACCACAGACTCCTGGGCCCGAGGGGACTCAATGCTTGGCCGTTCTTTGTGGCTGGGACAGTTAAGAATCTAAATAAGCATTGCAATGCTCCTACAGATTTTCCTCTTTTACCCAGATTTATTCTTAAATTTTAAATACAATTAGAATATGCTATAACATGTAATTTCATATGATAAAATTCCTGTTTTAATAAATACGTTTTCTGTTAATAAGAACATTTATTTGGTATCTTTAAATGTAAGAATTATTGTGTAATGATAGCTGTTCTTATACATGGAATCTGCAACATAAGTTTGGTTATACGGGAAGGGAACTATTTTAAATTATAACTATTTATGAATTAAACAGTCTCTTGGTGTTATTAATTTAGGCCAATACAAATCTGAAACTACCAAAGTCTTTCGATCTGTTTCAACAACATCCCATGGCTGTAAACCTACATTCTCATTGCTATGGTGTTTATAGGGAAAATGAAAAATATAAAATACCTTAGAAAATTCACTGAATACGTACGACGTAGGTCTGCTGCGTCGGGGGTATTTTTAATTACAACCCATGTCTTCTGCAGGACAACATCTATACTATATTTGAAATTAATACCTAACTTGACTGGTTACGCATGGATGCAAAAATATGGATCTCATCTTGTTCTTATGGGACATCAACAAAACTCTATCCTCCTGATCAAAATTTGACTAAAATTTCAGTTAATGTAGACCGTCTGGACCCAATTAGTAAACAAAATAGTTTGTTACTCAACACATCTACTCTTCGTGATCTGTTAGCTTTTATTATTACAACAACTGTCTGATGATTCAATGTTAGTTGTTAGGAAATTTAATGGTTAGGTAAGGTAAAAATCAAACTTTTCAAATATTCTGTACTTTTTAATTTTCATCATATACCCCATGGGGGTGAGTATGTACGTTTGCTACAATATGAGTGTTATAAGCAAATATCAGTTGAACCCTACCGAGTGAATGCACATAACAAATTTTGCCGAGTTATATCAATAAATAAGTGAGATACATGATTTTGCCGAAGTAACATGGTCCCGAGCTTAGGTCTTACCATGGCTACTACCGTAATAGCGTATTCCCTTACAGGTAAATTCTCTAAAATAGAGAGAGAGGGGGGGGGGAGAGATGAATAAAGGTGAAAGATGATATCATTAGGAGCCCTTGTAGGCTGGCTCAGCCGGTTTATATCGGTGATCGCATCCATGCATCTCAATATCACTCGGTGTCAACAAATTACACCGCTTCCTGTGGTTTATAACTTTACTATGAACGTTCAGGATTACTTTTACATATAAGGTCAAGTATACATTTTACATTAATAGTCCTTTGTTGCTTTTCCTTTTTTTAATGGTGTTTTAGGAGGATTGGAGTATGAATTAATTTTGATACATCAACGATTTTTAAGTAGATAATAAAGCTTTAAGCTTATGAAGGGCATAGTGTATAATCAAAATTCTGAAACGGAGATAATAATCCCTGACTTCCTTGCTATATTGTAATTAAATACATGTGTTTGGAGAGTTCCCCAATTTTAAATGTATATCAATAAGGTTTTGCCTAGGTGAAATTCGTTAAAAAAACTTCTTAAAAATGCTAAATGTAAGAATATTTTAATATGTTTTGTTTAGTAGAGTACAAAGCCTTAAACCCGACTTCGAAATGATAACTGAGCCAGAACTTGTATTCGATCAAACTTCACAACAAAAACGTATTGCCGAATTTAAAAAATGTAATGTCTTAAAATATATTTGACCATTAGAATTTGGACTTATGGTATATTGCTTAAAACTCAAAGACCTTTAAAATTATATATGATTTAACATCGGCAATTGAAGTTTTCTAAGAACATCCTGTATCGACTTCCCTGAAAGGGGATAATGTCATCGGCCTATGTTATATCATACATAATTTTTAAAGTGTTTTCTATTAATTCTGAGCAATATACATCAAGTCTAACCTAAGAGATTAAATATTTCAGAATTCATTGAATTTTTAATATCCAGGAATGTGTTTTGATTCAAAGTTTGATCGCCTGACATTTCCGGTAGAGTTTCCTTTTTGAAGTCGGGTTTGCACCATTGTATTCTCTTAAGCAGCCTTGCCATTTAATTTAAGGGATATATCAAGCTATGCTTACCTTAAAGATTTTGTAGGCTGCCTTAGTAAGTATCAATACTAAATCAAATAAAAAAAAATAAATAAAAACACAATGTCATATTAAATTATAACCAGGAAGTCAGGAATTATTAACCAAAATGCAGACTATAGCCCGAGATTAGGATTTTTAAGCTTAAATATGACATTATCAAGCTTTTAGGTAAAAAATGTTCAGAAAAACGGAGATTGAATACCTTTTTCACATTGCATAGAATTCCAGGAGTAGCGCAATAAAATAGAATGGCTGCAGCCATACGTTACCGGATTACTTGTATTCTGCACAATATATTTGTTTGAATCCAGCATATTGTGAATTTACTAGATATTGGGACTGTCAAGGTTTTTTATCTTTGAGAACGTTTTATTTCGTGTTTATTTTTTAAGTGTCTTTAATAATTTTTTAGAATTTTTAACAAGTTACTGTTAATAGACAACTTTTCTTTTATTTAATATTAAGTAACAGAGTTAAAATTTTGAACTGGGGATTTAAAAATTTATTTATTCTTAAAATTTTATAGCCCTCAAAAAGTCCATGGATAGTCCTAAAATAGCATTTAAAACACTTGATAGGCCTATTCATTGACAGAATAATTTAAACGCATGTTATAAAAAAAATTTCAACCACTATTTCGGACTCAGTAGTAGTGCAAACCCCGTCCCTTATTGTCGGGTGCTTTATTTAGCAGCCCAGGACAAGATAGAAAAATGAAAATTTCTTTAGATGAAAAGCAGACTTTACATGGGGCAAGAATACTTTTGAAACCCCCCCCCCTTCCCCAAGACTGATACACGGCTATTAGGTCCATTATATTTAAGGCCACATACAAAATATAAATTTTTAGGTCCACCTTTTTTAGGTCCAATTTTTAGGTCTCAAAAAGCATTTGAGAGATCACCTGATCATAAAACTTTCTATGAAATTTTAACCATGTAGCCAGTTTGTGTATTGAATACGAGAAAAGTTCTTAGGTGTGTTGGTGGTTTGGGCATAATCTCCAAAAGCACGATTGGAAACCCGGTATTGAGCGGTAAATTCTTGGGTCATAAAATAGTAGTAGTTTAATTAATCAAAACATAAAAAAATTGGTTTACATAGAAAGATCGTCAATAAAATTTTCACTCTTAAAAGAAAAGCATAGGTGCAAATCATGTTATTATACATACGTAAGACTAAATTACTTACCGATTCCGTCAAAAAACGGCTTAACGATAATTCATAAATATGGTCAGGACATCTTCGACATCTTCAGCAGACGAAAACGTGAAACGTAATTATAAATTACCGTTTAGCTGTTTTTTACGGAATCTGTAAGTAGTTTAGTCTTACGTATATTCTCGCAGCTCAGGGGCTAAAACTATGTATTATACTATACATACCTATAAAAAATGTAAGTTCTGTCAATGTATACAGAATCAAATAATCATGGACATCCTTATAGGGAAGTAAGAACGCCACCCTTGAAACACCGATAGTACCAAGATGTAATTTTTATTTGCGAATTATGCTGATTGGATGAATTTAAATAGATGACCTAAACAATTTTGCAGAAGTTTGTTGTTGCATTGACTTTTTGGGAAATAAGTATAATGAAATAAAATTACCTTGTCCAATCAATGGTTATCAAAACACAAAACCAGTGTTAAAACCAGTGGTTACCAGTCGTTTGATAATCACTGGTTATCTTCTGATAACCAGTGATTGGACAAGGTAATTTTATTTCATTATCAATATATTCCAATCCAGGGTCAAAATGAATACTATACAAAACAAATATGCTCTATTTGACATTTAAGAGGTAGAAAGAGCGCTTCTAACAATTTGGAGAAGTAATCCTATAGGCCTATAGTATCACCGCTTTATTTTCCTCTGGTTTTCGAGGCCCAAACTATTTGTTTAATGGCTTGTCCCAACGAGTTTGACATAGATATAGAGTGATAAACACGTTTTACCCATGGTTTCCGAAGTTTCCTTAGTAACCACCCACACTTTACCCTCGTTTCCTTGGTTACCCGTTTTAGGTATTCTGGTTTGTTACAACAAGCTTCAAAAAGCACAGATTATACTTTTAAAACATCTGATCAATCTTTGTTTGTCTTTAAAATTACTTTGATTTTATGGTTTGTCATCAGGTTTTTGAGATTGGTTACCATAGAATCTTCGTATTGTGGGTAAAATGTCTATAAGCAGATTTACAAGTGTAAATTAAGCCTGGTTACCAAAGAAATTGTGGGAATCGTTGTGTTGTGTTATAAGAGAAAACAACCTTTTGAAGAAAATTAAGGCTTTAATCAACTATTAAATCATAGTAGTATTTTGTAACAATTCCATAAATATTTACAAGTATGTTCAGATTATTGAATTAAACATGAGATTATAAAAATACAAAAAGCTAGCAGTAAAAATGATATGACATTCTTCCCCCCTAATTATTTTGGGAAATAATCATTGAGGAAACGAGGAGGGTTTACTTTCCTGAACGACTGTCGACAAACAATTTCATTTCGGATTGGAGAATTGTCGTCTTTGACCTGTTGTCTGTCTGAAAAACGATTCACTGTTTTATGGAACATTTGATCTAGAGTCTTGAGTCACATCTGTTAGTTCGTCAGTTTCTGTAATTTCTCCTCTTGGCGCCAAGTGCCTAAGTGATACTGTTGTTTCTCTTCCATCAGGCAATAGAACATGAGCATATTCTGGGTTGGCTTCTATAAGTTGAACTTGTTCTACTAGTGGTTCATATTTACTTAACCTCACCTGTCTTTTCATGAGAACCGGTCCAGGTTGGCTCAACCAAGTAGGTAAAGATACTCCATGAAAGCTTTGTCTTTGATGTACAAACATTCTCTCATGCGGAGTAGTATTAGTTGATGTGCAGAGAAGTGATCGTATAGCATGTAGAGAATCTTGTAGAACTACCTCCCAGCAACTTATATGCAAACCACGAGACCTCAAGGTGAGAGAAACAGTTTTCCAAATAATACCATTGTATCTCTCGACTTGTCCGTTACCTTGAGGATTATAGGGCGTGGTCCTGCTTGTGACTACTCCATTTTCATTGAGAAACGTTTTTAATTCTTGGGATATGAGAGATGAACCTCGGTCAGAATGGATAATGGATGGTCAGATGGTATTTCAAAAAGTGTGAACAATTCACGCGAACATTTGAACACAGTGGCTGAAGATATGTCATTACAAGGAAATGCAAAAAGGAATCTGGAAATCTCATCAACAACCGTAAGCATATATTTGTTCCTCGATTTAGATGGCAACGGTCCTTTGAAGTCAATGTTGACTCTTTCCATTGGAGTTGTAGCTTTGATTAAGGTTCCTTCATGTTTAAAAACCTCGGCTTCAATTCAGCACATGTCGAGCATGAATTAGTTGTCCTTTTAATGTCTTCAAGTGAAAATGGTAGATTTTTGCTTTTAATCCAGTGGTATAATCGAGTTACACCTGGATGGCACAGGGCTTCGTGATATTCCATTAGGGTTTTGGCATTTTTCTGAGGATCTAAGGATGAACATACTCTTGAAAGGGTGTCAGCAATAACATTTTTCTTGCCTGATCTGTACACAATATCATAACTGAAAGGGGTCAATTCCAAACGCCATCTCATAATCTTATCATTTTTATCTTATTTTTGTTTGATGAGTCAAACACGAATGATGCAGACCGTTGATCGGTAATAAGTCTGAAATTTTTG
Organism: Neoaliturus tenellus; assembly: GCA_030545055.2. Classification (NCBI taxonomy): domain Eukaryota; kingdom Metazoa; phylum Arthropoda; class Insecta; order Hemiptera; family Cicadellidae; genus Neoaliturus; species Neoaliturus tenellus. The sequence continues at coordinate 91,171,811 of CM061532.1, read as the reverse complement.
GCAAGAAGGTAATGTCCCCATTTATGTATTGATTCCACAATGGCATACGCCTCCTTCTCTACTGCTGAATGCCACTGTTCTGATTATGATAGAGTACGTGAGAAGAATGCAACTTGTCTTCCAGATGCTAAGAGAGTAGCTCCTATTGCAATGTCTGATGCATTGGTTTCGACAGTCAGAATATCTTTTCCCCAATTGAGGTAACTACGGATGAAGCAATTTCAGATTTCAAACTTTTAAAGGAGGAAACAGCTTCCTTTGATAAAAGAAAAGATTTTGAGAGAATTAGAGGACGTATTTTTTGTGAGAACATTTTTATCCATTTAGAGTAGTAAGCGAACATTCCAATCACGCGTTTTAATTCAGCTGGCTTGTTATGTATAGGGATGGTAAGCAAAGACTTCAGACGATCTTCATCTGGTTTTATAGATTTATTTGAGATAGTGTATCCAAGAAAATTTATTGATTCCAAGGAAAATTTACACTTTTCCTTGTTTAGAGTGAGACCATACTTATCGGCAACACTGATAAATCTAGATAAGTTAGAGTCGTGCTCAGACTGGTTTCTTCCAAAGATGATCACATCATCTAGATAAGGGAATGTGCCGTCTAGTTTTTCATTCTTAATTATAGAATCAATACATCGCTGAAAACTAGGTACACCATTTGTTACTCCAAATGGTATTCTACAAAACTGATAAAGTTTTACCATCTGCCTCAAAACCAGTGTAAACCTTTTCAGTTTCAGCAATTGGTATTTTATGGTAAGCACTTCTCAGATCAACAGTACTGAATACACTGTATTTAGACACCTTACTTACCAAAACATCAATTTTAGGCAGTGGATATGCATCTAACTGAATGAATTTATTTATTGTCTGTGAGTAGTCAATAGCCATTCTTGGCTTACCTGAATCATTGCGTACAACAAACGCTTGGGACCTCCATGGAGATCGACTCGGCTCAATTACTTCTTCATTAAGTAGCCTCTCATTTTCTGCTTTAATGAATTCAGCATCTTGAGGATCTTGTCATCTAGATTTAGTTGCTATAGGGCTACAGTCTATCGTTAAATTGCTAAAAAGATTAGCTGGCGGAACATTTGCTGTGGTTAAACTACACACAGAGAGAGGGGATTTAGAACCACCAACCACAATTTCAATACTTGAATGTTGTTTCAAAATATCGTGTCTTATTATGACATCGACACAGAGTCCCTTAAGAACCGTTAACTGAACTTGATTATACTCATGTCCTTTTAATTTTAAACTAACTTTACATATTCCAAGTACTTCTGAGGGTAGAGCAGCAGATGCCATAGAAATAATTCCGCTTTTAGGAAATATCTTAAATTTGCAAGATTTAGCATACTCATCATTAATAAAGCTCTCAGAACTGCCAGTGTCGATTAGGGCATCTGTTAAAATACCATTCAGGGTTATTTGTAAAGTAGCTTGAGACAAAGAAGAAGGAGCGGCAGCAACAACAGATGAAGCCGTTGATTTATTACTATCACTGGTTTGTTTGTAATTATTATTAAAAATAGATTTACAAACTTTAGAAAAGTGTCCTTTTTTACCACACTTGTGACATTCTATATTTTTAGCGGGACAATTAATTCTGGGATGTCTAGCCATACCATAGACGTAGCACCTTTCAGTGATTTTAGTAGCAGCAGATGTGCCTATTTCTAAATTATTCAACTTACCAACTGAGGTTTGAGCTTCAATAGAATGTGTCGCATTTACCGATGAGTGGGATATTTCATACATTTTTGATTGAAGAGAAGCCATTTCAAGGGATCTTGCTTGATCGAGGGCAGTTTCCAGTGATAGACACCGATTTTCGAAGAGTCTTTGTCTGATAGATGATGATTGTAGGCCATTAATGAATGAATCTCTGATGTATTCATCTCTATTTTTAATGGCAGTGACAGCTTGAAAATTACAGTCTCCGCTTAATTTCTTTAATTCTTGGTAATACTGGTCGATGCTTTCTCCATTCTCTTGTTTTCTTAAGTAGGCAATGTCTTGCAAACACTTCATTCTTTGGTTTGACATAAATTTCCTTTAAGGTCGATATGGCAGATTCATAACTCTCACATTCAGCTATATATTCAAAAACATTTGATGATACATGATTCATGAGCAATTTTAGTTTGTCTCTCTCATCTCTAACTTTTGCCAGTAGGAAGTTTTCAAAGGTCTTATGCCAGTGTACCCATTTTTGATTAGACTCAGTTGTATTAGCTTCGAGGCCAAATTTGTCAGGCTTGAGTAGTTTTTCCATATCTATAATAGTTGATTAAATTGTTGTGTTATAAGAGAAAACAACCTTTTGAAGAAAATTAAGGCTTTAATCAACTATTACATCATAGTAGTATTTTGTAACAATTCCATAAATATTTACGAGTATGTTCAGATTATTGAATTAAACATGTGATTATAAAAATACAAAAAGCAAGCAGTAAAAAGTTATATGACACGTTGGTGAAATGGTACTAATCAACAGCCGACCAAATTCCCTATGATAGTAACACTCCACTTTAACAGACATCAACCTTGTTGGGATGTCCCTACTTATTCGGTTATTTATAAATTGGTATAAGTTGGTGTTTTAACAATGAAGGTAGTTTGTGATTTAAATTTATAGATATTACTAGCTGACTTACCCGTGCTTTGCAACAGTACTCAAAGTGCAATGCCAACCCGAGAAATTGTATGCCCTTCGGGAGAGCTCGTTTGCTACTCTTACTCGCCTCAATCCTTAATTTTTTTTATTACCCTCAATACTTTAAATGAGAACTGCTGTTTATTAATTAATATTCTTAAATGTTGTCATGTGTTCATCACTAAAATGTTGCTTCCATGGTAATTTTGAAAATGTCTGGGGAGGAGCTCTATGGAGGTTGGGAGGATATCGTCAAGAGCGTTCATTCAAATTATGGTTGTAGGGGTTTTGATTTCTAGTAATGCTTAAACAGTGTAACAATTTAAGTTACTACGTTTTGTGTAGTGTTTACACGATTAACTGGATATAAATATTTACTAAAATAATACAATGCCGCTAAAAAATACATTTTTCAACAGCTGTTTATTTAGGTTATTAAATGTAATTGAAGATTAAAGAAATTTAAACACAATGTACTTAAAAGTTGCCAGTTTTACGTTTGATAATTCTATTGTATACACTTTTAAATTTCGACCTACAATACATCAGCAAGACTACAATGGCAAATCCCTGAAGCTTTTGAATTACAGGAATAGGCCCTATCTTAAGCTTTCTCCTAAATAAATAAGCTATAGTTTATGAAAATTTCTGGTCAAATCTCAGACCTGCGGAGTGAGCAGGCCCCTAATCGGTTAAGTAGTCTTTGAGCCTATTCAAGACACAAAAATCTTTCGTTTTTAAGGATACATACTTTAATTTGTATTGATAGATATTAAAAATGTTATTAATATATGTTTTATTTAAGAATCTCAAGTGTAAAGAACGTAACAGGTGTAGAAGGGTAAAGGCCTAATTGACCATGAAAGGTTTAATTTAAATGCAGTACGCCTAACTTAGGTCAATCATTTGGTGCAGTAAAACAAATCAACAAAAAAAAATTAATAAAATAAAATATGTTAATTTTTATTTCAAGGTTTCCTTGTTATAGGTTAACATATTTTGAAATAGGGACCTTGAGAAAGGCCAAATGGGTTCACGAAATAGCTTCAAGAGGGGAGTTAGTTTGTCAGCATTCATCCACAAAATGAATGATTTATTTTCTGTTAACAAATTTTATAACTTCTCATATTAAGCTCCTAATATGAATTTATAAGCCTCACTTGAAATAGGTACTCAATTTAAAACACCGTTAAATATTTACATTTTAAATAATATTTATCAAATTTTTCATTAAATGTTTTTTACAAAAAGACTCTGAACAGGTTTAATATTTACTTTATAAACATTTAATTTTAGACATAAAATAAAATTTTATATGATTAGACTTTTAAGGAGCCTATTGGCAAAACTAAATGGGCTTGTCTAAATGTCGGTAATTCAGTATATCAGCATAATTTTTTAACAAAATCTGTGCTAAGAACTATGCAAATAACGCGCCAATGCTATGAGCGCAATGCAGGTGAGGGAATTTCTCCCCAGTCGGCCGCTTTCTGGCCAGCGGGGATCGGCTAGTTTTGCATGGATCGGCAACGTCGCCTGCAGGGTTTGCTCGCAGCGCCTCCTAATTTATCATTGCGTGAGACTTCTGTACCTGGTTAGTTTTCTATGCTCACATCAAAGATTTTCTCCATACTCCTTGTTATAAACTTAGATTTTAAGGCTTATTTACGTGCACAAAGTTTCATTACTTAAACTTAATTAGTAAAAAAAAAAAAAAACTTGTAAAGACTTTACAGGACTTTTTTTAAGACACTGTATACTTAAGTTTTTTTTGATAAAAGAAAACAATGTATGGTAATGGCTCATGGAGCGTATAAACAATGTAAAGTGGGAGGAGAGAGTTTTGGGCAGCCTATAATATCACTCTCAATTAACCGATGCCACTGGACCCCCAAACGGTTATTGCCTCAATATATCTTTATGACTGAACAAGGAGATAAATTTACCCCTTACATATCGTACCATCGATAACAGATGTAAATAAATACCCTCGTTTCCTTAAACATTTTGCTAAAGTATATATTTTTTCTGGTGAACGTACTATATGATTATCGTAGTTGTTACTCAAATCTTATCGTCTAATGCGGTACATGTTTAACTTTTTTATTTTGTAAAAAATATAAATAAAATGTAAACAATCTTAAAGTTTCATTGGATGTACTTTATATATTTATGCACAATACTAATGAAACTTAATTAAGTCAATTAAGATAATCGTTCAACAATCCAAGTATGAATTCAATTAACAGTTTAGGTAAAAAATTAAACCTTAAATAGCAATTTCTCTAGTAACAAGTATGTTTTAAAATGCTTAGTAATCACTAGACGTTCTTTTACTTTTTAGCGTCTGAATAAAATTAGATAAAAAAACTACTTGTAATATTTTATACCATCATAACTATTGCAGCTCTGAACCTAAAATTATTACAAAAAGGAAAGATATTTTCATTTCAATCGTAAGAAAACAGATTAGATATTTCAATCTTTAATAAATAAAAACATTTTAAAATATGATTCACATTTAAGTATGATTGGAAAATAAATATTAATATTATATATAAGACATATTGATTGTTAAATGTAGTTTGTTACAGTCGAACGACCTTTCATCACTGTTAGGTGCAGCTCATCCAACAAATTCCCACACTTTGTTTGCTTTATCCTTGTTAAAGCTAGAGGTTTCAAAATAGGCGTTGCGTATACAGTAAATATTGGTGGCAAAGCTTTGCCTTGTAACTGCTACACCGAGCATATTTCTATGTCTTAAATCTGACAGCTTACAATAATAATAAAAAACCAGTTTTCCTATACTCTTTTCAATATCAATTTTCGAATCATAAAATGAATTATGTCTGATGAAATTGTAAAAATACACTATTTAAGTTTAGAGTAAACAAAATTATAAATACAGAGTTAAGAAATATTTAGAAACTAAAAATAACTAATGTCATATAAATATCATGATTATTTCCATCAACAGTCATTTAAAATACTACTACATCTTTTAAAGGGAAGAGGCAATGTTAATATTTAGAAAATAATAGAAAATAACACCGGCGAGCGGACACTATTTTTAAGTTGGATTATTATTCTCTGAAAAGTAAAATTACAAAAAATTAATGAGTTAGGCATAACCAAGGGTAAGTTATGGTTAAATAGATTAGGTTCAGTAGGTTCAAGGCTAAAATAGATTATCTTTTAAATAAGTGCATAGAAATGCAGCTTTTTGTTATAAATAGTTAGGATTGAACTGATTTCCTTTTTTGATGTTTAAAAATCCTAAACAAAATTTTAAACTTGACAACCTCAGTGAGAAAGCTAATAGGTAAAGAAATAGAATAATTAACAAAAATAAAGAAATATAAATGATATGATTATAGTTAAATTTTTAGATAGGAATTATTTAACGTAAGAGATTGCTTGACTTGCTTATATCTCATTACAGACGGAAAATTGTCTAAATTGTTTTTCAATGATCGTTTTGAGATTAATATAAAATGTTGTCTCTTTAAATTTTATCTATATATTAATACGCAAGCATGTTTCATTTCCTCCTTTTTTCTCAGTTCGTTTACATGGTAGGAGAAATCCGAGCATACCGTTAGAAAGGTCCTGTAGATGAGCAGAATCCCATTCTAATTCACATGGGACTCCAGGGCTACGCCCCACAGGCTTTCAAAGTTCCAATGTTAATCTTATGGGGAAATAAAAATTGGATGAATCATAAGACAGCTGTTGTAAAACAACTGCTAGAAAATTAGGAGGAACAGATGTTTTAGTTCTAAAATGTTTTTAAGTTTCTTGGGTCCAGATCAACTGAAATTTTGATCGAATTTCGATCAGGAGGCGATCTCTAGTACATATAATCTTGCTATTAAATTGATTAAAGTTAAATTTTTATTGAGCTAAATTACGTTTGTTAACGATTCTACTTTAAGTTTTATTTACTAATAATATTGTTGGTTAAACTATTTTGATATAAAGATTATTATTTATAATGTTATGTCAATCATACATGTAAATTTAAGACTGATAATTTGGATAACGAAGAGGACTGTGGATTAGGAGTCGGGTTTACACAATTTGTTGCTAATGAACAGTTAAGGGCGAAACCTTATACTATAAGTTCAAGTAACCCTCAAGTTATGTAATAAGTGCTGGGTTATGTTATAACCCATTCATTTGAAAGGAAGGTCAATTTCACCTAAATTTATTGACTTTCCTGTTTCAATAGTAAACTTTTATATTTATTCATTACTTAACAGAAATCTAAAGTTTTTTTTATTAACTACCTATTCTTTTTTACTTTAGGTCAAGTATCCTAGTAGGCTAATTTAAGGGAGTACTATTATTCACAAGAGTGACGTTTTGCAATTAATTAGTGTTATACAGGTTTCGTAAAAAATAAATGAAATTGGGCTGGAAAAGTTATTTTAACGTAATACAAAAAAATCTATATATATAGCCTACATTTTCTGCTGTGTCCCAAGTCTTCAAAATATGCAGATTCAAGCGTTCTCGAAATTTAAAATAAGTAAAAATGAGAGGATCAAATGTTACTTTGTTGAAAACCTTTTAAGACCATCTTGGATGCATTCAATGTATATAGGTTAACTTTGTATCATTTTTGAAATGTCACATGACAATTCTGTTTAGTTGATACGATTTTTTTTATTACTTGTATAATTATTAACAACAAAGAAAAGAAAATCATGTTTTAACTAAAGCAGTTTAGTTAAATACTTTTATTTGTTTATAATTAGCTTTGTTTGATTAGATACTCAATGTCAATCGCTTGTTAATTTGTGATACAAATAGAAGTATTCATACAAAGATATGTATATATTAAATACGTTACAATGGTTCCGCACAGCAATTTTTAGCTGAATTGAACTAAGAACTCCCGTGATAAGCAAAACTCCTTTTTATAGATGAGGCCACGGAAGTGTCTCATTTGTCTAAGAGTTTGCGGCTTTAAACTGTAATTTGTCTTCCTGTAGGCTGATGACATGTTTATCCCAAGATGTAAAAAAATAAGCTTCGTGAAAAGGATATAAAATTGTATCCATAAATATGAATGAAAGTTGGGGTTTAATGTAGGATGTAACACAAGTTGTTTAAGCATTCCCAGGAGGTAAAACTCTGACAAACATATACTCGATTGAAATATTTTGACGTGAAAACTCCAACATAATAAAATGGATTGATTACCATTTTCAACAAAAAAATATTGACCTTTAAAAACTGATGTGGTTTGCCAAGTTGGGTACCTTCTTTGGTTTTTGCAGTCTAGTGCATCAATGGTGTATGGAAATCTGTAATCTGATCATTAGCTGACCTGAAATCTGATGGAAAAAATTAATGAGGAGTTAAATTATCTACAACTTTTATATTTGAGGTTTACCTTATCTTGTACCATTTTACCATTCCGACAGCTAGACGTCGGGACCGATGTCGGACCCTACGTCTGACCCAACAGCTCGGAGGACATGTCAGATTGGATGCTTTTCCAGAGAGCATGCCAGTTGAAAAATGGATTTATGAGAGAAATATTGCTATTCTTGATGGCATCTTTACTATAACAAGCCAAAGAAAGAAAAAATCGACGCTTTCGGTCAAAACTTTGGTTTTAGAAAGAGACAATTTCAGCTACACAGGTCTTATCAACAAACTTGCAACTAGGGAACCTAACGATTGCAAAAGGTTTATTATGATGAGTGATGAAAATTTTTCGGGACATCTTGGGACGAAAGTATTGGAAAAAGGCATATTATGTTGATACCTTCAATTCAAATAATAAGAGTTCATGTCAAATATAAACTTAATACAATGACCCGCTACGGAAATAAAAATTATGTACTGTAAACACAAATTGTTGGATAGTGGCTTAACGAAGCTTTTATGGAATATGTTTATACAGACTTTGTTCTTTGTTTTGCACAAGTAATCATCTCACTAAATCCTGAAACGTTTTTTCACACAAACTGTAAATAAATAAACGGTATCAGTTAACTGACACATACTTTCTCCCAACAATATAAAAAAGGTGTTAAAAGCTCCAAACATTAATGTCTTGATGACTCAGTCGGATAGCTACCAGCTGAGCAGCGCTCGTTTGACCCTACGCGCGTCTGTGACTTTTAACAACGTACTGCGTTTACCGCTAAACGAAAAATTGAATTTTCTCCGCAACCAATTGATGTAGAGCAATAATTTAAAATACTGGATTATTTAGTTTTTTGAGCTTGATTTAATGGTGATAAGTAAAATTTATTTCAAGACAATAGCTATTTTGAAAATTCAAAAAAATTGATTTTTGAAACACTTTTTACTCCATAACTTTTGAACGCGCATTTTCTCGGAGATGCGGGTGGTGTCATTTTATTCACTATTTTAAGCTTAATAAACCACAAAATTTTAATCAAAATCGTTAGAGCCGTTTTTGAGAAATTTTGATTTTTGACGATTTTTGAGGGTTTTTGGGGGTAAACTACCCTTAAAAATCAAAAATTCAAAAAAATGAAAAAAACGCCTGGAATTATCGTGGGTTTGGACCTACGTACCAAATTTCACCAAAATCGGACCATTGGGGCATTCTCTAGCTCTGTATACATCCTGACACACACACACACACACACACACACACACACACACACACACACACACACACACAGACATCACTCCGAAAACCACTTTTTTGGACTCAGGGGGAACCAAAATGGATAAATCCACCAACAACTCAAATTCGAAAATTTTGACGGAAACAATACTTTCTCCATATACTATGGTATAGGGGGAGAAAGTAAAAATCAACAATTTGTTTAATGTTTTAAGATATGTGTTTTTATATTGCTATAACAATAATCATCATTGTAATATTACAATGACCGGCGAATAATTGATGATGAGACAAAACAGTTTACAGAGGTAAAACAAATCTAGAGTACAAGTGAAATCTACGAGTATAACTTTTAATTACTAAGGTAGGAGCAATAAATCATTCCACAAAAAATAAAATTGTTTTTGACCAAACTATAGAATTTTGATTTCTACCACTAGTGTTTAGATCATTTATCTACTGAACCTGAATATTTGAAGATTTCCACAATAAAATTTATTGTTATTAATAACAAATTCCAAAACGTTTTACATTCTTGATCAACTGTCAACATAACACCGCACTTCTGTCAAATTGTAGTTTTCTAGACCCCTTTTAAACCTCACGTCGAGCTGTACAATCGCGTGTGTTTTTGTACAATCGCTGAAGGTACATAGACAGATGACGCGCACCGGGCGACCGTCTCGGGCGCGGAGTATAAACGCTCCTATGTAAAGCAATGTATTTGAAGTACTTTTTCCTATTGCATTTACAATTTGTAACTGTATAAATAGGTATACAAAATCTTTTTCTTCTGTATTAGCGGACCAGTGGGAAGGGGGGGTTGGGTAATTTTAAACCCTATATAGTATTACGTCCCGTTTTTAGTCTGTAAAATTATACAAACCTTTATACATGCTTTGTTTCAATAGAATTTAATATAAAATAAACAGTGATTTTTGGACATTTGGTTATGTTTGTGTTTAAGACGAAGTGCTTTGAAGGCAATGTTTTTGTTTATGTTTTTGCACCTAAAGGCCAAATCTCCTTGGGTTAGCATTGCAATTCGAGTGTCTTTGCAAAGCACGGGTAAGTCAACTATCTCTTTAACAAAAATCTGCTTTAGAAAAATAATAACAATAGAGTAATAAAGAAACTGCATTTCTGTGTTATCTAAATTTTCATTTTATTGTCTGCATAGAAAACACAGTAAATAACATATTTTATAAGGTTATTAAAACCGTTTATCTAAATAATCGTTTGTCGATTTTCCATCAGAAACACATGGGAAACCATATTTTTTTTCGTTACCAGTGTAGTGAGTTTACAATTAAAATAATTACTAATTGTATGTTCATATAGATTAAGTGCAGTTTTGTATAAAAATATATTCTAAAGTAATTAGCAGTAAAACATTTCTGACATTTGTATATACACTAATTTAAACTAAGGAAAAATGAAGATTTGATATAAAAAACATTTTTCACATAAATGGGCCTAAGTTTTCTTTACCAATATCTATAATGTCTTTAGTCACTATTAAAGAGTACTACTATGCGAGTTTTAAAACAGGCCAAAACATTAGTTAGTTATCATTTAGACTAAAGTATTATTTAACTAATGGTTTCCAAGTTTTTTAAACTGATGGTTGAAAATAATAACCTTTTCATTTTATAACATCTGCAATAAGTCCAAACGCCTAAGTAAATAAAATATAATATGTAGTTACGAAGCAACTGGTATTATTGTTTTAAATATATAGTAAAATATTACATACATTAGACCTTTGATAGCTGTCGGTAAAGGTTACTCGGCGACTCTCGAGTGATCTCATCACTCGAGTATTCTAAATCATTGCGGCAACATAAGTTGTTATAAATATAAGTTATTGTGGACTTCCTATAACCAACGTGACACAGCTATGTAACTGAAGCATTAATACAATCCACTATCCCAAAAGTATTATTTATTTATCATATTAATTGTCGAATAAAACAACTTACTAACAATCTATTAATACATTAAACTAATCAAACCAAATATCCGCCAACTGCTGTTACAGATTAGGCAATAATATTTTTTTGGTTTAATTAAGTCTCAGGTTTTTAATGAATGCATTTTTTTAACAAGTAAATTATTTCATCTTTGGTATAAAAGTTTTACATTAGTTGAATAAATAATGATTGAAACTTTCTGCAGATAATTGAGTATTTTTATATTATTATTTTGCATTGTAAAACAATGATTTATTTTGTGGTTCAGAAGTAGTTTTAAATCCAAATAAATAGGTGTGTATTGTATTTATAATCCCATACTGTAATACGAGTAGTGTTGAAACGATGTATTTTCCCTGGACTCGAAATCTAGCGGTTGGATGTAGCCTATACTTTGCATTTGAGAGTGTTTTCTTTCGTCCAAAAATAATTAAAGAACAGCCTCAACCACAGAAAAAATTGGTTTTTGGTCTAAATTTACGTTTGAAATTCGAAATATTTTACATTGGCTTTCCATCTAGGAAACTAAATAACAAAAATAAGCAAAAAAATAAATAATAAAATAAAATAAGACTACCTTTAAGCTTTTCATTATTTTTTAAACATCGGTCACATGTAAAACATGTATAGTTAGTGTAACATTCAAAGCAATACTACCGTGATACTATAACAAAAGTTAATTAAAAATAACGAGGAAGGCAGGGTTAACCATGTACTTATGATAATACATTGAAATAAAGTATTATTTTAATATCATAATTTAACAACATATCGATTATTAAAAAAACATTTCTAATAGCATTAAATAAAAAACCTTCTACAAATGTGTACTTTTATGTTTACACTCATCCAATTTCATGTCTATATCCTCTACCTCAGCAGTGTTGTCTGTCAACAGAGTGATCTGCTATTGGCAGTGTGTTGTTCATCTGACGAGTAGGAAATGAGCTCTTGAGGAGACAAACACAGTCTTCTTGTTCCCGGTTGGATATGATTTTGTAATACATTTTAGTGTAAGACTAAAAACGTTTAATGAACATTTTTGTAATAATGTGATTGTTGCTAAAATGTGGAGCCATATTTAGAATTTGGTAAATTAACTTCGTTCTTGAATAGTATCACTAAAACAACTTCAGTGACGAACATTCTCTGAGGGCTATTCAAAATTCAGTCATAATTCACCAATTAACTGATGGAGCGTACACTGCCGCTCGAATTATGCGAAAAACTACATTATGTGTCCCAGATTCCCAGCTCCCGGGGAATAATTTTCAGGTTAGGTGACGGTGTTCACTCGTTCAGCAGCTATGAGCGATCCCATACACCGGTTACTAAAAGCATGAACGGTCTGGTGCTCCCACGTCACTACTCGACACTCGTGTCCTGGAAACACAAATTTTCTGTTTGTAGGACCGCCGCGTCGTAACCAGTTCATAAGATTGAAATGACACATAATAAGTTCATCACTTAAGAAAAATTTCACCTAATTACTTGGATTTATTGTAGAATAAGGTTTGGAGTAAGACTTTAATGTTTGACATTATTGTTTTGGTATTTTTACTAAGTTTTAACGATCTACTGTACTACAGACCAACGTCACCAAAAGAGGGACTTCGTAAATTTACAAAAATAACGTTTTCCAGTAATTTTTTTAACCATGATTCTTGAAAGCAATTAAATATATTTTAAAAATTTAATTTACGTTTGGACCTTTTTAATTAATAAATTAGCAAAAATATACGGTTTTTAGATTTAGTTAAAAATCACAGAGCTTTTCAAAATGTTAAGTTTTGAAAAATAAAAATAACATGTAATGCAATAAACTTATTCCTTCCGCATCAAAATGCGTTTTCACTATAAGTACACAGTATTTATCTTCCTATTACTCAAATTTATATTCACGCAAATTTTCTGCAAAGAAAGTTTCAATAATTACCATACATAAAAAATTATTATGTAAATTTGATCTCCCAGACCAACGTCATATCAGTTAAAAGCCACACAATTACGTCACCACTGTAGGTTTAAAAACGAAAGTGCAAGACCGCAAAGAAATATTCAAGTTAAAAATCACCCGCCGCTTGCTTTTCATCATCAAGAAAACCATCCAAAATTAAAATTAGTAGTCTCTGCTGTTTAAAAATGCTCGCATACCTTCAGTCGGTAGCTTATTGCAGCTCAATTCAATATTTAAACATCAACTTTAAAAAGAAGGACATTATGAAATACTGAACACTCGTTTTGGTATGTAATGAAATGTAAAAATTGATGTATAATAAAAGTCCTAATTTATCGTTAATACTTACTTTCCATATTTAATAAAAATATGATTTATAATAAAAATTTAAATTTTTTGTTGATTATTAATAAATACAAGAATAACAAACAAAATCAGTTTAAATATTTATTAACGTTTGTCTTTCTAGTTGGGTTTTTAGTTAGGAACATTTGAATTAACATTAAGAAACAATTACAACAGCATATAATATTACAGAGATTGGTTCAACCAAGGAATTTTGCCATTTTCTAACTTTAAATACCCAGTGATTGCATATAATCAAGAGACTATGCATTGCTAAAGCCCTTTCTTTACATTGGCTGAATATTACGATAAAGGAATCGCTTTATATTGAATTTCTATTAGAATTTCAGAAAACAATTATATATAGAACATAGACCGTGACATTGTATTCTCGGATCACGAAGGCAGCATTTGTCTCTCCAACAGCTCGTTTCCTCCCTGTCTGTTGAACAATGTGTGTCTGCCAATAACACTATGCCACTGTCATTCGACCACATTCGTTACTTATTGTGGATAACATGTAACTTAATTATTTTACAAATTGTTTTCGTCATACAAGAGTTTATTTTAATAAAATAAATATTGTAACAAAAGTGTGTATATGTTTGTGTGCATAGTTGTATGTATTAAATTATAGGCTGTGGCTCAGTGGTACAGCTCGGAGTTATCAGTTACAGAACTCGGGTTCTAATACCGGCTCGGAAAAAAAAGATCATTCGGTTAGCTGTGATCGAATCTTTTCGATTGGTTGGGCTAGGAAGATAGTAGTTTTCTGGAAACCTAACCAAGTTAATTAATTTTTATTTGTACTTTCAGCTTTAAAGAGTTAAAATGCAAAATAAACAAATAACAAAGTAACACTTGTTTTCACTTCAGTGCTCTGTTTGAAGGTCATCACCTCTATTAACTGAAGTATGCTATTTATTTAATCTAAAACTAAATAAAAATTTATCAATAAACTATTTTTCAGCTCATCAATAAAACGAAACACACTCAAAACACCTGAAAGCGTATCAATATTTTTAATGATAAATTGCAACATCAACATTTTTCCATTGACACCAAGGGCCATTTATTCAGCACACGGCGGCTCTACATTCGTCTCTTTGACAACTCATTTCCCACCAGTCCGTTGAATATTCCTTTTTAGTTCAAACTCGGTGTCTAAACATATATTTATATAAAGTATATGTGAAATTTATGGCATATACTTATTAAAAGTACATGTAGATATTTCGACTCAAATGCCACAAACCTTTTTTGCAGATAAGGATAATAAAATGCTTTCTTTAGATAAATTTTATTCTTTAAAATTTTTTGAAAGGGAGGCTTCTCTTTACAATGATTAGAATCTCAAGATATTATGGGAATATTTTATAATATAATAGCATAATTTACATTGAAAATATGTTACAATAGTGTACAATTTAATGTTTAGCAACAATTAAATGCGAGAAGTAATAGATTGTTAAAATTGGAATTATTTAAATTTTATAAAGTACTGTCTACCCGGAATGCTATGCAATGCCAACTAGAGGATTTTGTTCTTTTAGGTAAGCTTGTTCGTTTCACTCACTCGCCCCCAGGTTTAGTTCGTTCGATGTCCTCACTCGCAGCAAGTCTATGATATCCTCTAGTCCTTTATTACCAATACTTAAATAAGAACTTCCCCTAGTACTTTAAATGGGAACAGCCTTTTATACAATCAATTACAAAGAAACACTTTTTCTATATGTGGTTTTCATGACATCTCAGATCAAAAACTATAAACAAAACTGCTATGGGGAAGTTTATGACGGTCTTGAGGCAAAGCACTGAGGGCTATACAAAAACGTATGGTTTAAAAACCTCCTCCATGAAATTTTCCTTTTATATATATATATATATATATATATATATATATATATATATATATATATATATATATATATATATATATATATATATATATGTATATATATACTAAGTTTCAAGACAGTCCAGTGGTTTCCAAATTCATTGATCACAAATATGCTAACCAACACAAACAAAGCACTATCATCAAGATCGACGTAATTTTTAGGTGTTGGTAAAGTTTTGTATACCAACATCCTCTTTTAATGAATTTCCCATAGGGAATAAGCTATTACCGTATGTCTCATGGTAAGATATATATATATATATCTTATATATATATATTATATATACATACATATATATATATATAATATATATATATATATATATATATATATATATATATATATATCTTACCATAAACGGTCCGATCGACACCACATTTGGTAGAGATGTGTAATCCTACGTTTATTCAGATGAGTTTCGTAAACCAGACATATCGACCTACCGGAAAGGGTAGTTTTGGGAGGGTTTTGTACCGAAAAAATGGGGTTTTTGCATTTTTCATATGTAATTTTAAAAGACTTTAAATTTGTATTTTGACCATGGGATTTAGCTAAAAACACACACACACAATTTAGTATTTTGAAACTTTGTTCTATCTAAATTGGTTACCGAGATATTGAAAGAAAAAAAAAACTAAAGACAGTACATTGTATTTTGGGCCTCCAATGTTAATCTTATGGAGAATAAGGATGTGTTAATATTTCACTTCCTAAGCAATATTTTTTAATTAAAGTTGGTATTTAGCTTCATTTGTTTGAGATTCATCCATTTATGGTAAAATATCTTGGTTTTTGTGCTTATCATGGCAGGAAACCTGCATTCTCTTTTCCCTTGTTAATCATACGAAGAATAGGCAAACTCCTTTAGCAATGGACCTAGATATTGATGAAACTTAGTATATGGCTTCATATGGTCAAAGTAAATTTTTTATGCTAAAAACCTACTTTTAGTGTACCCCATGGCAGCATACCTGCATACCCTTTCCCTATATTAATCATAAGGAGAATAGACATTTATTTCTCTATTTATGAGCATGTAATGATATTTGGTTTACAGGTTTATGTGGTCAAAATTAATATTACTAATTTGGAAATTCGCTGAGTACGTGGGTCTGCTGCGACGGGGGGTATTATAAATATAGATTATAGGAATGCTCAGGAAACAACTCAATTTTTCTTAATGTATGCGAGTTAGGAACTAGATTACTTTTAATTGGTGATTATAAGTTGAAAGGAAATTATAGCTCACAGCATATTAACACAGCTGTTAAGGAAGATTCAATTATAATACTTGTCATGAGCTGATTCTACAATTCAGAGGAATCTTGAAACTTTGTGAGAACAAAACAATAATTCTCACCTGCTAACTCAATATTGAAGTTCATTTCCCTTTTGTTTACTCAGCATAAAATTCGGAAACCTCTGAAACCTAATATATTAAATTGTATTCTGTGATATTTTTTACAATTTTCATATAATTTAATTTTATGGTTGATTCTAATCTATTTTACTGTAAGATTTATAATAATTAAAAAAACCACAAACCAAAATATTTAAATCATTATATTACACACATATGTTGTGTTTATAACAATCGTTTTTACGCTTATGAAAGCTACATTTTATTTATAGAAGGCTTTTTTCATATGTCTAATTACATCACTGAAAGAAACGTTTTTGTAACCCTAATAGGACAAAATCCTCTTTTAGCTTATAACCATACTTATTTGTATTTATGTTGAAATGTTTTAATGGACTTATTAAGTTAGTGGTTATTGCTATGTAATTGCTTTTCCTGTTCGTAGCAAAAGAAACAAAGTGTTCTTTTGTCGTAAGGAAGTTTTTTTTTTATTTTTAGTTTTAAAATGAGCTTATTACTTACTATATTGATTTTGAAAATCTTTATCAAAGTACAATCTTTAAGATTCCCAATCCTTTTTTTATATATTAGTTAGATTTAATGCTTTATTAATATGAAATTTTTCCAGGGCTGTGATTTTGTTATAGCTGTCGTATTTGTGGTGGAATTTTAGTTCTCTTCTAAATTTGATTAACCGAGTTAACTCAAAATAAATGCCAAATAAATGTTCTGCATAATTTGATATTTGTGTAATGTCATTTCTTGGCAGATGGTCTTTAAATCTAGTGCGAAAAGCCCATCAGATAAACAAAATTGGTTTGATTAGTGTAATACTACATCCCCACACCTAGGATGTTCTAATGCTGAAATTAATTTTGCATGTTCCTTGAGGAAGTTTGTAATTTTAAATAACTTTGAACTTTGAAAACAAAAAAATCTTTATTACGGTACTTTTTATACCAATTATTATTTCTACCAATTATCCACCAATTATTTTGGTAAAGTGCTTTTTTATATTGTATTTAAAAAATTTTTATTTCTTTTCGTAATATAAACATAACTTAAAATTTTAATTCTAATAATTTGTTGATATTTTAGTAGAACTAAAGGAGAGTAAGCTTCTCGGAGAATGAGTCGTGGTCAGCTGATCGGGTTAGCTGATTGGGCGGTCTGTGTTGTGCAAACGACATCTGATTCAACAAATAAATTGAATGTACAATTACTCCGGAGTAGATATTGAATTTAAAGTTTGAACAAATTATAAACCCGATGATCTGATAAACATGTGGTGGGCTAAGTGAATTAGTTAATTTAAAATAAATTTACCAAATTTATCTGTAAAAACATATACTGCTTTTTAATAGTTTTATGTACGAATGTATAGTACAACATATAATTCTTTTGTTCTTCGACTTCGTATATCAAAGAGCTCAATATACTTGGATTGGCATAATAAACATTGCTTAATTCATATTTGGGGTATGTTCAGGACTTTTGCATACACATTATGTAATATAATTCAGCTGATTGTTTTATTTTCAAAATACTAATGCTACATGTTTGTTTACATTTGACGTGGTTATTTGTTCTTTTTTATTTGTTGTCATGTACCCTTTTGTAAAACTAAACTACTTTATTTAAACCGCTGCAATCCACATCTCTAGTTAACAATTTTAGTCCTGACGAGCCTCATCAAATTCATATTCCTATGGAAATGTTGTGCAAGTTTTGTGATTATATTAATATAAAAACCACTTTGTTTTTTCGGTATATGGATGGACTACTACGCTATAGATTACTAGTTTTGAAAATTGTTAATGATGTCTCTATTATTTTAAAGAAATTTCGTCTGAGATATACATAACAATCACTTTTATGAATATTTTTTTTTATTACAAATTTTGAGGTATTTTTATTCAATATCACACACATTTCTCTAAAATATGTCACCACCACATACTGAGTTCACCACCATACTATAGTATGGTCAAGAGGATAAAAATACGCCTAGTTACTATTCAAAACGTGGTCGGTAATGTTAATTCAGTGACTGATACACTTACAAATGAGCAGCTTAAGAAACTTGTGGTGTACCGTGCTGAAAATGAATCAAAGAGGAAATAATTTGAGTCCGTTTTACTCTAAGTTTTCTTGATGGTGGTTAGGATTTTTTATACATCATGGACGAAGACCAGGAGGAAGTCTGTGAAATGTATTTTGATATGTTAGGTCAAATAGGCTCGCTGTTGAACTCAACTGAGCCTCCTGCTCCTACAGTTCCAACCAGTTATACTGAGGTGACTTCCTCAAACGCTTCGTCTCAGTTACGTCTCCTTAAACTTAATCTTAGGGAGGAATGTTTCCTGGAGATTCCCTCACAGAATTCGTACATAAATGTATTCGATACCTCGATTCATAACAGTGGCAGTATTTCCGCAGTGATGAAATTCTAATACCTTTTTAGAGTACTACGTCACAAGCTTTTAAATCTAATTAAAAGTCAATTTAAACAATGGAAACTACTATACATAATAATAATAATCGTATGGCTTTTAGTGGAGGGAGATCAGCAATTAACTGATAGTTCTCCTCGCCTGAAATGCCTGCACTTTTTTTGTTTTCTATTCAGGTGGACCAACGGCTTAACGTGACTTCCGAACCACGAGAGCGGCCGAACGATCTTTTTATACCCGAGTCGGGATTTGAACCCGGGCCCGCTAGGTGATAACCCAGAGCTCTTCCATTGAGCTACGGCCGCTGCCATTAAGTGCCACTACTATACATGATTGCATCTAACTTGCTCCACAACTGGTATCATAATATTCGTTGACGTTTCAATCTTTACATCTAAATCAACTCCTTCACTTACCGTAAATCACAGTATCAAACACTCGAAATCTATTCGTAGCTAATTCAATGCAGTCACCGAGAATTCCCCAGCTATTATTGCTCTTAAGTGTCCTGTACTTGAGTCCAATCTAGAATTATCCACTGTTTTATCATGCAAGATGGACGTTAAGCTATGCAAACGTCCCAAAACCTACCGCTCATCTTCAAATTATGTCAAATGCTCAATACCTTAAGCCAGTGAAAATTGAAATATTGACCAATGATTGTAACCGTACAGAAGATGACATGCTACACGCTCCATCTCCGTCCTGTCAGTAGTTTTCCACATCATCTCTTAACAAGATGCAAACTAATAATCAGAGTTTTTCGTCTGATAAAACTTACTCAAATGCTCAACCCTCTAATTCACCAAAACCAAGCTTTATTTTATGTAACAAAAATCAACAAATCAACCAAAACATTATTTATAACAGAGGTAAAATTTACGCTGACAATGAAACATTGGACGGTAAACTGATTGAGCAAAATTATCCATTCTTGTTCTTAGTTGAATCGCAGTTGATCTTCTCCAAGTGCCGATTTCAAAGTTCAAAAACAAGTTCAAGCCGTTGCTCTATCAGACCAAACATCCCACGTTCCTAGACACATTGATGTAGTGCTTGGAAGAGTCCTGTTTCCTAGAGGTTTCATGCAAGAGTAACATACACTTAGTTTACAGATGCCCTCAGTACTTGTAACTCACTTTGGTTATATTGTCATGGGTGATACACCTTGCATGCCGACCCAGTCCAATTATTTTAGCCACCGTTCTAATTTTACAGTTTGTTTTCATGTATTAAACAACATAGATATACTTTGCTCTCAAAGACTTTGGTAACAAGAAGATCCACCACTTTCTCCCACTAACTCAAATGAAGATGATCAGAGTGACTATTTGGCACATGCTATGGAAGAACTGCCAACATATATTATATTGTCCAACCACCACAAAGAGAAAAATTTCTCCTAACAAGAAATTGAAATCAAATTCAATACAAGATGAATAATCAGTCTTAGCACTTGTACTGCTTATTATAGAAAACCCAAGTTTGAAAATCTTATCTTTGTCAAACCAATTTTTCATTCAGAAGAGGTAGCTGATTTTGAGGTTTTTTCGGTTACCTGTTGAATTAAATTGTTGAAGCTGGGCCGCTTCAATGGGACCTGTATGTTCAAGACTTTCTCATAAACTGTATGTATTCAGCTGATTGTTTTATTTTTTTAGACAAAATTGGTAATATGTATTAGTTGTCTGTTGTCTCAGGTCTGTTGACCAGTTCTTTCTTTACTTGTTATCATGTACTTTTTTGTAAAATTAAAATGGTTTAAAACGACTATGGTGCTTTCTTTAGTCAACAGGTTTAGGTTTGGAATTTTTACAGAATTTCGTTATTTAATAAGGAAGTAAAATTACCAAAAGTAGCAAAATAAATTACAAAATATGATCTTAGGTAAAGAAAACCTGAATTTATATGTCATACAAATGCAGTGTAAAGTAGGTTAGACATATATAATTGAATTAATTTAAAATTATTAATTAGGATTAACCGTAAGTTTTCATTGCATTTCATCCAAATTAAAAAATGTTTGATTATGTAAAATTATGCAAAGTAAAAAAAGTTAGGAAGATTGTAGATTCATCGCAGCGGGGTGAGTGGAATACCGATGTTAAAATGAATCACCACTGACATCGGATCGTTTTTCAGGGTTTATGTTCACAATCTTTCACTGCATTTCCATTTAAAACTATAATTCCCAAATAAAATTTCAAAACATGTATTGTAAGTTAAAATACCATATAAGTAAGATATTACATTGCTTATATTTTTTGAAGTAATTCGTTGAAGAACCATACCTCCAACAGAACACAACAATATTGAAAATGTTTCTTGTGTGTACATAAATTGTTTCATATATTTTTATTGACATTCCGTACATTCAAATATTCATAGAAGACCTTAACTTTTAAAACATTATATCACGGAAATTGGGTGGGTAACCTCTCACCCCCTTAAAAGACAGTTACAACTCGTGTTTTAACTACCAGGTTAACGTTGGCAAATACAATGTATTCACATGCCAATATATATATGAAAACAAAAAGAAAACTTTAAAATAAAAGAAAAATTATAATAAAAATACGCTTTGTAATGATAACCTGCTCAATTTATTTAAATTATCATACATAATCCGCATTTTAAAACTAAAAATCTTTTAAAAACTTTATAGAACCCCATAGCAGTAGAACTTCATAGTACGAGCCGCGGGCGAGTACTAATTATACATTCAAACTAAAAACGTAGGACGTCCTCAAGTCAACGACATAACAAAAACCTCCCAAATTCATGATAACTAAGGATACAACTGTTTCAAATTTGTTTGGGAATGAGTTTTTATTACTCATACATTTATATTTTCATAAATAAAGGATGAAACAACAAATGAATATTAAATGAAATAATTACACTCGTTGTCTTTGTTGATACAATATAGTTGCTGAAAATCATGTTAAGCTGATTAAAGACAAAATGATCTTTGAACATTTTACTTCTTAATATAAGCCAAATCAGCTGTTTTTAAAACAATATTGCTAAATACATAAAATTAAATTTAAAAAAGTAAACACTTTTTATATTTGAATTTAATATACTTATAAATAACAAAGTATACAATTCTCACAACAGAAAATGTCTGTAAAAACTGGAGAGATTCGTGGACGTAATGAATGACCACTTACACTGGATGGTTCTTTACATCACACTGCCTCTTAGGCTATCTCTCTTGTTTCTCCCTACCTTAATATCTTGCTTGGCGTTTTCAAATTCCTGTAGGAAATTAAGCATGAGCTGCATTTGTATTAAAAGAAACGTCAATATTAAACAAGTATATTTAAAATGTACAAATGAAAGCAAACAATTTTTTTATTATTATTTCAGGTTATAACGATACAATATTTTATGTTGCTGCTATGTATTTGTAAACACATGTGGTTATTACTCCAGTGCGTATGCCTTCGGTTAATTATTTTAACATACGATTTTATTTTTGGAAACCCCGAAATATCAAAACACGTAGCATTTTAGGCGATAAAAGAATTGAAATGTCGTTTGAACTTGAAAATACAGTGGAACACATTTTCTCTACACCCAATTCATAATATTTATACTTTTTTGACATTTTACTGTAACACTACTTCTTTTGGTTCTAAAAAAATACTTTTATTATTATTTCATTTCATACAAATTGAGTATAAATTCATTTATGTATTAGTTTTTTTACATATTTAAAACAAAAAATAACCTATATATTTTAAAATTTATTATAGTCACAAACTTGCACATGACTACAGAGGTAAAATACTTTTGTATACCCCCTATTAATTAACTACTGGTTGACACCTGTTAAACAAAACCCGGCATATCGCTATAATAAATTAAAATAATAAATGGAAAGATTACATTTAAAAATGTCCAATTATTTTTGTCAATGCTCTAATGTTGCATACGCAACTTTATACGTGACTTGTGGTTGACCCATTTGCTTACATGAACAAAATATATTGGTAGAGTTATAGTTGTGTTGACCACTTATGGCAAATCATTTAGCAACTCGAATTGAAGCCACATTTTTATGTTTATACGAACAATAACAGCACAAGTGAAAACGTGGAAATAATAATAATAAAAAAAAATAATGTAAAACCTTTGTGAAAGGTATTTTATTTAACAATTCAATTCTTGGTACTCATGATCTTTTGAGCTTTTGTTAAGGAATGAATATTCTTTCGTAAAATATATTATACTTTGCACATAATGCTTTTGTATCTCTCAGGAACGTCAATAGTAGGCTTTGATTACGTTTGGAATACAATAATTGGTTTTTATATGATTTTAGTTTTATTTTTTAACCATGAATTCTTATTCGCCATGTTTTATAAAAACAATTCAAACTTAAAGAAATTGCCCCTATGATTAGTTACATCATATGTAAAAATTTGACTACACTATTTTATATTTGATGCTTATCCTTTTCTACCACTTAAATTATTCTAATTAAACTTATGAAGTACCTGTTGACATAATGGAAATTTCAGTACAAAGGATTTACCTAAGTGCACAAAACTATCTGCTTAAAAATAGTGATTTCATGATTTGTTAAACAGTTTTGTATATAACTTATGTAACAACTTTTTGGGCTGATGATTTCAATTTAACAGCAAGATCAATCAAGTCTTTTTAGCATAGAACAATATTTCTCAATAAAATGTTTTTCTTGATAATTAATTCCAAACTTTTAACTTTATTAGTGTTTTAATTTAAATGGAATTGTGGTAATTTTCATGGAATTAGGTCTTTCGTGGTTAGGTAAGCTAACATATTCGAAAAAATTTTGCTGCAAAATTTATCAATGGCGTTATAAAAAAAAGCACCTAGAGCTGATTTAAGTTTGTTGGAACTACAAATCGCCACGATTTCAATCAGTAGCGCAGTTGTTAAGGAGCCGCTTTCTAACTAGATAAAGCAGTCTTGTGATTCAGATACCTCACAACTTTTGCAATTAAACTTTACGCATTTGAAACAAACCTAATTTTCTACCCTAGATCTTTGAAATTGTTTTAATTATAATCAATTTATATAAGTAAATTTTATTACCGTCCAAGACTGTACACTTAAATTTTAATGTACATTACGTGCAAATATTCAATTAAGGTTTAAAATCCAAACAAAACTTGTTGTAAAATATATGAAACCTGTTTTATGTGTGTTTTTATGAGTTACATGCCATAAGAAAATTTACTTGCCAAGAAAAAGACTGAATATGTTAGTTTTTTACACATCGTTTTACTACAAAACTTTAGACTAATAATAGGTTACATACCTCGTCTTACAGTTCAAATATTATCGTTACGACATGTTTCGCCCCTCCTGCGGCATCTTCAGGTAAACACAAAAATGCATCATCCGAAAAAGAGTCGTTAAAAAGTTAAAATTGACGAATACAACACAGTCACAATAAATAAATAGTACATATACGACACAGACACAGTTAACATTCCGGGTAGGCCTACCACGCACACGTACATCTTACCACTACCGGAACGGAGAGCAGAACATTGTATGCTTAAATTCACAGTTCAGGGGCTAAACAATGGATTTTAACAAAACTTTATATCAATGAATAACGAAATAGTGTTTATTTTTAGTTTTGAGACTCGTAAAATGCATGAAAATTTTGTTGTTTTAATGAGAATTTAAATCTTTTTTACAAGAATTTACGATGTTCTATTCAAAATTTTTTGAAGATGTTTCATACATTTTACATGGTTTTATTGACCAACATTATCAATGTTTTTTTTTTTTTTTTTTTTTTTTTTTTTTTTGAGGGAGAGGCGGAAAAATGCATTACGCACACAGGTGGCCAGCCTGTAGTGTGGGGCTCCCCTAAAAACGGGTTTACCCACTAAAAAACCTCCTCTACTCTTTAGGAATCTAACCTGGAATTGTTTGTCACATTACGTCAGGCTAGGCCTAAATTTGGCTTACGCCCGTGGGGCTCGCTCCTTATCCAGCCACTCGATCAAGGGATCTGGGCCACTTCGCGGTCCAGATCGGTTTTCTTTTCCAGGAGGATGCCCCGGACGAACTGTGACAAACAATCCCAGTTGCCCTCATCCTCCAAAATCTTTTGGCAGACCGAGTCCACCGAAAATACACCAAAGATTTGTGTGGCCTCCAGGCGGGGCCCTTCCCAACGGGGACAGCGGAAGAATGTGTGTTCCGCATCGTCGGGAACACCCGGGCAATAAATGCAGTCCGGTGAACCGGTCTTTCCCATCCGGTTCAGGTACGACCGAAAATAGCCGTGACCTGTCAAAAATTGGGTCAGGTAGTAGTCCACCTCCCCATGCCGCCGTTCCACCCATGGTTGGACCTGCTTGATAAGTCGCGCAGTCCATCGTCCTCGGGTGTCGTGCTCCCAGCTGTGTTGCCACTGCTGGAAGGTTCGGGAGCGCTCTTCTGTTCTTGCCGTGTCCTTGCCGATCTCGCCTTGTCTCTGATAAATCGCTTTCCTCTCCCCTGCCAAGAGCTTGACAGGGATGACTCCGGCGACCACCAGGACGGCAGGCTCGGACACTGTCCGGTAGGCGGAACACACCCGGAGTGCAGCTTGACGCTGAACCCGGGCGAGTCGCAACCTGTAGCACTCCTTATCTAGAGCGCCTGCCCACACCTCTGCCCCGTAAAGAAGCACAGACTGGACCGCGGACATCAACAGACGTCTTCTGCTGGATCGGGGACCCCCGACATTGGCCATCAGCCTACTAAGGTAAGTCACTACCTTAGCGGCCTTGTCCGCCGTACGGAAGATCTGATCCCTCCAGCTTAACTTGGTGTCCACCATAACCCCGAGGTATTTGGCGGCACGAGTTGATGTGACCACCTCCCTTCCCACTCGAAACGGGACGACGGTGTCGATCCTCTTCTTCGTGAGAATCACGATCTCCGTCTTACTGAGAGCAAGTGAGAGACCGTGATCGGACATCCAGTTGTTGACCACCCGCATAACTCGGTTCAACTTCAGTTGAGCCAGCTCAACGTTGCGTGCAGCAATGAGAGCTGCGACGTCATCGGCGTACCCAACCAAAGTGGTTTCCTCAGGCATCTCGGACCTCAGGAGGCTGTCATAGGCAACGTTCCAGAGATCCGGGCCGAGTATTGAACCTTGTGCGGCACCAGAAGTGACTTCCATCGTCCGCGTTCCGTCCCTCGTGTCATAAATCAGGCTTCGAGAGCGTAGATAATCCTCGATGAGCCGCAACAGATATGCAGGAATACGAAAGGTGTTGCGAAGCGCATCCAGCATATCGACCCACCTCGCCGAGTTGAAGGCATTCTTGACATCAAGCGTAACAAGAAGCACTACTCGGCGGGAGAAATGGTTGTGGCTCTCGGCTCTCTCCACAGCTCTCTGAACTTCGGTGACAGCGTCGATCGTTGACCGTCCCTTTCTGAAGCCGTACTGACGGGGGCATAAGTCCCCGGCAGCTTCCACGGCAGAAGTCAGGCGGGAACGGATCAGCTTCTCGAACAGCTTTCCAGCCGTGTCCAACATGCAGAGAGGCCTGTGGGACGACGGCAGCTCGGGATCACCTTTGCCCTTGCTGATCAGTACAAGCCTGGCTGTTTTCCAGGGAGCCGGAAACACCCCTTCTACCAAACAGGCATTGTACATTCTCAACAACAAGTCAGCGTTGATTAAAAATACTTTCTTTAAAGCCTCACTGGGAATCCCGTCCGGGCCAGGAGCCTTGTTGCTCTTCAGGGAGAGAACGGAGGTTTCTAGCTCCTCGAAAGTGAAGAGTGGAACGTCCTCTACCCGTCCGAAGTCAACCGGCGGTCGCTGTGGATGTTCAGGAAACAACGCAGCGACGATCCTCCCCATGGTGGCGCCCTCCATGATGGAAGGTGGAGAGCGGGCGCCGAGTTTCTGTGTTACAAGTTTGTAACCCAGGCCCCAGGGGTCGGAATCAACGTCGTCACGAAGTCTCCTCCAGCTATTCGCCTTGCTCCTGTTGATCGCCTGGCGGAGAGATTTTCTCGCAGCTTTATAGGCCTCAGACTTACGAACTCTGTCTGCGGGGATTCTCGCTCTTGTGGCGGCTCGTCTAGTTCTTAAACATGTTCTTCTGAGTTCCGCAATCTCTTCAGTCCACCAGTAAACGGGTTGTTTGTCGCGTCGGGGTTTCCTTCGCGGCATAGACTGGTCGCAGGCCGAGACGATCAGTTCCATCGTGGATGTTACTAGTGCCTCGGCCCCAGCCTCACCAGGATTCCCCTGCGCTCCCCGAGAGATGACTTCGGTGAACTTGACCACGTCGAGTTTGTTGGTGTTCCACCGGCGTGGCCCTTCCCGAGATGCGGAAACTCGACGATTTGCCTGATCATGCAGGTCAAACACGACGTATTGGTGGTCGCTACCCGTGTAGTCCTCCACAACCCTCCAGCCAGAGATCCTCGGAAGGAGCGACTCAGACGCAAAGGTGACATCGGGGATCGTGCCTCTCTGCCCGGGGCGCCGAAAAGTAGGTGTGTCGCCCTGGTTGAGGACGACAAGACCGGCCCTGGCGATGAAATCCAGGATGTATTTCCCCCGGGAGCTGGTAGAGGGCATTCCCCACTCGACGGCCCTGGCGTTGAAATCGCCACCAACGACGACATGCCCGGTGGTGCCGAGAACGCACTCCTCTAGGCTATCTATCTTGTCGCGGAAGTCCTGGACGGCCTCGTTGGGTGTGAGGTAGCAACTGAAGATAGTCACGTCCCCACACCGAACCCAGACGAATCCTCGGCCGCGCCCGTGACTCCGCACCAAGACATCTCGTGTATTACGTGCCCAAAATGCAGCAGTACCGAGGCTGTCCGAGATCCAAATGTTTGGGTCTCTGTCCCGATACTGTTCGCTGATAAGGAGCGCGTCAGCACCAAGTTCTCGGGCGAGCTGATCTAGAAGGTTATCAGCTCCCCAGGATCTATGAAGGTTGGCCTGGAGGATGCGAATTACCGGCCGCTGCCTTTTGCCTGTTCAAGTGCGGCTCTGAAGGCACCGCACTGACCAGACCCGGGTAAGTGACCGAGGGCACTGGAGCCTGAATCCTTGCAGAGGAAGCAGAAGGGGCTCGAGGAACATTCCTTGCGTTTGTGGCCCTGGCTTCCACACTGGAAGCAGTTGGCACTCCTGTCGGGCCCTTTACAGTTTCGGGAGGAGTGGCCGAAACCGAGACAGCGGAAGCATCTCGAAACTACCACCCTCCGTTTGAGCCTGCAACTGACCCAACCGACTCTGAGGTGCTGAAGGCTAAGCAGCTTATTGGCGTGCTTTTCGCCCATCTCAGCAACAGCCATCCGGAGTTGACTTCGGTTGGGCTTTGTCAGCCATACCCTCACTCCATCAGCTGGTATCTCCGGGAGTGCCACCTGGATCGCACGGGTCACCTCCTCTTCGGTGGAGAGGGCATCAAGGTCCCGAATCTCGACCGAACACTTCGGTTCTAGGGCCTTGATTGAGCCTTTGTCCCCAAGTGCAGTCTTGAGGGAAGCGGCAAAACCGATCTTGTCACTCGACTTCCCCAGTTCGAGGAGGACATCCCCGTTCTGGGTTCGCCGAATAGACTTGATAACGGTGTCGGTCTCCTCCGGTTTGGCCTGCGATCTAATCTGACCCAGAACATCGGCAAAAGATCGCCCCCCTAAAGGCTTGATCAAGATTGCCTCCGTCCTGGGCTTCTTAGGCCTGGGTTGTTTAGGCTTTCTGGCAGACTTGCCAGAGGCCTCCCCAACCGGTTTCGAGACTTGCGTCCGCTCCACCCTCGACGCACTTTTCGAAGCCGCCTCCGCTTGCTTCTGCCTCCTCCTTTCTTTCTTAGACAGGCGCGTCTTCCAGCCCCCCAAAGGTGTTGAGGTAGAGTTTGCTGCCAAGGCAGGATTAGCCGCCGGAGCAGGAACCTCTGCAGGAGTAGCCGCTGGAATCACGGCAGCGCCCGGGGCGGATTCAGTAGCCTGGACAGGAGATGTCTGCGATGCCGCAGTGACAAAAACCGGTCTCGGCACTGAGTCCACCTCAACAAGCTCAGGGCTTCCAGGCGAAGAACCGCTCTGCCTCTTCTTTCGCTTTCTGGCTTGAGTCTGGGACTCAGCCAGGTGAGCTTGAGGCGAAGCAGAGATGACTCGGTTCGTGACATCGCGCTCCTGCTTCACTGCCTTTAGCCTGATTTTCCGGCATTCCTCGATTTCTTCTAGAGCATCTTCGAGTTTCGGGATCCCCTCTTTTATCGCCTTGTTCACGTTCTTTTGAATTAAGAGGGCCTTGGCCATCTCCTTCAAAAGAGCTTTCATCTTCTTCAGAAGTGAGTCTTCCTCCTCGTGGGCGTCGTCCTGCTGCTGCCGAAGCATTTGCAGCTCGAATGCCGCACGAAGAGGGCTCTTCCTGGGAGGAATCCCTTGGATATTGGCTAATGGTGTTGCCGGCTCGGCCACCTCCATCGCCATACCGATCTCCTCCTTCTTCTGTCCGGTTTTGGACGACGATCCGTCACCACCAAGAGCCTTGAATGGCACCGGCGGGGGGGTGGTTTTAATACCCTTCGTCGGCGTTCCAGTGTTCAAGGTCGGAGACCTCTGCAGTCTTGAGCTGCGCTTAAAGGCGGCCTGCTCTATTTCATCATCGTTGCAAAACACGAACGATGATGAAACATTATCAATGTTGAGAGTACTTGCCTTGATACAGATTTTCGATGATGATTATACTAAAACATTTCCAACCTTTTTCAACAAACTGATAAGTGTGATGGTTTAAAATGTGTTTGTTTACATGAATTCTGATGTATCACAACTTATTTTATCGTTTGTTAATTATTATCAGACAATAAATTGTATTTAAACAGATGTTTTTAAAGATAAACTTTTTTTGTAAGCTGTGTATCTTAGGTTTGCATGTATAAGTGGTATGTGTAGAACAAATCCAACTGTGACAACTCAAAATTGTTTTGTGATTATATATATATATATATATATATATATATATATATATATATATATATATATATATATATATATATATATACATATATATTATAAAAATTGTTATAATAAAGGTCCATGCAAAATATGAACTTAATGAAATCGGACTATTATTGATTTCAAAATAAAAATTGTTTTTGTCCTTTACTGTAGAGTTTAATTTAGTATTTTTTTGGATTCACGGCTCAAAAAGATTAAACATGTATCTGCCAGTTATTATTAAGTACAAAATTTTTGTAAACTGACTTATAATGCAAAAAAAAAACACTTATTACGTTAAAAATAATTTTGTGATCCAGATTATATAGTTGAAAGATTATATTTCAAATAATATTTTTATAAATTCAAATGTAAAAGTTTTTTAATACATTTGCATTAATATATTTATCTATTTCGTTGCTCGCAAGCTTTGAGAGTAAACCAACTGTCATGTTTGCCCAAAACATCAGCTGCAGTTGAACGTTTCTGTAGACTGTGGAACCCACGACACTGTTGACTTGGCCCGCATCGGTTACACAATGTACATTTCTCTTGCAGATGCGCTAGTGTTTTGCGAAAGTCAGCGAAAGAGATTCAGCGAAGAGATATAAATTACAAATGGAAATTTTTCAACTAAAATCAACAGTTTAACTAGAACAATTTATTGTACTATAGTGCATATTTTATACTTAGAAGTGAAAGTCAATTTTGTTTATATGAAAGAAATTCTTTGAATCATTCTTAACAAATAATAATAATAATAATGAGTTATCTGAAATATTACGTTATTTACCTGTTAATAATATTTTTGTATTGCATAAAAAAGATTTGGAAAAATTCCTCGAAAACAATTTTGACACTAAAATTAAAATTGCATGTAGGCATGAGTTTTATATTTACCATAATTTATTTATACTAAACATTTTATAATTAAAGATAAATGTATATAGCCTAAAAAAATACTCTAGCTATGGATATTAAAATAACTAATATTTTGTTTGATAAACCAACCTCAATTGAACTTATGAATTCATTGTATACCAAAAATAGTAAGTTATACAAATTAACAGCACTTCTGGGTTAGGGTACACAAAAATCATTTAAAATTTACATAACACACGACATCACAACACAACATCAGGTCCATTAATTAGAAAGGTATGAATATAGTCTAATTAAGACCGAAACCCATAGTCATCCGAAAAGTGGAATGAGAGTGGACTTCGACGAAAACAAGGTAGCCTATGTCATATATCTAGAGCATTCCTGGTGGCCATACAAAATGTATATATATCCACCATGGGGAGGATCGTCGCTGCGTTGTTTCCTGAACATCCTCAGCGATCGCCGGTTGACTTCAGAAAGGTAGAGGACGTTCCACTCTTCACTTTCGAGGAGCTGGAAACCTCCGTTCTCTCCCTGAAGAGCAACAAGGCTCCTGGCCCGGACGGGATTCCCAGTGAGGCTTTAAAGAAAGTATTTTCAATCAACGCTGACTTGTTGTTGAGAATGTACAATGCCTGTTTGGTAGAAGGGGTGTTTCCGGCTCCCTGGAAAACAGCCAGGCTTGTACTGATCAGCAAGGGCAAAGGTGATCCCGAGCTGCCGTCGTCCCACAGGCCTCTCTGCATGTTGGACACGGCTGGGAAGCTGTTCGAGAAGCTGATCCGTTCCCGCCTGACTTCTGCCGTGGAAGCTGCCGGGGACTTATGCCCCCGTCAGTACGGCTTCAGAAAGGGACGGTCAACGATCGACGCTGTCACCGAAGTTCAGAGAGCTGTGGAGAGAGCCGAGAGCCACAACCATTTCTCCCGCCGAGTAGTGCTTCTTGTTACGCTTGATGTCAAGAATGCCTTCAACTCGGCAAGGTGGGTCGATATGTTGGATGCGCTTCGCAACACCTTTCGTATCCCTGCATATCTGTTGCGGCTCATCGAGGATTATCTACGCTCTCGAAGCCTGATTTATGACACGAGGGACGGAACGCGGACGATGGAAGTCACTTCTGGTGCCGCACAAGGTTCAATACTCGGCCCGGATCTCTGGAACGTTGCCTATGACAGCCTCCTGAGGTCCGAGATGCCTGAGGAAACCACTTTGGTTGGGTACGCCGATGACGTTGCAGCTCTCATTGCTGCACGCAACGTTGAGCTGGCCCAACTGAAGTTGAACCGAGTTATGCGGGTGGTCAACAACTGGATGTCCGATCACGGTCTCTCGCTTGCTCTCAGTAAGACGGAGATTGTGATCCTCACGAAGAAGAGGATCGACACCGTCGTCCCACTCCGAGTGGGAAGGGAGGTGGTCACATCAACTCGTGCCGCCAAATACCTCGGGGTTATGGTGGACACCAAGTTAAGCTGGAGGGATCAGATCTTTCGTACGGCGGACAAGGCCGCTAAGGTAGTCACTTACCTTAGTAGGCTGATGGCCAATGTCGGGGGTCCCCGATCCAGCAGAAGACGTCTGTTGATGTCCGCGGTCCAGTCCGTGCTCCTTTACGGGGCAGAGGTGTGGGCAGGCGCTCTAGATAAGGAGTGCTACAGGTTGCGACTCGCCCGGGTTCAGCGTCAAGCTGCGCTCCGGGTGTGTTCCGCCTACCGGACAGTGTCCGAGCCTGCCGTCCTGGTGGTCGCCGGAGTCATTCCGGTCAAGCTCTTGGCAGGGGAGAGGAAAGCGATTTACCAGAGACAAGGCGAGATCGGCAAGGACACGGCAAGAACCGAAGAGCGCTCCCGAACCTTCCAGCAGTGGCAACACAGCTGGGAGCACGACACCCGAGGACGATGGACTGCGCGACTCATCGAGCAGGTCCAACCATGGGTGGAAAGGCGGCATGGCGAGGTGGACTACTACCTCACGCAGTTCCTGACAGGTCACGGCTACTTCAAGTCGTACCTGAACCGGATGGGCAAGACCGGTTCACCGGATTGCATCTACTGCCCGGGCGTTCCCGATGACGCGGAACACACCTTCTTCCGCTGTTCGCGTTGGGAAAGGCCCCGCCTGGAGGCCACAAGAAAACTCGGTGTTTTTTCGGTGGACACGGTCTGCCAAAAGATTATGGAGGATGAGGGCAACTGGGATTGTTTGTCACAGTTCGTCCGGGGTATCCTCCTGGAAAAGAAAACCGATTTGGACCACGAAGTGGCCAACAGCTGACATCCCTTGACCGAACAGCTGGATAAGGAGCGAGCCCCATGGGCGTAAGCCAAATTTAGGCCTAGCCTGACGTAATGTGATAAACAATTCCAGGTTAGAATCCTAAAGAGTAGAGGAGGTTTTTTAGTGGGTAAACCCGTTTTTTAGGGGAGTCCCACACTACAGGCTGGCCACCTGTGTGCGTAATGCATTTTCCCTGCCTCTCCCTCAAAAAAAAAAAAAAAAAAAAAATATATATATATATATATATATATACAATATATATATATACATTTTGTATATATATACTATCAATATATTATGTTAATTATGTAGTGCAGTAATCGCTATAACTTTAATATTATTTAAAGTTAAATTTATGTCTGGTTCGATAAATATTAAAATTTTGATTAGATAATTATTTTAACATATTCAATATTTTTGAAATTATAGCGTAAAGTTTGAATTAAACTCAAAAGAACTATAATTGTTGAGTTAATCACCAAGATTCTGTGAATTACGTGCAATAAAGTATTTATTATAATTGGATGAACGGATTGAAGAGTAGTGATATCCTCATACTAGACTGTGCCCCAGTCTATTGATAAAAACTGATTTCATTGTCCCACGATTGCTTTTGAAGGAATCCTCAAAACAATTTTGAACTCTCGAGGCAGATCTTATGCATAATTATTTGTCGATTAAATAATAAGTAAACATGATTATATATTTTTAATTGAAGAGGTATTGTTTAAATAACCGTATGTCTACATATGATTCCGCTTTATCATTAAACTAGCTTTTACCCGCGGCTTCACTAACATTGTAGCCATTAAAAAATTAGCAGAGATCATTACAGTAGAAATGGCTTCCAAACTTTACTTTCTTACTGTAAACTGCTACTTGTTCATATAAAAAAAATCCGCTAATATTGCCAATTTTCATGGAATTTATTTCTTTGCAACCAATAAAACAAAATATAAACGATATCAAGATTTTCATAAATTTGTTTAATCTTTAGTGAAAAATGATTCTTCTAAAATAAAAAGTATCCCATGTTACTTCTGATACCTCCAAAAATATGTGTACATAGTTTCATTATCATTGGTTCAGTAGTTTGCGCGTGAAAGTCTAACAAACAACAGGACATTCACACTTATAATATTAGTAGGATAACCAAGTACTTTCTGTTAGATACTATTTTAAATGAAACATAATTTAAAAAATAAATATAAAACGAACACATTCATCAAATAAGAAGTATTACACATTTTGTACTTTGTATATCTAAGAAAGAGAGTGAACAAATAAAGCAAGTAAAGGTGGCCAAGTTGCAGGGTATTTATCTGTACCTGGAGAGTTACAAAGCTCTTGTCTGTAGTGCCGTTATTTTACTTTCAACCTAGTCCTTAAACTAGAGTTTTCTGCTCATGCAACTAAAATGCTCAAGAACACAACGCATTAAAAGCAATAAATACCGTACTATTTTTATAGAAGGATTAAGTAACTATCCAAGGAGGACAGTTCGCGATTATTATCTTATAGCCAATATCATTGCCAATAAATAACGTTTGAATTCAATCATTTATGTAAGATCAATGAAAACCAAACATGTTAACGACTCGGTAAAACATATTATGATCTCATAATATTTTCCCTTAATAAATTATAAGTTTAGTTATGAATACATTTCTATAAAAATAAATAGATTATTAACCTAAACCATTTGTGCATAAAATAGGGCTCATTATATCACTTATATATTTATTACAACTAAAAGTCTTTCTTAGTAACATTCCATAGTCATGAATAGCATAAATAGCTTAACATGTAAAGGTTTGGCAATATTAAAACCGTTAGACTGTAATTGGAAGATCACACAAACCTAGTTACAAAATTAAATGTGGTGTAATCAGTTGACTACACTGCTACCCAAGGAATTGTTATTTTACCTGAGGAACGGTAAAGATATAAACCTGCTACAGGTTGTTATTATAAACCTGAGGAATTGTTGCTTAACATGTATCAAAGCTATGAAAGGAGAAGTGAGATAAGGTATTTACAAAAAGTATTGATATGTTTCGATCAAAGATTGATAAATGAAACTGCACTGATTTGATTTTCTTCCGTTAGGCGATAAAAGGTTGAACTATATTAGAACATCTCATATATGAACATTACGGGACTATGGTTGGAACGGCTATAAAGTAAGAAATCACTAGAATAAAAAACAGTCTTTCAAAACAATTATAAGCCCGTTTAACTTTTTTACATAACTTTAACAGGTTAAAAAGTTGTAATAATGTTTCTGTGCACATTTAAAACATTCACTTTTTATAAAGCAGAAGATGCATAAACAAAGAAGGTGCACAAGACTTGGCCACCTTTTCTTGCTTTATTTGTTCACTCTCTTTCTTATATATTGTATTGTTAGACAAAGTTCCATATTAATAAACACATTTAGCATGTGTATCACAAAGACAGTGTAAAATGCATTGTAAGCATGGTGTATTGAGCTACTCTTTAGAGCTTGAACAGGCTAGCCAAATCCGTGATTCACAGACTGTTGGTTACTATGTCGGAATACATGTAAAAAACTTTTTGGAGGAAGTGTTTGTGAAGAAAAGAAGTTTCGAAAGGAAAATGATAATGAGGTTATACTTTTTACGGTCAATAAATTTGGTTAAAAAAAAAAAACGATTTGTGTGATAACATTTTTATTATTATTGACATAAAAATTTTCCGTTGTTCAGTTTCTAAGTTTGTGTTTATTCACTTGTATATGTATTTTGTAAAATGTGGAGTAAAAGAAACCCCACGTAATATACAAGTTGTATTTCCCGAGGGGCACGTTCCTAGTACAATGATGAAGCCATAATCTGCCAACTTTCAATCTCACTTTGGCCGGTCAAACAAAGACCCGGTTTGCATTATTGTTGGGTTTTATTACAAAACCCTTATCTTGTTTTGTATGGAGGGTGGAATAAAGCTGTATCATTGGTCAGTGGTGTAGGATTATAAAAAATAACTATTTTTATTTGCATATTTTTTTATTATACACGTTGAGATTATTGTTATTGTTTCGTTGAATAAATAAGTGATTATTTATCTACTATAAGTATTATTAGATCGTTATTTAAATATCATCGTCTAAGGTATATTAATTCAAAAGACGAAAGTGACAGTGGGCTTGTTCTCAAGGATTTTTTATAATTAGTCACAGGTAAAAAATAGGAACACAATAAAATACTGATAAGAATTCATATGGACTCTAAAACTTTTAGGTATTTCATTCATTAGAAATGTTTAATTATTTTAAAAACATATTTTAATGTCATTACTTCGATTTATGGATTAATTATATCTAAGTATAGTATATTATTGTCTTTTGTAGCAAATTATAAAATTTATTGATATTGGATGTCAAAACTTTATTTAAAAGTCTTTAATCATAAAGAAGTATATTTAATCTTGATACTTTCTTTGAGACATCGCCACTACGACCAGCACTAAAAGTTTGCTATATAATCTTATATTCCAAAACTATGACTGATCTTGGTCCTAAAAAATAGTGAGGATTGCACAGCTTTTTTTGGGCTTGTGTTTAGTTATGTTAGTCCAATACCCCACTTGTACAATATAAATATTTTAAATTGCAAGTTTTTTACAGCCGGACACCTTTCAATTGCTTTAAATGCATATTTCAAACCACATTTGCTATTCAATTAACAACCGCCACGGATGTATTCGGAGGCTAATACTATTTTTCTAAAGCAACAACAAAATTATTCTATTTCAGGAACAAACTCATTTAGTCATGACTGATGTAAAACAAATTACATAATAATATTTTTTTTGAATCCATAGGAAATTCCATATGGAAGATAATAAATACACCTTGCTAAGCAGAGAACTAAATTCCATTAACGTGGTTTACTTTAAAAGGCATGAACTATTTTTTGATGTCATTAAAATACGCCAGATTCAGCAATACAAGCAGCGCAATAGAGTGAACGCTTCACTCCTGTTTGAAGTAGTGTATCCGGTTCCTCTGAAGTACGAGTTGTTGAGGTGTTTCCGCTTCCGGCGTCAGTTTCGGGCGCTCGTCCTCTCATTAATTAGCTTCACAAAGCTGGCAATAAAAACCGTTCATTCGCAATTAATTTATTTAGCTTTATCATATTGTTGTATGATATTTAAACATAGTAAATCTTATATCCGAGTTTATAAGAACTGAAGTTTAATCTTTTGCATCATATTTGGAACATTTTATACATAAAATGAGTATTAGTTGATTAAATTTTCATAGTTATGAAGAGCTTTAAGATTGATTTGGCTTTATAATAATTAAGCTAATATTATATTTATAAAACACGTTTTTTTCTCTTCGATAATATTTTTGTTTTATTTCTTAAACTAAATATTTTCATTTCTTAATATTGCATTTTGTATAATGAAACATTAATAAGTTGAAACTCGGCCATGCAGCATGATAATGAGTATTTACAAACAATTATTTCCTTGGAACTCAAAATAATAATATCAAAATTAAGTAGAATATTTTAAAGTAAATATTGTGGCAAGAAAATTGTCTTGTTATAAAAATAAAAAATTATAGAAATGCCTAATAACAGAGATTTGGTGCTTATGACTAATAAAATATTAGTCATAATAAAAATATATTAAACAAATATTTTCACTTAATAAAAAAATTAAGTGAAAAAATAATTATTATAACTAATAACTTTAAATTTATGAGGGATATTTAGCCAATGTTTCACCGCAAAAAGACTGGAATGGTCGGGTTATATTTACTATTCTCTTGGTGACGGCTCATTTCCTTTGTTCGCCATGAATATCTTACTGCTTGGCAACACCACAGCCTCACTAAACTTAATGCATAACATTTGACTTTATTATGGGATTAAAATTTGTTATTTATTCTTAACTTTTTTATACATACGGTATTTTAAGATGCATTAAATGTAATAAATTAGAGAATATTAGTTCAATTGCTTTTATTAAAGTATGCAAAATATGGGCCTCAATAACCAGTATGTCATAATTTTTTTTTACAAATTAATAATGGTGTTAATAAAAGCTAAATATATTTTTAAATTTTTTTTTTTTAAATATAATATCTTTTGTGAGTTGCTAACAAAATTTTTATTTAAACGTACTTTACAACCAAGGCAGGAGTGTAATAGATTTTAATTATATACATATTATTAGTTTAAAGGAATTAATTTGACTTGTAAATGTTACAACTCATCACATGGATCGTTTAAGAATTTTAGTAGCATAAATGATTTTCTTTAAACATTAATTAGTATTGAATACGTTTATTTCTCGATGACCTAAACAAAGTTTATCATAATATTTTTCATTAACCTTATTTAATCTTATATAATGGTATTTATTTTTTTATTGGTTCTTCTTTTTCTAATGGCATTTCTCAGATGTATTTCTTTGCAAAGGAAAATAAATCATCTATATATTTAGTAACGAAGTATAGAAATTTTATTGACTTATAAAACAAAATAAATAAGTCTATATTGTTTTTTATGGCACATCATAACATATATTTCTTTACTATTTCTTTACATATTGCTTAGCTCTAAAATTAATAAAAATGTATTGCTATGATATTGTAAAACTAACTTGGAATGTTGACAAATGCTATTCAACATTTTAAATCTAATACAACATTCCAATGACAATGCAATATAATTGGAATGCTGCAAATGCACGTTATTGGGTGAAATGTGTTCAGAGCCATGTGTTAGTCGTAATGTTCCGCATCAAACGACTCCGGCTTGTCACTGCTAACCCAAAATTATATTCTAACAATTGTTTTTGTATTTAATTTTTATGAGTTTATTTATTTAATTTTTTTTATATCATGATATGGTTAGTTTAATTGACAAAGTAACATTATAGATGTATCCATTTAGCACAATTATATTTGTACATGATTAATATGTAATGTTTTATATATTTATATGATTTATATTGAAATAGTTTAATATCGTATAAAAATGTGAAAATTGATTCTCGAAAGTTTTTTTTTAATACCTGAAACGTTTGTTTTTAATAAACTTGAAAACAAAATTTGGACCAAAATGTTATTGCTTTTATCGATACTGTATTCTTCCCTCTTTTTCATTGACAAAATCGGTTTAGTTTGGATGAAAAAACGAGATTAGTAAGGAATATTGCTGATCAATGGAGAAGTTTTTCTAGTTTCAACTATAAAAGATAAAACACGGTTTATAATTCCAATACTATGGATATGGTACGTATTGTTTAAATATAAAAGTGAAACAATAAAAGAAAATCTCTCCCATAAACCTGTTGTGGGTTTAAGGAAAATAATTCCGTTTCTCTTTTCTTTTGATTGATAAATGTTTCATAGAAACATTAGAGATAACAAATGACCAGCATTATTTTTTAACAAAAACGAATAGTGGTATTATCGGTAAACCGGTTGCGCTCTATCGATTGACATTAATTGATCGTGTACGGAATGTACAACAAGTAACGTTTCCATACAAGAATACACTAATTTTAAGTATAAACCCCCACTTCTTATGTCATTTTTTACATAAATTAAAGACAACTTTACAATTTAATTTATTAACCTAATTCAAACGGCCTGGGAGATAATGGGTTTTAAGTTTGTTTTTCCCCATAAAAATTACAAGGGGCGAATTTTCGTAAACGTTATCTCTATACAATTTTCTTAATAAACATTTCCCAGCATAAAAATTTCCTAAATCTCCTCTAAAGTACTTTTCTATAATGAATTACGTATTTTTTCATAGATAATTTTTCAATAATATTTACAATATTTTAGAGATTATTGACCATTTATGGTAAAGTAAAATTAGTTTCATGATAACACATATTAGATGGAGCATTATTCAAAATGAAGCCATTAAAATCATTATAACTTTTAGACAGTTCTGTTTTACGTAAGTTTCAGAGATTATGGGTGTATAATTTTTCCTATTTTATTCTTATGGGAATTTTTTAAATTTAAACAACAATACCTCCTAAGCCGCTAGGATTACGGGTACAAATTAAATTATAAAGTTTACTTTAATTAAGTTGTAGATTAAAAAAATGCAATAAAAAATGGAAGTTAGTAGTAAAAATAATAAGGTCTCCAAATCTGACATATTGTACATAGTGTACATTAAAATTAGTGTCAATTAATAGAGCGTAACCGGTTTACGTATGATGAAAAAACACGTTTTAGCGAAAAATTTACTTTATTAATTTTGAAAGGGGTGTACGGGTGGTCTGGGACACCCGGTATGGATCAGTATAATTTTAATGCTGAGTTTGGATAGAACAGTAAGATTCTGAATAGTATTGAACATAATCATTTTAGATAGTATGGTCACAGTCTAATATAGGTTATTGGGAGTCAGTCTTGACACTTGTATCGACGATGCATGTTTGGTTTTGCCCGCGGGCAACTAGCGCTTCAAGCGGATGGAATCGGCATGATTGGAGTCCTGGCCGTTTCCGCCATGGGCGGGAACTTAAATATGATACTCCAGCGAGCGGCAACCAATTCGGAAATACATTTCAGTCATTATCATTCGATTGGGATTTAATATAACACTTTTTTGTTATCAACGCTATTTAGTCAAGGGTATTATCGTCAGCTGTGTTCGTGTTGTGCTGCAGCTCTCAGCGATCACCTGTAAATTGTGTCAACTTGAACGCCAACCACTACGAGAGCTAGTGAATCGACACTAGCGCCCCAAGCCACTGTTCCTTGCGTAACTG
The DNA here is from genome assembly GCA_030545055.2 of Neoaliturus tenellus. Lineage (NCBI taxonomy): Eukaryota > Metazoa > Arthropoda > Insecta > Hemiptera > Cicadellidae > Neoaliturus > Neoaliturus tenellus. Next base: position 91,130,600 of record CM061532.1, on the reverse strand, counting down.
GAGTCCCCGGGTGGTTCCGGCGGACACCCTAAGTGACCGATCGTCACGACTGTCTCCCAATAACCTATATTAGACTGTGTAATGTTATGTTTGAGTAAAATTTGACTACTTTATTTCTTTCTGTTTGCCTATTAGCAATTGTAAGATATATGTATAAAAACGACAGCTAAATAACTACACTATGTGTATACAAAAGATAAATTTATATTACAAGCTGTAAAGCTTTTTGGTATAGATATAAAATAAACAGTTTTTCTTTAATATCATTAGCATTTAAAATGGTAAAATATAGGTTAATATATAACGGTCAAAAATGATTAGATTAAATCGCGAGTAATATTTTTCGTAAAGAATTGACGAAACTAATCAAAACCTTTACACTAGTATAATAATATCTTTAATATTAACTCATTTCTGCTCACCAAGAATGGTTGATGGAACGATTTTATCTCATATTTAGAGAAATAAGTTCTCATATTCTGACCAAAAACCAAATTATAATTTATAGAATAACTTAATTTAATAAATGGTATTAATATACAATTTCCATAAAAACTATGTATTTTAAGTTTTTAATCCATCACAATATTTTAAATAGGTTATATACAAGTATTTGTAAAAGGTGCGATATTGATTTTCAATTGGAGGCAGTAAGAGTGACAGATTTCTCAATAAACTACCAACGTTGGCGAGGCAGGTGATACCTCAATGTCACATTTCAGTGCAAACTGCACCATGCATTGGAATGAAGCATTGGCACGCTGCACCAACTGGTATTGCATACGGAAATAAAAACCAGCCTCTGTTAATATTAAAGAAAATGGCATAGCTCTTATACCAACGACTCATATACGAATAATATCAGAATAAAACTTTTTGCATGAAATAAAATTCTAATAACATTAATAAACATTGCTAACAATGTTGAAATATGTAACGATGAATAAGGAATACAGTTTTTAGTATAAAATGGATGGTGTAAAGTGTTGTTTAAGACAATGCGTGGATCAGCATTTAATCAGTATAGCTGTTAAACAGTATTTTCTTCATACTGATTCCAAAACCGATCTTTTTGATAAAACCGTTGCCGTGCTAAGTAGTTCTTTATTCTCTTAAGGTAGAAAAAGAACAGATTATCAAATGTGTTAGCTGTTCGTATTAACAGTAGGGTAAAACTGAAGCAGTAACGGCCAATCAGTAGATTTTTTTGGTAGTACAAAAGATAAAGAATATGTTTTTAGCAAGATTTGAAATCCTTGTTTATCGTGGGTTTAGTTGAAAAAAGTGTTTAAAAGGTTTTTTTATTGTCTTACTCATTATATATTATTTCAAATATGTTATTCTTATATATTTTAGTGTTCTTTGTTATAAATTGTAAAAAATAGATGAATCTTTTTCAACCTATAAATAAATAAATAAAGTAATTTATAATACAGGCCTAATTTTGCTTTTGATAGTCAGTTGTTTAAATTAAATACTTACTATAAGCATTTAAGTGATGAAATATACAGCAAAACACAATTAATTAAGTAAAATTATAAACCTTGTATTTTCCTGTATGTGGTGGTATAATAGTCTGACCTTGACTATGTTAATATTATGGAAATATGCGAAGTGGCTTGTATAGTTCAACGTAAACATAAAGTTAATTTTCACCGAGGAATATGCATCCAAAAACAAAGTGTGGTAGTAGGTAGAAAAGAAAGAGAAATGAGGTAAAACGGTTCAAGTAATAATGAAATCATTATAAATAAAATACACGCTTTGGATTATTATGACTGTCTTTCTAATTTGAAATAAAATAAAAGAAGAGATTTGGTTAAATAATGACTTAATATAACTGGGTATTTTATGATTAGTTTTAAAAATTGAATGTTATCAATCAATGACAAATGGTTATTTTCATTACAATGCCATAATAAAATCACTTTTACAATTTTTCCACATTATTCAAAATGTTTGTAAACATTATGCAATAAATTTGCTAACAAGCTATACATAGCCTAACGAAATTCAATAAAAACATTATAATATACAAACCACGGTTATCAAAAACTATTTTTTATTTGTTCTCTTTTTAATTTTAATTAAATAGAATCACATTAAATGTATTTAATGTGCTACGTAAATGTTCTTTTATCAACGATGTTAATCCATTTAATTTAACCGCTAGTAAAAAGTCCTATAAATTGTGGAAACGAACGTTCCAAAATGGCAAGCACGATGAATGTATCCAACATTCTATCGAAATAAATGAACAGAATGCATTAACCACAGTAAACTTTAGGTTCAATAGTTTGGAGCAATAAATGTTGCAGTTTTTTTTTTTCTTTTTTACTTGATTGAACTTCAAATATATCAGTAATCTTAAGGCTTTTAAAGACTATCGCAATAAAGAGTTTTATTATTAAACCCAATTATAACCTGTTACGTGATGAGGTCTTTAATATACAGATTTCACATTAAAATACTTGTACTATACCAATGAGAGTTCAGCATTTGGCGAGTGTTTAAATAGAACCTACACAGTTAGCACATCAGCTGGTTGTTCCATTACGATTAAGGTCGAAATTGAATGGTCATATGTGAGTGAGAACGAGTGACATCTGTGTGGCTACGTTTTGAATGGGTGGCCGTCCATAGACTGTATATTTTTGCATGTTTGTTACAGTTGTAATAAAATAATGTTTACTATATACTCGTAAAATATTTAGGATAAACGCTATGCTCTTGTTGCAACTTACATTACACTTGTGGATTGAGGCCTTCACAATCGTTGATCAAACTACTATTATAAAACATCCAAGTAAAACGAAATCGCTCCATATCCTTTCTGTGTTGAAGTCCAGAATTCTGGATAATAATTTACATCATCCAGAATAACAGTGGATTTATTTTATTTCTTAAATTTTAGAAAATTTTTTCCTAATAGTCTTAATGTAAATAAACAATAATAATTGTTGTTTGCAGACATAATCTAAATACCAACTAATACTAATACCACATACAACAACAATTTTCCAAGTTTTTGCTTTTTAATTAATAACAGGCTATTTAACGTAATAATTGTTGTCATCTTACCACGTATTAATTGTGATGACGACTCAATTTGATCTGAAACACACAACAAAAAAATTTCAAAGTCATTAAATTACTTATTATAATATACAACTAGGCCTATATAAAATAAATAACACGGTCATCTCTTTTCCTCGGAGGGGAAAAACTTTAACAGACTTGTTATAAGGCATAAAATGAAACCTTTGTAAATTTTCCTCGACAAATGAAACAGTAATGAAGTTCAAAAGAAAATGTAAAGATGAAAAGTTGAAATTAAGTTAGTGAACAGCGCGTACTCCAGAGGCTGCGACCACAGCCTTTAGTGCTGAGGGACTCGGTACACGACCGTGCTCTGTGGCTGAGGCAGTTACCGTTCAGACTCAAAAATACTTCTGAAAGTACACTATATTTTGATATGAAATTGTTACTAGATTCTCTTTTGTAAAAACTATCAACAATAATTGTGAGAGTCCAGATGTTGGTCTTTTCGTTAAAGTATTTGGATTGCCTCTTGGATTATAACTGTACTCTAGATTCAATGATGTTGGTTTTAACTCTTATAATTTTGTAAAATATTTAATTATCAAGTTTAATAATTTAGTGAACAAGCTATTTATGTTTTGTGCAACAATTGAAATGATACATTACAATCTTGATGTTTTGATTTGTTGTCGTCTGTGTATAGTTATAGTTCTTAAAGCCGTATATTCACTAGTTCTACAATCTTACAAAATTGTCTATTTAAAACAATGTAGTGTCATGTACATATAATAACAAAATACGAAAATATATAAAATTATATTTATGTATTTGTTACATGTTTATAAATTTTTATGAGAATGATGAAAAATGAAACGTACATTTTCAAGATGGAAGATGTTTAAACTGAATAGCTCAATGATCAGAGGAAGCGCTGAATAAAGGTGAAAGATGATATCATTAGGAGCCCTTGTAGGCTGGCTCAGCCGCTTTATATCGGTGATACCATCCATGCATCTCAATATCACTCGGTGTCAACAAATTACACCGGTTCATGTGGTTTATAACTTTACTATAAATTGTTGTCAAGGATTCGTGAGTTTAAGAGTTAATAAAGCTTTCCATAATATAAACGAGTCTCTAAATTCTTCATTCCAGTTATATCTTGAATATATGATTTATTACGTCATATTGAAGATGTTTTATTATATTTGGTAAAATGAGCTCAGTAATTATAATCATTTTACCATACAATGTTATACTGATCATCATGAAAACATGAATAATATTTTTTTTATAAAATGAAACCACAACTAGGTAGATTCGTGATAGAGGAAATATTTTTTATGGGAAATTTTTATAGGAAAGAATTTAAATAATTTCAATAATACTACTAAGCAGAATTGCAATAAAATATAATATGTGTAACAATTATTTAAAAAATTTATGATTTGTCTTTTTTGCATATTCATTTCAGTTTTTTAATTATAAAATATTTTTAATTTAAAGCCGAGATTTTTAACTACCATTAATATATTCTAGTAATACTGTAGTGCATAATAGTTATATTGCTTATTCATTAAGGTTAAATAAATAATTATAACAATAGAATGAATTTGTTGCACTTTTATTTACAGTGTAACGTAACTAGAAAAACATATGACTATGTTAGTCTTAAGTGTACCAGTATGAAAAGAAATAGCATAGAAAATATTGTTTCTAAATATCTGAATATAATTACTTTAATGGTTAATAACTTATTTCCCCTTTATATCCACTTGGTTTATTGATCTAATAAAATATGTTCTATTAATATTGCAGCAAAAAGGCTTATAGGACAAAATAAATATAGTAGCAAAAAGATTCGTTCTTTTTATGAGTGTTTGTTGAGGTAAAATAAGGACTAAATAACCTTTACAACTTTCCATCTGCATGATGAGAGGCTCAAGTGGCATTGTTGGGTTATTACTACACTGTCATCTTTTTATTCTGCATAATGAAGCTGCTCCAAAAATATTAAACTTAATCTTACTAACGTTTTCATCACAAATACATCGATATCACCTGTTTTCGACCCTCGCTTCAACCAATGAAACACCTGTTTAGCCGTTGGTATACCTGCATAGAAAACATTAAGTGCAGACCTTTCAGGCGAGAAGAAATGTTAGTTCATATTTTATCTCCCTCCACTAAAAGCCATACGATATATTATTATTAACATTATAATAAAGGTTTTGTGAAAAAAAAACATTATAATGCATTAAACTTAATTTAAGAAATAAATCTTTAAATTTACAAATTGTATGTATTTATTTTCTTTATTTAAAAAAAATATATTTAAAGTTACATAAGTTACTGATTGATACATACATAAATTTAGATAAATTAATAAAAATAATCAGGATCAAATAAAATTTATAATATACATATTAGTCCTTTTCAATGAAAACATTTTCAAGGATGTTTTACAAAAAAAGTTCTACTACACGTTTTTTTAAATAACTAAAAATATAGCATTTTTTATCTTCACTAGTAAAATTTTCCAGTAAACCTGTTTCTTCGGTTTAAAACAATTATTTTTTTCTTTTGGTTGAATTAGATTTGTGTAATAGTTTAAATCTCTTTGTGTCACAATCTTTAAGGCATTGTAAACTGTATATTAATATATATAAACTATATAAGAACTACAGAGGAATTGCACTTCTAAGCAGTGTTTACAAAATCCTTTCAGTAGCAATAACAAGGCGCTTGTGTCAGAGAGCTGAAATGGTTTTAGGGGACTATCAGTGTGGTTTCCGACCTAACAGATCTACTATGGATCACATATTTAATATCAGAATAATACTTGAAAAATGCTATGAATACAACATAAATATCCATCAGCTATACATTGATTTAAACAAGCTTATGACACAGTAAGAAGAGAATCTGTTACCAAATGCATGAAAGATTTGGGCTATGGAAGGAAACTGATAAATTTAGTAAAAATGACTCTGAAAGAAAGCAGCTGCAAGGTGTTAATTGAAGGCAATTTATCAGAGCCCTTCGAAGTGAAAAGTGGCTTACGACAAGGAGACCCGATGTCACCTATTTTATTCAACTTACTACTAGAGACTGCAATTCGCAAAATAAATGTCAATCCAAATGGAAGTATATATAACAGACTAGTTCAAATACTAGCGTATGCAGATGATGTGGCTATGCTGGCAAGAAATGAAAGGTCTCTTCATTCAGCTTTTCAAGAGTTTTCAGAGGGCGCTTGAGCTTTAGGGCTTAGAGTTAATAATGAAAAAACCAAATATCTGTGTGCAAGCAGACAAGAGCAGCCTGTGAGAGCATTTGAAGGAAATGGTTACAGATTTGATGGGGAGGAAGAATTTAAGTATTTGGGCTCTATAATAAATACAAAGAATGAAGTCCCCAAAGATATAACTGCAAGACTAGCAGCAGGGAATAGATGCTATGCAGCACTCCAACCCACATTGAGAAATAAGAGAATTCCTAGAAGATTAAAGGTAACCATTTACAAAACAGTAATAAGACCAGTTGTGTTGTATGGTGCAGAAGCATGGGTGCTTACAAAGAAGGAAGAGAACAGGCTAGGCACTTGGGAACGAAAGGTTTTAAGGAAAATATTTGGTCCAGTCAGAGATGGAGAGGACTGGAGGATAAGAACAAACCTGGAAATTAGAGATTTGTTCCATGAGCCAGATATTGTTGCCACTATCAAAGCAGGAAGACTCCGACTTCTGGGGCACATTCAAAGAATGCCAGAGGACAGAGCACCCAAAAAAGCCCTAGAAGGACATCCAGGAGGAAGAAGAATAAGAGGACGACCTCGAAAACGGTGGCTGGATGATGTAGAGGAAGATCTGAGAGCACTCCATGTTAGACGGTGGAGACAAAGAGCGGCAGATAGACAGGAGTGGCGTTCTACTGTAGCAGAGGCCAAGGCCCACCTAGGGCTGTAGCGCCATGGGGTAAGGTAAGGTAAACTGTATATTACTAATCTTTGTAAGGCAAAAGTTTAATAGGTAACTTTTACCTATTAACCTATTACCTATTTACCTATTACCTATAGAGTGTTGAATCACAATTGTTTCGTTGGTGTTTAGTTATCAGTTATAAAGTTAACATTCGTTATTCGACGGTTCATTTTGTTACAGTAATTTATTTCTTTATTAAATCCTTATTTACTTGATAAATACTATAGTTTTCTGCATTCGGTTTACAAGGTTAGATAAACACTCTACCATAAGGATCCATATAAGCATAACTGTACAGGTAATATGAGGATATTAGAATTTCAACCTTTTTTCAGCAGTACCGTATAATGAGAGGCCCAAGTCGTTCCATTGTTGGGTTAATACTGTACCGTAATCTCGTTACCCTGTGAAATGAAGCCGTTGCAGAAATAACAAGTTTAGAATACTTTTTTTTAATAATAAAGCAATTTGTATATTATTTGGAATATTTTTTCTAATACCTTTATCAATTTTAGGTTTATTACTTACAAACATACAAACATAATAGATAAACATAATAATTCATTTGCATAAATTTACTATTAAGTTCTAGTGTAATCTATTCATTTCTTATTTCTCATCAAGTCTAAGAACTACGACATGCCACGATCTTGTAATATTGCAGAATGACTAAATAGCCCTTTCAATACCAGGTACAGATAGAGTTGGGGAAAAAAGTCTCCTGTAATCTTCATATGTATACTTAATTTAAGAAGTATATGCTCAGCATATATTTTTTGGACATCCAATTAGGAAAACAAATTTCCACAACTGAGGAGACAATTATTTAAAGGGTTAGGATTAAGTAAAAAATATATCAAAATATACAGTTTATTTTTTTACTAGTCTAAAAAACATAACTAGTTAGAAAATACAATAATGTATTACATTGGAAAATTACTGTTCTGCTTAACGGATATGGTATGTTCAGAAATAGTTCCGTTCTTTTGTCAGACAAAGATATATCTGACGTTTTTCACATAGTATTCTTGATTTTTTAGAACATTTTGCCGCTTAGCATTTTCCAACTGGGATACTTGTACCTAAATTAAGTAGTGTGTGCTTGTTTTTTTTTTCGAATCATTGTGTAAAAACAGGAAACAGGAGATAAATAGGTCCAGTTTTTTCAGTACGTTTGTGTGCACACTAAATAATTATTTTTACACCCTTTAGTTTGTTTGGCCTTAATTGTAGACTTAGAAGTTTAAGGTCTTATACACCGTCCAATTTATTGTAGACAACAGAATTTTGAGGTTATGTCAGTCATTTTCCTTTAATCCCATTGTCCTTATTTGAGGACAAGTAGTTTCTCTTTCCAATATTACAATACATAAATATTTATAAGACAAGGTATAAGATATTCAGAGATGTATATAATTAATAAACTAACTCTTAAGCTTAAGTAAAAATGTAATCTGTTTTAAATATTAGATCTTAATGGCACAACTACCACGGCTAGCGTAGTTGTGGTCAGACATTCTTCTTCTCAACTGTTGAATATATCAGGTTTGCCACTCTAAAACAGCTGAGAAACTTATTTTACCTTCAAAATCTGTCAACAGATGCGTACAACTGCATTGAAAGGTAGAGAAATAAAAACAAAAAGCTTTAAATAATTGTTTAATGTGCGTCGTAAATTAAGGACTAAAATGGCTAGGCACGACATTAATATGTTTAAATTTTATTGTTCTTCTCTTACTGTAACAATTCTCGAACACAAAAACAATTACACCATGAAGCCAGTTTTACTGATTGTATTTTCCTAAAAGTCAAAACGTATTACTAAAGTTGAATAAATAATACTTTAGTGGCCTAACTTAAATTATTTTACTATAACCAGTTCCTATTTATAATGCCGAACTATTAATTTAGGAATCTGTTAGAAATACCGGTGGGTAAGAAATTGAGAAAGCACAAATTTTAAATGAAGTTAGTAAAACCCAATGCGGCACCCGAGGAGATGGGACTGCTCCTTAGCTGTTCTTATCTCATACTCCTGGGACCCGTTAAGCCACGGTGTGCTTTGATTTCAAACCTTATTCATCATTATCATTCATTTTACATATTTTATATTTAGAATCAGTATTATTTATAATTATATTAAAATTTCTGATTGTATATATAATTTTTAACATCAATATTGTTGTCTTGTTACTCTTATGTATAAAAAATACCTTGTCGCATCAGTCCTGCGTACTCAGCGATTTTTCCAAGTAATTTGGTATTTTATTATTTCTCAATTAGACACGATAGGAATGAGGATGTAGGTTTTATGCCATGTTTGTATTGTAAGTAAATAATATAATCCCTATCCAGTGCAGGTAAATACAAAATTTAACAAATTGTGGTATTTTATTTTTTTCCCCCATAAAAGGGGGTGAGTATGTAGGTTTGCCGCCATATGGGTGTTGTAATCAAATATAAGTTAAATCCTATAGTTATTTTTACAGTTTTATTAAAATAAAATAAAACATATAAAAAATCCCTAGTTTTCTTCCACTGTATTTTTTTAATATCGAATGTTCATTGTCAGATATTAAATTTTATTATGTGCTAAAAAATTTGTTATAAGTTAGACATTTTAATTGTTATATTGGGTACGCCATATTAGATTGGAAAGCTGGTTTTAAGTTAAATTTGTTGATGTGTCATATGATGATTTAAACAAGATTCACAATCCAATATGGAGTACCCAAAGACGACAGTTAAAATTTGTAACTTACAAAAATATGTATTAGTTGCTACTAAAATGGGATATCTGATGGTAAAACTCGGTATAAAAAAAGAAACAGTGGAAAAACAAGTGTTTTTAAAACATTTTAATTGTTTTTCTTGTAAATATCTTGATAACAAAAACGATAGTTAAAAACTGATTGTGGCATCGTGTTCAAAGCAAAAAATACTTTGAAATGATGAGTCTCAACCCTACTTTTACTTTAAACAATAAAAGTTTATTCTAATATGGTGGATCCAAGATAGTGGCCAAAAATGTAAATCCCACAAAAAAAGAAGTATTTATGTGTCATGTCTGGCGATAAAAAGTCAAATTTATTTTAATTATTGAATACAACTAGGGATTTTTAATTTTTTTTTATTTGGAAGTATTGTATAAAAAATTACCTCTTGATATATCGAGAACAGAAACATATGGTAAAAAACGGATTGCGGCGTTGTATTCAAGACAAAAATTTATTTTGAAATTATGGGTCGCAGCCCTACCTTTACATTAAAAAAATCATTCCAATGTGGCGGATCCAAGATAGCGGCTAAAAGTGTGAACAACATCAAATAGAAGTATAAGCTAATCAATAATGCTCGGTGGTGGTTGGGAGTCGGTATCTTAAAAAATGTGAAAAATATGTTAGGAGTGGACATTTAAAATTCACTCTGTATATCTGTATTTTAATTGATAATCATTTGTTATTGGGACCCAAGCAATCTGCGACCTATATAGACGTATTTAAATACCATATGGAATTTTCTTTAACTAAAAAGTAATTAGATTTTATGATTACTTACTGAGAATTTTATTATTAATTCGTAATACATGCATTTATTAAAGCTAATGAATTATAAGCTGTGAGATGTGGGAGAAGTTAAACGTTATCATCTCATTTCCAGTTATTTGCCAGGTGAGCTTGACGAAGTCAGTGTTGTTGTTGGGAATTATTTCAAAGAATATTTAAGTTAAACTTTCTTGGATTCTGCTAATGAGACAATAAATTAACAAGGGCCAATTTATTTAATTCGATGATGTAAGACTTTCTTCCATGACCTGCTTCATATGCAGATGAAAGGAGCCTTGTGCTTTGTGCTCTTAATTAATTAATTATTTTAACATAGTAGATATTTTATTTTCGTCGTTGGCTTTAACTTTGGAAATATCCTTTTATTGCGCACTCTTTTTAATAAGCTAGGATAAAATGTTCTATTTTTTACAGTGTGTCTTAGGAGGAACTAATCTACATATTGATTTGACCTACGTTTTACACAATATTATGAATTTATCGTACATTGTTTTTTGGTGTGAATCCACATTAATACTGTTAAACAAATATATTTTGCAATATTAAGTTAAATCATAAAAATTCAGATAGAGTAATATATATATATATATATAATATTGTCCATGGTTAGTATTAAACTTAATGTTATCTTTACAATACGTTATATTTAAAACGATATGGAGTTTAGGTGACTACAATAAACAGTGGATGAAGAGGAAAACAATGTTACTAAATATAACGATTGAAAGCTATTATTATTTACATTTACCTAACGTGTGTATTCTATGGTGTGTACTTCCTCAAAAAATGTTAATTATAAAAGCAATTGTAACCTAGATGTTTGTTACCCAATGAAATATCTTAGTAATTATATTTTATATTATCATATTTATACCATCATTATAGTACAAGTATTCCAAACTAATTAAAATATTACAAAAAAACGAATACCAAGTATACATGGACCGTATAAACAATGTAAAGTGGGAGGAGAGAGTTTTGTGCCGCCTCTAATATCACTCTCAATTAACCGATGCCCCTCGACCCCCAAACGGTTATTGCCTCAATATATCTTTATGACTGAACAAGGAGATAAATTGACCTCTATATTACACATCATATTATTAATGGGTGAAAATAAGTGCAAATTTATCATTTTTGTAATTAAACTTCACTCCGTTATTATTGTTGTAATTATTATTACTCAGCGATTTTTGTCATACTTTGATCTATCTTTAGATCATTGATCTATGCGTGTTACATATTAAGGTGGTATAACATGTTATGACACAACCCCCCATCCTAGTAATGGGGTACTCATAACACTTTGTATTCCACTGATGAAAACTACTGTAATTGTTTACTTTGACTGCCTCAGCTCCGATATCTTTCATACTTCTGATACAAACTTTTTTCGTCCTAAGCACGAATAAACATGCCATATTAAGGGCCGCTCAGCCTAAATTATATAGTTTACAATTGAAGTAAGGTTAAATTATAGTCAGAGGCAGAAGCACCACTGCTGTTACCACCAGTAGCAATTTTGGGCTTTTTTGGGGATCGCACCGTGATCATATAAGAATTCATTAGGTTTCGTAGGATTAGGTTAGGTTTAGTTATTTATTTAGGTTTTCGATTGGGAAAGCACAATAAAGGAAAACAATGAAAATAAACTTGAGTTTCATTTTATATTATGTAAGGTTACATCATGGTCTGTTATTTTCGTTAGGTTTTTTTTTGTGTGTTTCCAATTGGAAAAACTCTATAAAGGAAAAAATATATAATTCACAACCGTCCCAAACTATCGATGGTCCTACCGAACAATTAGTCTTCACTATCAGAAATGACAACGGCGACATTATCAGTTTGATATTTGCCCATTACCTTATCAGAAACGTCTATTCCATCCTGAAAAAGGGAGAGTGGGCTTTAATATTGCTTGTATATTAAGTACCCAAATAGTTAGTAATAGAAGTGTGAAAGATTTTTGGGCTGAGGCAGTTAATGTAAACAATTACCAAAACTACTTTGCAGAGCTTGGATTCCAATTAACGTCATTGTTGCCATTAGGTTTCGAAGCCCAACTTGTTCGGTGACTAAATTTTCTCAAACTGTCTGATTAAGATTAATTGTAAGGTTAATATAGATTAAGTGTTTAAGCTTCACTTTGTGGTGGTTATTTTCATATTTTTCCGCTTTGTTGTTGTTTTAAAGTTTTTGGTAGTATAAACAAAAAAGCAAACACCATATATGTTATGTAAATGATTTATTTAATTTCTATATTTTTTGTAGTTATACAACTCTAATCAACTAATCAGTTCGGTTACTCATGATGGTCCAACAACCAACACCAGCTATAAATCTAACAGTACATGTAGCAAATGACGGCCTAGATGGCTTACACACCGTTAACATGTGTGGTTTTAATAGTTTATAAAACCGTTTTAATTTATGTGAAAATAAAATTTAAGCGGATAATTGTTTATTAAACTTGAGAATACAATGAATTGTAAAAAATGTGTTATCAGTGAATAATACTTAAATCGATTTGACGAAAACTTATCAAATGTTTCAAAATATTTGTTAACGTGAATCGTTTATTTAACATAAACTACTACATAAACGTCTGTTTATTGAACTCAAAGTAATAACCTATGTTTCCTTATAAATGCAATATTTTTATATAGGTATAAAGACATATTAAAAATGTATACAATAGCATGTGTAGAATTAAAAAAATATATATGCTTATAATATTTTGTAAAAAAGGTAATTTCTAACTCATTTCATAAGTTTATTTTTTTTTAAGTTTTAGGTGATATACAATCAAGTTTTACAAATATTATTCAAGGATAAATCATCAACTTCGTAGTTAGTTTTTGTTTTTATTCATTCTCTGACATACCCTGATGAATGAACTGAAATATGACCTGAACATGAAATTCCAACAATATCTTAAAAATAGTCGAAATATACTTTCTATATAGCACACAATATCACTCTTGTGTGAGTATTAAATATAATAAAATTAAAGGAATTCTCTATCCAATTTATGAATCGTCACACTTTGTTGGATGTATCTTGTTTAGAGCCAGAGGTTACAAAATAAGCGTTGCGGGGACAGTAAATATTGGTGGTACAGATGTACATTGTTTACGGGTCATCCGGTAGCATAAGCTAATACATGTTTCCAGGTATCAACTCCATTTATTTATTTTAATGAGGAAAATACTACCCGTGAAAAATAATAACAAATGAAGTTGTATGGTGAGTATTTATAGCTGAGTTATATGAATGATTTAAATAAGACAAAATAGCTTGGTACAAAAGAGGTTAATAAGATATTTTTGTTTTATATTTTTAACTAAAATTTTAAAACTAATAAAAATATATATTTAATAATACAAAATTATGTATCAGAGCTGCGAAGAAGCCATTGCAAAATGTAGTGGAACAAACTCAAATGCCTATTTAGTTACATGAACAAAGTTCATGTGAAAAAATAAAGAAAAAATGTTATGTTAAAATAGAGATATTTTGAACTTGTACTAAAATATTCTTGGACTGATAAACTTAATGAACAAAACTCTTAGAGCCCTCGAAAATCGAGTAATAAATTAAAATTATCTGCCAACCAATGGTGAATTTCATGGTACAGAGAGGTAAATTAATCATTCAAATGGGTTTATTATATGTAAGTTATTTAATACTATTAACATTGTAATGTGGGCAACGGATTATTACTGTCATGTTTTTCTGATGGTTGCAACATTACGTCATACATAAACGTCACTAGCCTTATACAATGTTACTGAAAAATCTAAAATCGGCTTGATACTTTAATCTATAACTTACATACAAGCTTGAAACTCTGATTATTCGATTGAGGGCTGAAAACCTATATTTTGACGTTAAAGCTGTGTGTCCAAGCCTGACTGGGATCGGATCCTAAGGAGTGGGTAGAAATTCTTAAATTAAGCATATGTTTAGTTGTACTTTGAATGAAAGGTCTCACTTAGTAGAGTGCATTGCCTCAATCCCGACCTTAAAGTGATAACCGAGCCTTAAATGGTAGGCAATCAAACTTCGCATTAAAATCCTATTGATGATACTAAAAAATTTAATAACTTCAGACATACTCGACCTTTTGAGGTTGAATTTGTAGAATAGTATTAAGAAAACAAAGACATTATAAATTATATAAATTACGACATTGGCCAATTCATTTTTCTTCAGTGACGTCCTCCTAGAGAGAGTCTTGAATAAACGTGCATTGGCCAATGTCTATAATTTTAAAGGTCTTTTTTCTTAATAATATGAAAAAATCTAACCTCAAAAGGTCAAGTTTGTCCAAAGTTATTGAATTTTTAAACCTTAAGCAATATGATTTCTATTTCAATGATTTGTTTGCTTGACAATACTACAAAATTTACAATACATTATTTTTTACCAATTTTAACCAATTTAAAAGTAACAATATCCCAAGCAATCGTTGTGGAAAATTATTTGAAATAAACTTTATTGTGAGGTGAAAACCAAATTTTTTATACGTAATATTTTTTTATAAATGCAAACAAACATAATAATATATCCAAAATTAAAAAAAATAAAATAAATGTCACAGTAAATTATAAACTATTTTAAATTATCAACTCTTTATAAATTAATCTAACAGGTTTTATCAACAATAGATTAACACAGTATATTGAATTCCTTTGTGAAGATTAATTTTTTTATGTTAGCTAAGATTTCTAAGATATCTAATGTTTCTAATGTTTTCTAATGTTTCTCAGATAATATCTAATGTTATACCACTATTCAAATAACATAACTATGTTATAAAAGAAAATGCATCGTTTTGTATTTGTTTGCTTTTCAATACACAATTAAAATAAGTTCTTTAATATACAAGCCTAATATTACGTGCCATCAAATGACAAATTTTATGATATAGAGAAATAAATTAATCCTTCATATGTGTGTACTTCATATAAGTTCTTGAATCAAAGAATACTATGAACAACATTGTAATATGGACAATGTCATACTATGACAATGTATAATTTAAAGTACGTCGAACGAATTTTATTTATAGTTTAAATAACATACATTTATAATAAATATGACTAACATATTGTAATAAAATACTGTCCGGGATTGGTTTTTGAAACAAATAAAAAATGACTAATACTGTACGACATATCGAACAAAAACCGAATGAACAGACAAATTTTATGAGAGTTCATAATAATTTTAACATAACTTTTTTATAGACGATCTGTATTTTAGCATTTCATGTTACCAATGAAGGGCTGACACCTGGATTGAATGTGACAGTGAGGTATCGCTCAGTCCTGCCAACATTGGCAGTTTATAGCGAGATCTGTCTCCATCATGACTCGTGCCATCTTGAATCGGCAGTCAATTTGTCGTGTTTGTACGACACATTATTTGGAAAAATAAAAATGACACAAGAAAATCTAGTTTATTATTGTAAATAAATAAAACTAGCATTTCAAAGATAGTCGAAAGACAAAAAATGCTTTCCGATTAATAAATATATTCATTTATAAATTTCAAATATTACTAAAATTTATATGTATATCTGTGATATAATTTTTTTTATGTTGTAACATCAGGGGTATTCGATTGATGGCATTCATATTATTGTCAATCACATACGTATTTTTCCATGCAGGACGATGATCTAGAACTGGAATACGTAGACTACCCTACCAATACCAATACACAGCGTGTGGCGGCACAGTGTGGATGGTGTAATGCTGTGAGCACGGTATGACTACACAGTGCACTCAAATCCCCCCCCCCCCCAACAAAAAGAAAACCCCTCTAACGCATAGTCTTTAGCGAATTTCCCCATAGGGAATATACGTTATACGGTAGTAGTAAAGGGAAAACCTAAGCCCGGGACCATGATGTTTTTTTTTTTATCCTTAGAAGCCAAAAACAAATTTGTTATATATATTTTTTTATATTTTTTATATATTTATATATATTTGTATCCGTTAAAAAGGTTAATTCTTTAACAAAACTTCCGATTTTTACGAAATTTGGTATAGAGGTGTAGAGCAGCGTTTGTCAAATTAAGTTCGAAAACCATCATGATTCGGACCATGGGAACGGGTTTTTATGGGGTTCCAAAAGGGTCAAAAATGGGTTTTGGCATTTTTTACCTCAATTCTTTAAATCGTTATTCGTTAGTCGTTATCGTTTGACCTTAAGTTAAAATTTTTGTTTAACTTAAGAGCTAAAAAACAATTTAGCGTTTTAAATTTTTAAACTAGCTTAACTGATAACGGAGAAAGCCCAAAAATACGTTTAACATAATATTTTTAAGGGAAATCGTGAAATCCCTCAATCTCGATTATTTATTGACATAAGTTGATAAAATTTGGTATGTACATCCAATTGATCGAGTGTACTCATATTTGCTTACAAGGCGGCAAACCTAATACTCACTTCCATGGGTTTTATGGTGAAAATAGTAAATACAAGAATTTGATAAGATTTTGAAATTTACTGGGAATGAATTATCGTATTTGCTTAAAACACCAGAAAACCTTCATCCTCATTCCTATGATGTACATGGGGGAAATAAAAAATAAAATAAAATAATTGGAAATTAGCCGAGTGCACTGGTATTCTTCGAAGGTTGTATTTTTATTTTTATTATTATTATTATTATTACTATGTAAGTAATATTACGTTTTATTTAAACATATTTATAATACAAACTAAATCAAGTTTTTAAAAGTGTTTTACGTGATGTTTACCGATGTAAAAAAATTATATTCATAACTCAATTCAAAATACATTTGACTCATTTTAAATTTTTAATTTTGAACATGGCTCCAGGTTAGATTCTTGTGTAGTTGATTATTATTCCTTTGTATGACTTAACTTGGACTTATTCAATGACAAAACGATATAAATAGCAAGAGCCTATATGATACTCTATCTACGCGTATCTTAAAATACGACAGTTTTCTGTGTTTTTCATACTAAATTAAAAATATAAACATATTTATTATTTTTATTTCAATTAATAACCATCCACAATTATACTCGTATATATTGTAATATGTCAGTTATGGGATGTAGCCTAAGTAATTGACTGGCTGTTTTTCTCATTTTATCAGGCTGCATCTTTGTTTTATAGACTGGTAGGAAAATGGCTTAAAAGGTTTTTCGAACCACTTGAGCAGCCAAAGGATTTTACTCTGAGGAAGGAATTTGAACCCAGACCCTCTAGATTATAACGACCACTCTACTTAAGAACTAACTGTACATTACAATTTATTAATGACATAATAAATTTACGTTACAATTCATCACTATTAGCCCCAATTCCAGAGAGTCTTGTTTGTTATGATAATATAATTTTTATTGGGCCCAAAATAACGAATATGCCTTCGTTGGAAAATAAGTAAACGCTTTGCTTAATAAAATTGAATATTTATTTTTAATATCTCAAAGTGATAATCAGTGAAATATATATGGAACATACATCAAGCAGAAGTGAAACTTGAATTCAATGTGGATATGGGGTGCTGTACCATAGCGGAAGCATTCCCAGTAGTGATTTTTGAATTACAGCAACAGGTTTCGGTAACTATAACATTATGATAATATTATAAATATGGTTTTTATCTACTGATTTTTACTTGTATTTTCCTTTTATCTAACATATTTTTCGTGAAACATCTTTATAACGTTGTAAAAGAAAACCAATAAACATTTTAAAATTGTAAACAAATTTTGAATCATTGGGTTACAAATATATACTTTATTATAAGAAATAAGTTTAGTTTACTATTATTCTTATTATTCTTATTGCTGTTATTATGATTATTTATTATTGTTTTTAGGGAGAGGGAGGAAAAATGCATTACGCACACGGGGGGAACACTGTAGTGTGGGATTCCCTTAAAAAAGGGTATACCCACTAAAAAACTTACTCTTCTCTTTGAGAATCTACCCTGGAATTGTTTGTCACATTACATCAGGCTAGGCCTAAATTATCCTAAGCCCATTGGGCTCACTTCCTGACCAGCCTAACGGTCTGAGCCTCATAGCAGTCCAGATCAGTATTTTTTCTAGGGAGGATGACCCAGATGCACTGTGACAATCAATCCCATCAGCCCTTCTCCTCCAAGATCTTTGTGCAGGCTGAGTCCACAGAAAAAGCACAAAAAACTTTGGCCTCCAGGTGGGGCCCTCCCCAATGGGGCAGCGGAAGTTGTTGAGTTCCGCATCGTCGGGAACGCCTGGGCAATAAATACAGTCCGGTGAACCGATCTTGCCCATCCAGTTCAGGTACAACCGAAGATAGTAGTGACCTGTTAGGAATCGGGTCAGGTAGTAGTCCACATCCCCGTGCCGCCGTTCCACCCATAATTGGAAATGCTTGATAAGTCACGCAAACCATCGCCCTCGGGTGTCGTGCTCCCAGCTGTAATTCCACTGCTGGAAGGTTTGGGAGCGCTCTTCTGTTCTTGCCATGTTCTTGCCGATCTCGCCTTGTCTCTGATAAATCGTCTTCCTTTCTCCTGCCAAGAGCTTGACAGGGATGACTCCGGTGACCACCACGACGGTAGGCTCGGACACTGTCTGGTAGGCGTAAGACACCCGGAGCCCCGCTTGACGCTGAACCCGTGCGATTCGCAACCTATGAAACTCTTTATCTAGAGTGGCTGCCCACAACTCTACTCCGTAAAGAAGCACAGACTGGACCGCGGACATCAACCGACATCTCTGCCGGATCGGGGACCCCCACCATTGACCATCAGCCTATTTAGGTAAGTGACTACCTTATCGGCCTTGTCCGCCGTACGGAAGATCTTATCCCTCCAGTTTAACTTGGTGTCCACCATAACCCCGAGGTACTTAGCAGCATGGGTTGATTGGATCACCTCCCTTCCCACTCGGAACAGGACGACGGTGTCGATCCTCTTCCTCGTCACCACGATATCCGTCTTACTGAGAGCAAGCGAGATACCGTGATCGTTGACCAGGTGTTGACCACACGCATGACTTGGTTTAACTTTAGTTGGGACAGCTCAACGTTGCTGGCAGCAATGAGAGCTGCGACATCATCGGCGTGCCCAACCAAAGTCGTTTCGTCAGAACTCAGGAGGCAGTCAAAGGCAACGTTTCAGAGATCCGGGGCGAATATTGAACCTTGCGCGGAACCAGAAGTGACTTCCTTCGTCCGCGTTCCGTCCCTTGTGTCGTAAATCAGTCTTTGAGAGCGAAGATAATCCTCGATAAGCTGCAACAGATATGCAGGAACGCGAAGGTTGTTGCGAAACACATTCAACATATCAACCCACCTCACAGAGTTGAAGGAATTATCGTGGGTTTGAACCTACATACCAAGATTCACCAAAATCGGACCATCGAGGCATTCTCTAGCTCTCTTTACATCCTGACACACACACACACACACACACACACAGACAGACATCACTCTGAAAACCCCTTTTTTGGACTCTGAGGGCACCAAAACGGATAAATTTACTAACAACTCAAATTTTAAAATTTTGACGAAACCAATACTTTCTTCATATATACATTTATAGGGGGAAAGGGGGCTCCAAAATGTATATATACATCATCAAACTAATGCGAGGATTTTTACGAAAACAATACTTTCTCCATATACTATGGTATAGGTGGAGAAAGTAAAAAGAGAACATATTAATTTTAGGTGGTATTTTTATAACCTGTTAAGCATATTTAATAATAAACTGCTGGAGAGACTTATAATGTAATATGGAATATATTAAAAAGTTTGGAGAAAATAATTATTTTTTAAATGTTAAGTACACAATTGATATAGAGAACTAAAATTATAAATCTTCTTAGATCTTTTTAGATCTTTAGATTTTTTCCCTGGATTTTAGTACATGTTCAATCTAACTTATATTTATATATCCATAGAAATGTAAGTTAGATGTGTTTGTATCCTATATAAAAAATTCACGGACAATAGAAAGCTTATCTAAGTTACCAATAGTTATATTTGATCGATATAGCTGCTATAGTTACACGAATCTTCCAAATACTCACGAATGTAAAATTATAGACGAAAAAGCAGAATTTCAAATGCTGTTTGATTTTATCTTGAAAGATATTTCGGTATTAAAGTTCCTTTGGAAATCGAGGGATGAATATAAACATCATGCCGATATCTGATATTCCTAAAATTAGCTCTAAGTATTTTCATCTTAACTTGATCATTCATTTTATATTTTTTCTATCTCGACACTTAAATGTCTTATTCAGTATTTTGTATTAGTATGTGTAATGAGACCGATAAAACTACATAAAACGAAGTGTTCATACCATTTCAATTTCTTTACATTAACACTTTGTAAATACAAAATTAAATGCATATACAAATTTTATAATGTTAATAAATTTTTACTACAAACATTTGGCATATATAATCAGGTCCCAGGACGACTTTAAAACTGGTTTATACTAGTTGCGAAGTTGACATTGGGTACAGCAAACGAAGTTGTCATAACACTGTGGTAAGTCTTTTGGCTGTCCACTATGACAATTTCCCTTCCTTCAAACCCCATTCATGTTCAAGACAGCGGGGGGTTAATGCGAACTGCATGGTTAATCCCTAGCTGGAACATATGTAGACAGCAGGGGGTAAGTAGAAATGCTATGGGCATGGAAACCCCTAGCTGGAACATATGTTCAAGACAGCAGGGGGAGAGGAGTGCGACGGGCATAGAAACCCCTAGCTGGAACATGAGTGGACAGTCTGTCCCGTGCCTCACCCTTTCTCTTCCTTCAATATCCCATCCTTCCGGGGGCCTGCGCAATATGCCCATTTTGAGGCAGACATGCTCAACGGTTCGGCCGGGGTCTCCTTATCCACGAATAACAACATATATAATCAGAATGTTGAATCTTTTAGTTTAAAATTTAATATTTGATTTCGGTGAATATTATCGTATTTTTCTTTTAACTATGAATGTTACTTGTAATTTTTACATATGTACGTATGTACATATGTATATTGCTGGTATTCTTGACATTAAATTTACTAACTGGTGTATGAAACGAAATTACAAGGTTCAAAACGGGGTTCATTGAATGGTAGACAAATTTAACAGTTTATATTTTTTAAATGACCTATCAAACAGATCAAGCATTATAATAAAAATAACTTCGGTTGACAAAATTCTAAAAAAGTTGTCTTTGCCACTATAAAGAAAGCAATTTATATTTAACAAGACACTGAAAAAGGTAATGAAGGCTGTATAACTTCTTTCTCATTTTGAGTGTTTTTTATATTTTTGTCGTGAATAGATTTATTCCATAATTGATGTGGATTAAATAATGTTTAGTTATAACATTATTTAATATATAAATTATAAATTAATTGGTATAATTAATATATAGTATAAATATATAATATATAATTATATATTAATATGTATTTCATAAATTAGTATAATTATTTTAACATATAACTTAGCAAATTATATCAATGTAATAAACTCACCGGCAGGTAAAGCTAATTAATACTAAAATTAATTCGTATAAATTTACATAAAATAAATGAGACGCACATTACGGTAAATTAAAATTACATCAACTGACTTACAGATTTTTTAACATTATGTTTAGTAGTGGGAAAAAGCCACTTCTAAACCGGAAGTGACGTCAGCTGCCAGGGCAGCTGCAGGGGTCAGATGGTGTCAGCTGCCAGGGCAGCTGCAGGGTGCAGATGGCGAGAGCATATGCCCTGAATTTGAAGTAGAATTGGGCATGAATTAAGAGTTAGTTCAAAATTGAAATTCAACAGTTATAACTGGAGCCTGGAAAGTATGTCAAGGTCATTCAGAGTAAGTTTTAAAAAAGCCTACCCAACTACTACCAGAAATAGTTCAAAGTTGAACTAGTTGGTGATAGTGGGATAGGCTGAAGTAAATTTTGAATTTTATTTGTGAACATATAATTAATGTGCAACAGCAGAGTTTAAACAAGTTGAACTTTTGTGATGAACTACAGAGTTGTAAATGCAAACACCAACGACGATGAGAAGGTAAACGCAGAGTCCCCAGATGATGTATTTGAAAAGCTTGAACAAACGTAACATTTCGAGTTGGTTTTCCCGTTCCATTTCCAATCGTTTAATTTCCAATTTCAATTTATCCTCTTCCATTCTAGTTATGAAGGGAACTTCATCCATCATATCCATCATGATTTTGTAGTGTTTGAAATTTTAAAACAAGTGATGTTGATAGTTCAAAAGTTGAAGACGGAATGAGAAGTGAAAGCGAGAAATGTTAGTTAAATAAAGAAGTGGTGGGGGGGGGGAACGAAGAATTACAAAGAAGTGGTGGGGGAAATATTTTGCTGTTCATTATTACCATCAGTAGTGTCAGATGGTGCAGGAGTGAGATTTAGTAAACTGTCTTCGTCCGAACTTTCAGTCTTATCACAAATAGGACAATCGTATGTTATTTCCAAATTCATTTTGATGGTTGTAAAATTATCTACAAGTTCTTGTAAAATATTAAAAATGTCTTGTAACTCTTCTTTAGAGTTTATTTCAAAACTAGAATTCATTCGGGCCAAAGGAGAGTTGTTCATCGTTGAAGAGTCGGGGATGGAATGAGGATCGGCACATAGGGAGGGGGCTTATATAATGGCGACCTTGAGCAGGCGTCTAGGGAGGGGGGCTGTCTAGGGAGGGGGCTTTTATATGGGGAACCTTAAGCTTATGATTGAATAAAATGTTTAGTTCTTCTTCTTTGTCTTTTAATTCAATTATTTGAACCGAAGTAGTTGTTTCATCCTCTTCACTCGATGAAGAAAACAATTCACCAGGATTTAAATATTGAACTACAATTCTGAACCATCTTATAGGATATTTGTCAATGATAGAAAGTAAGTTTTGAAACAATTCTTCCATCTCCTCCCTGTCAGTTATTATATGTTCAAACTTGATAAATTTGTTTTCCATGTTGTTAGTTAGAGTGTTGGAAGTGGAATGATTTAATATTATATAAAAATTAGAACTAGTGGTGGGGGAAATCTCAAGGTCATCCAAATGAAGTTTTAAAAAAGAGTGTAAAACTGAAATTACACATTTGATGGTTCTACAGGATCGGAATACCAATCTGATCTGTATTTACATCTTTTTATCATATGTGTACAAAAATCATCTTGATGAGAATTGGTGCGTTGACAATGAGCAAGATCTAGAGGGTGAAATTTGAAACATCTTTGAGGACAACATGTATGAAAATATCTTGATTTGTAAAATTTGAAAGTTCGCAATTCCGGTGGTGGTAGTTGTTTTGTTTTGCATTTGCAATAACAAGATCCGAAGAATTCACATTTAGTACAAGCTAACCCATCCACCATCATTGGTCCTAAATCTGTACACTGTTGTTCACAACAGTAACGAGGTTTGTACTTGTATTTTTGCTCTTCCATGTTGACGCTGCGGAGTCCAGTGAAAGAATAAGAGTGTATAGTGTTGAATAGTGAGTTTTATGTACTGTGAAAAGTGGTGGGGGTAATTTCAAGGTCATCCAAATGGAGTTTTAAAAAATTATACCTTACAAGTGTAAGGATTATTAAAATTTAGGAAGTTTGTTTCTCTTTGTTTTCTTCAGACTTTTTCTCTCTCTCCGCCTTAGCCATAGCAACAAGTTCTTCTGTTGATAATGGATGTACTTCAGGAAATTTTAAAATTAATTTAGCTTGATATCCTTCTTTAGTTAATACATCTAAATCTTAGGTCATTTGTTCAACGGTGTTGTAGTCTTTTCCATAGATTTTTCCATCAAGTTGAATCATCATTCTGTACAACATTTTCTTAAATAGGTCTTGTCGTGGTGAGAGCTGAGAAGCAAATGATTATTTATACAAGTATTACATCCTTTTTATTAACTCATATTGATCATGTGATTCTTTAGTTGTAGTTTTGTCTGTCAAAAGTTATTCAACATTGGTAATACTTTTGGAACTTGATGTTATGTTGACCAGTTGGCGATGAAGAAGTTGTAGGTTGTGTAGAAATAAATATTTCATCATCGCAATATTTTGTTTTAGTGAACATCCTTGTATTAGTAGCACTAACATCAACAGTTAAGTGATAACCACCGGTAAGTAAAACTCGCATTTCGTTGGTTAAATCTTCGAGTTGTTCAAAAGTTGTAATGGTGTTGGTATCATAAGATGCACACTTGACTTTGAGAGACATCTTTTAGTTTTTATATTAAGCGATAGAGTGAGCGAGATTTGTACGGTACGAAAGGTAGTCGTAGACTGATGAATTTTACAAGTAGATTTTCGCTTTTTTATCACACAAAAGTGGGTCAAGGTCATCCTGTGGAATTTTAAAAAAAGCAACATATTGTAATGTACAAAGACATCACAATATGTTGCTTCTTTTAATTTTTTTTGTTTTTTCTTTATATCATATTTATTGAAAAACAATTACAAACAAATAGTTACAATGTTATGTACAAACTAATCAGTAGTAGGTGTTACATGAATAGTTAGTTCAGTTGAGTTGTTTCCACTTGGTCCGTGCGAAACCAAATAGAGTGCGCCGGGTTGAACTACACGAAGATCTTTATTTTGAAGAAGTTGTACAAAGCGTCTTGGTAGGAAGATCTGAAATTTTGGTTCATCACCAACTGTATATGGAGCCTCGCTCAATGTGCAATTAATAGCATCACCTACTGAAGTTTCCATTTTCTTAATCGTATGAATGATGTAGTGTTTTTCTTCTTTTAGTTCAGAACATTTTTTTGTAGGTAGAATTGATGATTTAGAATGAGCGTTGAACTGATCAACTAAACTTTGAAGTAAGTTCTGTGATGCCATCTTGATGTTGTTGTTAATCTTCTTGTTAATAAGAATGTCCGTCGGAGATGTTGTCTCTTTGGAGGTTAGAGTAATACTCATGCTGCGTCATGGTAGCGCTCTCGCTTTTATAATCGACACTACCCCCACTACTGACACTACACCCACCACTTTGTTGAAGGAAATTGTTCAAGCGGTAGGCATTCTTTAAAGCGCATTGCGACCTTCGATGTTTAAAACTTTTTGATGAAATACAAAGTTCGTTGAAGTAGCATTGGAAATCTTTATCAATTATTGCATTAATCACTTCGTTGCTTGTAAATGATTGTATCCAATTTGCTTTTTCCAACCCCCTTGTGTAGATAATTTTAAACTCTTTGCAATAATGATTCATAATGTGCGGCATCATGTTATAATTAATGAAACCTTCATCCCATCTTAAGTTGTGAAAATGTTTGTTCAACCATTTGTTTGTAACTTTCGCTTTAGTTGTTAGTCTATTAAATGGTACTGGAGGTTTGAACAAATAATGATAAACTACTGATGTGTTCATGTCCAAGATTACTAATTTTTTAATAATAAAATTACCATCATTTCCTCGGAAAGCTTGAAATTCAATTATACCTCTTTTAACTTCCATTATATGTGGCGCATTAGAAAACGAAACCCGTTTATTCATGATGAAGTCTTACTAACAACTGACTTAAAAATTGAATGAGCCGATGTTTATAACAGACAGGATTGTTCTTCTTCTTTCACTTCTTGTGCCACTTCATCAATATTAAAATTGGTGTGATAGTTGTTTAATTGTCTCCACATTTCAACTTCTTGAGGTATTCTATTAAAGATTGAAGTATCCACGGGACCGTATAAAATTGGAACAAAAGGTTTTTTGTCCAATGTATCAATTAGATAGTCTTTAATTATTGCACTTGAAAATATTAGTTGTTTCAAATATCTGGTGACGGGACCGGTAGTACAACTTAAAGTGTAAAATTCTTCTTTAGTGAAATATAATTTAACATTATGTGTAGTTAAATCCCTGAAGCGAACAATTTGTCCTCCACGATGTTTTACTATATCAACTTCAATATTTGATTCCAATAAACTTAATCTTGTTCTTCTTCCAAATGTGTTGTTACTTAAATAGCACTCCAAAAGATGTAAATGTTTCATGAGAGATTCCCAAGTAGTTTCACTGAAAGTAACCATTTTGTTTCCATGATTTAAAATAACAATTGGTGAATAATCCATTGATTTTAAAATTCCAACTGATATACTTTTTGTCATGCATGAAGAAATTGGGTAGATAATCCGAAGAAATACTTCTGTTAAAATATTGGTTGTAATGTTAACTTCAACCTTCTTCCTTTTTACTTCTTTTTCAGCTTTTTCTTCTTCTCTCTTCTTATGTTTGTTGAATTTTAGGAACTCGTCCATTTGTCGTTCAACTTGTTTTTCTATATCTGAACTATTATCATCCATTAGAGGTTTATTTTCTTCTCCGTTAGTAGAATTCATCTTGCGAATGATGTTTCCCATACGACGGTTGAAGATAGAATGAAGTTTCTACTAATTATTTTCTCGCTTTTATATTTTTCGTAAAATCCTTGAAATTTATACAATTACATAATTGTTTGTTTTCAACTTGTCTTTCACAAATGAAATTCTAACCTCAAAAATTAAAGCAGATAATTCTAACCTCAAAAATTTGCAGTTGTTATACAATTCTTCTTAAAGTACATTCTTTACAATTCCGGTCAGCGGTGTGTAAGTAACTATTTTATCATGTAGAATTAGACAGTATGCCGAAGTTCCATCCGCTACTGGTTCTTCAAATTCCATTTCAATTTTTATATCCACACTTGATGATTTTACCGATTCATTTTGTTTTGAACAATCGATTACAATTATTGGGGCCTTGGAATAATACTGGTCAGGTGATAATAGTGGTGTATTAGTCTTTCCATAATATGACGATTGAAATCTTGCATACATATCGTATAAAATGGAAAAACGTTTTTTGCTGAACATGACATTCAAATTGTCATAGGGAAAGAATTGAGAGTTTAGGAAAACTTTACAATTCTTTATTTTACAGTGATCAAATTGACCAGCATTTGCAGTGATAACATCTTTTCGCTTAGTTTGAAAACCGAGTATTATGTACCTTGCTCGTTCCAAGTAAGTTGATGTCTTGACGGTCCATGTTTGTCTTTCTGTCTGAGGTAGTGTAGGGTATTCATGAAATTCCCAACTTCGGAATGGCATCACAATATCACGGTCAGATTTTAACTTTCTCAATAATAGGATTCTATGTTCATCGGCCAATCTTACATGAGGTACTCTCCAAACAACTTTATCCAACTGTAGTTGCCATTCCAGTTTATCTTCCGTAGTTGCAGGGTCTGCAAGTATTAAGTCCTTATTAGTTGAAGATCTGAGTAATACTAATTCTTGTTTGACATTTATTATTACCCGTTTGTAATCTTCAGCGAATCCCAAAAGCAATCGTAAAGGTACATGAAAATCAAAGTGACCATTGGAAGCTGGTGTTATAGTGTCTTTATCGGGGGCAACCCATCCGGCAGTGACTATTGAATTCTTCTCATGCGGTGTTAATGATGTTAATCCTTTCAATGTCGTTGTTAAACCAACCTTTTTTGTTGAATCAACCGTCACCCCTGATATTTCATATCTTATTTCATCAAAAAGATATGCCATCGGGTTATTTATAAAAGGAACTGTTGAAGCAGTTTTTCCATCCAATTTTAATACCTGTCCTTCGATGTACAAGTAACTTTCACACGGTAAAGTGTAAATATCTTGTTGTTGAATGGGGATCCTTATTTCATCGTTATTGTTTAATTTTGATGAAGTGTAAGGGTTGTGCGTGTGATATTCCTTCTCCCATAGTGTTTCGTCGAACGTTGGTCCTTGAGATATATCCAGGATATCCATCGCTGTTAAGTTTCAATCCAATCTTCTGTAGAAAACGAATGTTTTCCGATGTTAACTCTTCCAATGTCGAGGAGCTACTGAGCTCCCGACTCTTCCGTTGCGGTTTAAATGATAATCCCATGTTGACTTTTATGTTGCTGCTCTGATGTGTATCCGTATAGTAATTGTTTCTCCTCTAAAGTCAACACTATGACCGTCTTGATCCAATATGTTCAGTACGATGTCTGAAATGAAACTGGTGTTTAACGGTAGGTATATCAAGTTTTGTGGCTTCTCAACAATTTTAAAACCGGGAGCCACTGTTGGATAAAATGTATGTAAAATATGTTGATTAACTCCATCTCTATACGATCCGTGTATAATGTTGCACGTGACATCAATACTATTTACTTTCAATATTGTTACAGTTGAATCACCTGAATGAGTAGTTCCAGGAGTTAAGATTTTCTTTTTTGTATCTGTAAATCCAAGTAAACTGCCAATCGACTGTTCCAAGCTGACATCAATATAATATTTTGAAGTTATTTCTGCTTTTAAAGTATTATTGTTTCCTTTAACGGTGATATTGTCTTCTCCGAGTTGTTTCTGTAATAATTGGTTTATATCATCAATTTCATAAGCTCCAGTAGGAAATGTAATTATTTTCAATTCTGAGTATTTTCCTGCAGCATCCTTAGTTTCATAATAATGTAGTAAATTGTTCTTCCCTTCCGTAACATTGGGAATTGAGTTGTAGGTAGTCAAATCAAGTAATGCCGCTTCCCATAATCGTTCCTTGGATAGACGCAATGCTGGGAACAGCGTACTTTTTAATGTGGATGAATTTCCACTCAATGACACTGTATACGATGACATCTTAAAGCTGACTGACACTTTTCGCTAGAAACTCCAAACATAAATGCCCACATATTTCAGTATTGTTAGGTTGTTCTCTTTTGTAATTGTAAAAAATGTTTTTTGAGTTTCGAAAATAATGTTGAAGTTCTTTTGGCGGTGGTAGATTGCCAAAACTGTCAAAGTAGTAAACGGTTTGTCCGAGCTTTTTATAGCATACCCAATGAGTACCTGGACCATAGGTGGAATCCAAATTTACTATTCCAGTTTCATTTTTCCATATTTTAGTTGGTAATGCATCTTTCATAAAAACTCCTCGAAAGAATGGTATTTTCAAACATTTTACATAATCATTTAACTGATGATTTGTTAAGGCTTTATTTGGAATTATTAATTGATTCTTCTTATTTAGTACACACGGTATGGTCTTAGGTATAAACCTGCTCCGTTTTTTACCATTTGCCAAACAGAAGTCTTCTTTATACTTGCTTTATGAGTTCTACGACGTCCTTTTTTAATGTTTCCACCTCTTTTGGGAGCGCCTTTCTTTGCAGGTCTTCCTCTGCGACGTTTTCCACCACCTAACTTTGCTTTCGTCTTCATGGCTGTAGTTACTGCCCAAGCCGATGCTTTTTCTGCAATACTTGCGTCACTTGATT
Source organism: Neoaliturus tenellus (assembly GCA_030545055.2). NCBI lineage: Eukaryota > Metazoa > Arthropoda > Insecta > Hemiptera > Cicadellidae > Neoaliturus > Neoaliturus tenellus. The sequence continues at coordinate 91,100,705 of CM061532.1, read as the reverse complement.
TTACTCTTTGCCAAGCTTTTTCCGCTAGAATTTTATCTGCTATTGATCTATTTGTTGAATCTTTATACTTTGAATATGCTATATCGTGTTCCTTGCAAGCTTGATCTAATTTATTAATTCCAGGATCTCCTCTTGCTAAACGCTTTGCCAACTTAGTTCCAGGTCCACAATATTGATAACCTCCGGGCAGATGTAATTCGTATGGTAAAGCGTCTATCGTTCGATTTACAACAGCACCAACTGGAATCCGTCTAAGCAGGGATAATGCAGCTGATGTTATACCACGTCCTCTCTTGCCGCTGTCTTGACGATGACTGAGCGATACGGTCTTCATTATGTTGTCTTATATAACTGGCGTGTTTACTCCACGAGATACTTTACACAAATGAATAACTTGTGCAAAATCTTTTATATTTAAAGACTTAGTTATTCAAATTAATTATATACTGATTTATAATTCTATTTTTAATCCAAGCTTCTCGTTCATCGGGTTGAATCATCACATGACTCGTTGTACTAGCTATATGATTGTGGGTATCAATAAGTAAATTGCCCACTATTCTTATTAAACAATCTAAATTTACAGCATCTTTTGGATGTTGAGGATCATGTAATTGCATAATACGTTTATCATTACATGTGTAAGCTGTTGAATCACTTTTTGATGTTTTTATGACTTGTCCAATAGTAGCAGCATCATTTGAATCTTCACCTGGTAAAATATTAATTATTTTCTTCATCTTTGCATCATATTGGGTCCCAAAGTGTTTATCCCAAGTTATTGTTTGTTTCATTGTAACACAATCAATTTCTTCGTAACCAGGATAAATATCTTTTATTCTTCTATTACGACCATTGTATGTACCTAATGTACCACCACTCGCAATTAATGTTTGCACCATTAGAGGTACATCTGTATCTTTTATACCAAATCTTCCATTTGTTATTGTTTTATGTCCTGCATCCCATTCATCATTATTTCCTTGCATTAAATTAAACTTTTCATTTCCATGTATAAATTTATCTCCCCGCTTTAACACGGCATCTTCATGTTTTACAAAATTGGATGTTTCCTTTTTTAATTCTTTAGATAATTGTTCCATAGTAACAGCATCTTTTGGTTGAGAACCGAACTTTACATTTGACAACACTTTCCCATGACAATCGATTTCATCACCATCTTGTAAAATACAGTTGTCCTTGATGTATTTTAGGTTTACAGCATCACCGTCTTCCTTTGGGTATCCAATGTCATTTATAATAAATTTATAAAAAGAAAATCCATGTTCAGTTTTTTCCGGTATTATAGAATGTAAATATTCTTTATTAACTGAATCTTTATCATTTTTGGGATTTCCCACGTTGGTTATTCTATAATTTCCAGCATTATACGTTTGTCCATCTTTTAAGTTATTACCCCATTGCAATTTTAAAGTATTTAAAAGTTCAGATGATAAGTACTCTTTAGTAATTGCATCAGAACCTTCAGTTGGTTTACCAACATTAATTAATCTATGTGATTTAACATCGTAAGTATTCTTATGTAATTTTAATGATGTTGAAGTAGCTTCTTTTACTGTCTTCAAATTTGCTCCATCAGTATCTTCTTCTGGATCTTTAACTAGTTTTAAACGTTTATTACTTATGCTATAGTCACCTTCAGGTGTTTGCGGTAATCCACTTCTTTTTCTGTCTTCTCCAACTTGCACTCCTAAAGCGGAGTACCGTCCGAACTTGTCGACGCTCATGTTAGAACTGATACGTCTTATGCTTGCACCTCTTTTATATCCACGGACAATTATACGACTATACCGCGATTCCTAAGTTCATCAACTAGAGCCACCCATTCATTATTCAAACCTGTATGACCGGCTTCCATGGCTTCATGCAATAGTCTCATTCTATCAACCAATTTATTGATGTCATTGTAGTAAATCACATTTGTATTGTATAGATTTTTCATCAATCCTTTACCAGATGTTGAAGTATCTCCTTTACTCTTTTTACCATGTTGTTCGAGAAGTGATAAATCCATAAGTGATAAAGATTTTCTTTTCAGTGGTTGTCTTACCGCTGGTGCAGTACGTAATGTTGGCAATTTTCGTGGAGGAAACAACTTTTTTATAACGATGTTATATTTTGTTGCACGTGAACGATTAATCATTCCATCCTTTAAGTAGTTTCTTTTATGAGCGTTAGTATTTTGTAGAATCTCCTTAAAAACACTTAAATCTTTGGATGAATATCTTAGTGGTATGTTTTTAAAAATTAATTCATATAATCCTTTTGTTCCTTTATATCTATGCTCACCAATAATGATGTAATCGTCTTGTGTTATTTCAAGCTTTGAATCGCCAATCTTCAATTCATTCCCATCAATTCTTGCTCCGTATACGTGTGATCTACTCAAATTCGGGTTTGATTTCATGTCATGTAGCATTTTCATTATATATTTTCTTCCAAGAGGTCCATGTTGTAATATATCGCTACTCAATTGAGTTAAATTTGGAATAGATTGTTCAGCTTCAGGTATTGGCTGTTCTTCTTCCTTTTCAACAATTGGTTCTTCTTCTTTTGTTTCTTCTTGCTCACTAGCACTTGTATATGAATCATCATCTTCTTCTTTTTTTAATGCTTGTACTTCTTGTTTAGAAACTGGTAGTAAAACATCTCCTTCATAACGAGGTTTACCAATAGTTTCTGATATCTGTTTTAAAGGTTCCGTAATAGGTTTAAATGTAGTCTCTAGAAATTCTTCTCTTTCACTTAAACCCATCCTCAATGCACGATTCTTCATCCTAATAGAATCACTGAGTGATTTTATTTCTTTCAATAGTTTTTCTTGATTCACCATGTTTACACTGTGAAGTTCAACGTGTAACTAGATGTAGCATCGGTAGTTCAACGCATAAATACAAATTTATCCAACCCTATACGATATCTACCATTTTTAATATCTTCTTCCTTCATAATAACGAGAAAGCTATATTTCTCATTCCATGCTTTGCCACACATCTCTTTAAATTTTTCAAATGGCATATCCGCATTTACATGATCATTATATATATGCTTTAAATTTGTTTCATCTTGCTTGAAGATGATCAACATATTTGCATTGTCTCTTATAAGTTGTTTTGGAATTTTACTGTATGTTTGACCAATATAAATGCTATCAATATTATGATGTCTTCCCATAGCAAAATAATTCCTTATTGTGTCATGATTTTCACAAGAAACATCGTCAAATATAAAAATAGAAAATGGTTTTGCTTCATTTGGTTGCATAATTGTTTCACTGGCATTAAACTTGTAAAAATTCACTTCAGGTACACTTGCAAGTACTTTATCCAATAATTGATATTTTGGTTGTTGCAATGATTTTGAAAAAATGTATATATTATTAAAACGCAATCCTTTAGGATTAGTTATAAGGTTAAAAACAACATTAGTTTTTCCACAATTTGAAGGACCAGTTATTAGACATCTTATCGTATTTGGTAGTAATTCACCATGTTTTCCATGATTTAACTTATCATTGTCAACTGTCAATTCATCAATGTTATTGATATTAAATCGGTCTTTTTGTTGTACAATCTCCATCTTGTATAAAGGTTAAACACACAATGAGCTATTAAACAACTATACTAAGTCTTTTGAAGGAATCCAAGAGTCTTCACTTTTATCAAACCCTAACCACCGGACTTTAACCATATCCTTTTTCCTTTGTAAAATCTTCTCGACAAGATATACATCACCGACTGTTGATTTCAACAATTCGTGTCCGTAAAATCCACCTTGAAGTAATTCACCCTTGTTATCCTTTAATAAATAGGTTTCAGGTATAGTTGGTTGCACTTTATAAATTGTAAATACTTCATTAGTCCAATTTGGTAGATATCTTTTACTAAATACACCTTTGTATTTGCTTATACGAACTTTATCGTTGACCTTGAACTTCTTTGGTTGCAATTTTTCCAATTTCGGTGTTGTATTATTTTTAATGCGTTGTAATACAATTTTGGCATTAGCACTATTTACCTGGATAGGTTTCATTCCAATGGTACGATGATATTTGTTGTTATACTCTTTTATAAGTTGTGGTAATATGTCATACCACACGTATGATCCTCTTTTTGAAAATTGTTTATACATCGCACCTTTTAATGTTCTATTGAATCTTTCAATTATTGAAGCTTTAACTTCAGAATTTGTAGAATAATGATTTATTTGATATTTCTTCATCAAAGCTCCAAAGTCTTTATTAAAATATTCTTTTCCATCATCGGTCTGTAGATGTTTAATTTTAAATTTATTTCTTTGTATTGTGGTTTCCATAGCTTTTGTAACACTTTTACCAGTCTTATCCTTCATTGGTAAAGCGTCAGCTATTTTAGTAAAACAGTCTATAATTGTTAAAATATATTTAAATCCTTTATTTAATTTACTGTGCGGTATCATTTCAATGAGATCAGCTTGATAAAGATCATTCATTCCTTTAATGATTGTACTTCTTCTTGGAAATCTTCTTCTTGCTGGTTTATGTAGTTCATTTACAATCTTGTCCTTCACACTTTCCATCTTCATATGTTGCTTGTACACTGCATGTAAAAATACTGATCCATAGAATAGTTTATTCTCATTTATATAGTTTGAATATAGGTCAAGGCCATTTCATATTAGTGTAAAAAAGAGGGAACATGGCATTGGGCTTGCCATGTCCCCTCTTCTTTACGGAAAGGAAAAAGGAAGAAGGTAGAGGACGAAGAATAGGTTTACTGGTCGATAGGGTTTAGAGAGTAGTGGCCGAATGGTAAAGTATTAATTTTATCTTCTAAAATATGGCGCTTGTCATCTTTGTAGCTTAATGCCCACTTTGTTTGTTTGACACTAAAAAGTTGATGATCATAACTTCTAATAGTGTTGAACGTTGCAGTTATTTCAACATTTTCAAACAAACATCTTTTATAATGTTCAAACTGTACATTCTTCTTCAGGAAAGAAGTTTTTATTCCTTTGGCCTTCTTCGTGACTTGATGTTCGTTCCTCTCGTTTATGTACAGTTGAAATGAATACAGTTTGGACATTAATGCTACAATTTCCATCATCGGCACACCATTTGTTTCATCTTTAAATTTTCCCAATACTTTCTTATTTCTGTCATAGTCGTAATTTGGATGATCCTTAGGATAATCGGAAAAGTCGAAATCATCTTTATATATAAAGGTGCGTAGATCTTCATACATGTCATTTGTTTTAATCCAGTAAATTAGTGCATCCGTGTCCATATATGCAATACCAATGTTCTCTCTTCCATAATAGTTAACCATCTTCTTATAATGAAACTCGTACATATGTGTTTTTGATATATCCAAGATTGACATTCCAAGATACAAAGGACGATCCATTGTAACTGACTTCTTGTTCATGGAAATAACAACTAGATTTTCATTAATAATTATAGATGAACCAAAGTTTGGTTGTTGCACCAATTTCTGTAATTTTACTGGATCAGTTACCAATTTGATATCCTTATGTTTCCTTTTGTTTTCCAAAGTCTTGCCAAATATTGCGTTATTCATTAATTTGAAAAAATCTTTTTGAAAACTTGATGTAGCGGTGGCTCTTCTTCTTGTGTTGTTGTCGATGTAAGGTTTTAACCAACAAGATTGAGAAAATTGTAGTACTCGATTAATTTTTGTAATTCTCAATCCTAAGTCTAAAGCTTGTTGTATCATCCTAGTAGTGTCCAACATATCGAGACTTGTCGGTTAAAGTCATCATTAATTTTGGCCATCTTCCAGTAGGGGAAATTTCAGTCTTAGGAAGAAGTGGTAAATCATAATGTTGATCATGAAGATGTTCAGGATATTCAAAATTAACATAAAAAATGTAACCAGTTTCACCATGCTTCGGTATATCCATTATGTTTCCAATCGATTCTGGATCTATCCATTTAAAATTATCATATGGAAGGGGATTCGACATTGCCCATCCGTATAAGTTATTTGCATCAAAATAACCCAGGAATGTTGTTGGTTTTGATGCATCATAATCGGGCAGATACTTGTTGTTCGCCTTGAAATGTCGTGTAACGCTTTGCGTCAATCCCCCTCGAACTCCTGACTCTAACATCATAACCATATCTATATCAGTAAGAAGTTGTATTTTACAATTTGTTTCTTTCAACATAGCTTGCCATGCTAATCCAGGTGAAGTGTACGAATGAAGAGGGTCCAATCCATATGCTGCAAAACATGTATTTCTAAATTCTTCCATTATATCACATAGTAAAGTTACATCCAATTTAACATAAAAATCTGAATATTCTCCCAATGTTCTAAATCCTAAATCGTTCCATACTTTACATGCATGATCATAGTCCTCTTGAGATATGTCCATGTCATAAAGTTTACTTTTGAATTCTTCTTTAGCCGGAAGTGATGTTTCATTAAATCTTTCTAAACTGTCTATGTAATCATATGGAAACACACCTTTCCGAAGTACCAAATTCAGTTTGTTGTTATTTACAATCTTCTTTGTTTCGATGAAATCTTGTTTCCTTAAATTTTCTGAAAGTTTGGACAAACTCGACGGCATAAATCTGTAGGAGTCCAAGAATCTTAGTTTCATGTTTCCAACTTCTTTGGAAAAACTTATGAACTTCTCTGAAGTTTCAGCTAACACATCGATTTTACCGTCGTCTCTTCCTAGTTCAGGTATTATAAAATGAGCATCGTACCCACTGAGGTTATGCAGAACCACAGGAATAAATAGTGGTAAACGATAGCTTAAGTTGCATTTATTACAAGCAGCACCCCTGTAATAACCTGTGAGGTGATCGTGATCTTTAACTTTATACTTCTCAATAGTAAAATCATTTTTGCATAAGAAACATCGAGTTGCATTTTCATGTTGAATTTCTTCTTCTTCCTCCATCGGTTTCATTGGTACAATATTTGTATATAATCTTTGTGCATTTCCAGCTATTGAATATAAGTGATCAAGAAATATTTTTTCTACATTTTCACCACGATATACTAGAGGTTCTGAAGTTAATCCATATCTGTTTAAATGTTCTTCTGATAATGTTGATTTAACCATTAAACAAAAACTGTTTGGTTTGTGCATTTGATACTTGACACTTTTTCTAGCTTCACAATTTTCATCTTCAACAGGAACAAGTGTTGATTCAAAGTCCGCATACACAACTAGAGGAATACGGTACTGATGATGAACCTTTTCAAATGTAACAAATGCTCTGCTTTCCGAAGGTAAAATAATCTTTGCTTCATAATTATTGTTACATAATCTTTTGTGCTCTTGTAACCATTCTCTTGAGTGTAGCCCATCTCGTTTAAAATTGAAACATCTCTTGCAAATTAACTTTCTGTGTCGATCTTTAGAAAGCTGCTTATTAACAAGACGATCAAATTGCTTTATGTACACATAGTGAGACACATCTCCTCGCGTTAGTAGTAGTAAATCCGTATGATCTGGTAGCTCTTCTTTTGCAATACGTAAAGGATACACTTTGTTTGAACTATCTAATGCAAAAACATTGATAGACGTACCAGGATTTTTCTTCTCAAATTTTGATATATCTTTCAGTGATACAGGATAAGTGATTCCTTGAAAATTGTATCTAAATCTTTGATTTTCATATTCTTGGTTAGGTCTATTCACATGAAGTGGTGGTACAAATTTAGCTGTCATTGCATAACGAAAACATTCATTGTCTTCATTTTTAACATTAACACAAGATTTTGTATTTTCAATTCTTTTTGGTAAAGGAATGTAACTAGATCCCATTAGTCCATATCCATGTTTGTGAACTCTTATATCTAATACTTCAATACTTGTAAGACTCCATCCGGATCCTCTTCCTTCGTGTTCCTGAATTTTTGTTAATATTTCTTCTATACAATTTTCTATTATTGAATCAATGTTTGAACTTTCCATAATGGTTCGGTTTTTTGTTATGAATCCTCTTGGTGATAATTCTTCTTGTACATTTATAAACATAGCTTCTAGTAGTAAACCAAATTTAAGAAAGTTTAATCTTTTCAATTCTTCTTTTAAAATTTTACTTACGATTGGTTTTGCTTCTCTAATAAATTCTTCTAGCTTCAAGTTTTCATTTTGAATCTTATGATTCATTACTACTTTACCGGGTAATGCAAATACTTGTAGATTCGGTAAAGTAGTTGAAGATGTTGCTGTTATTTCATCTTGTTCTTCTTGTTGTTCTTGTTCTTGTTCTTGTTCTTGTTCTTCTTGTTGTTCTTGTTCTTGTTGTTCTTGTTTTTCTTCTGGGTTGTTGTGAATTAGTTCTTTATGACAGTCTAATAGAATTTCATCGTGAAACGATTCCGAACATTTATCGCAACGATACATGTTGAGATGTTTACTCTTCGAAATTTTGCCAAGAAATGAAATGGGCTCTAGCGTTCCTCCTTTTATAACGGTCCCCCCACCACTATTTCATCTTCTTCACTATACAAGGAAATCAAACTTTTTAAATAAAAATATTAACCTTCTACAAACTAATTGTTCATTCGTGTTTTTTATTCCCAATGGAGTTTTAGTATATACTTCTTTATATTCAAGCTTTAACTAACTTTCCCCACCCAACTAATTTTAGTTACTTTTAAAACCAAACACCTGCCCTAGAAACATCTATTAGGACAGATGTTATGGGACAGATGTTGAAAGAACAAATGTTAGGGTGGAAATGGCTAGAGCACAGGCACTTGGTTGAACTAAATTTGCACATAAATTAACTAGAGTTGAACTAAAAATTCGCATAAATTAAAAGTTAGTTCAAAACTAAAATTCGACAGTGTTAAGAAACTCTAACATTTGAACAAGAATAAACATTAGTTCAAAACTGAAATTTTACAGTGTTAACCAAATTCTAACAGTCGAACAAATAGGTCAAGGTAATCCAATTTTAACGCGAGAACGAGGAATAGAGCACTAAGTGGCATGTTAGTCCATTACCACAAAGTGATCTATTCCTCGCTCTCTATTCTACATCTACTTTTTCAGTTTACTTATTTATATTAAAATGTTCAAATTTTACTATGTAGAATGTCCATTCTTTCTCTTCAACTCTTCGATTGTTTTTAGCAATTGTAATAAATATTCGTTAGTTTTCACCAAAGTCTTTAGTTTGCTACATCCAATTTCAATGGAAGGTATTATAAGTTGTAATTTTATAAGTTCAATCTTTTCTTTCTTGCGAATTTCTTTCTTTATTATATTATTCCTTATTTTTGCTGCAGATTTAAACTCCATGTTGTTTCTGCTAAAGCCACAATAATAATAAAAGTCTCTTCAAACAACCTGCATTTATACACATTCCCCCACCACTTTATAATCCCCACTCCTTTCCCCCTCTTCTTTATATGTGGAAGGAAGTATTATAATTAGATTCCTAATATTTCTTTTCCTTTTTCACTACATGGGGGGAAGGGTAATTTGTTATTACACTAGTTGTGCAAGAAAATAGCCGCCAGTGTCCACACCTTGTTCATAGCACTCCATCATAGATTGTGCCCACTGCAACATGCGGTCTCTGTCATTTGGTGTGACAAGGAAAGAATGACTATCACCATACAATATAAAAGAGTCAATTCGTACATAACATCCTAAATTTAACCATTTATTAGCTTCAACTATAAACTTTTCTATTGTATCAAATGGAAATTGTGGATCAATTGCTATAACCTTACGTTCTTCACTAAGTTCAACAGTATAATCATCATCATCCTCACTCTCACTATCATTATTTAAAATGTCTTCAGGTTGTAGAAAAACATCGGAAATTTTGGAAGAATTAATATGGTCATTCACATGAGGAGGCATTTTGAAGTAGGTAATATTGTAAACAGCAGAGACGAAACAACAAGAGCGGCATGTAGAAGCAAAATGAAGGAGTGACCAACGCTCGCTCCGCTTTTATAACAGTATGCAAATGAGGGGTAAGAGCTGACCTTAACCGGTCATCGACCCAAAGGAGTGGGGGAAGTACTTTTCTTACTACTCAAATGGAAGTAGGTTAGTAGGTCACGGGACTTAGAGTGTTAAAAAATAATGGGGGAGAAACACAACGCTATAACGCATTGTGTTTCTCCCCCATTATTTTTTTAGCAACAATTTGGAAAAAACTAAGTGAATTTACTGTTTACGCCCCCACCTTGTAATACGATCCTTTTTATCCCTGAGGAGAAAGTCTTGAGAATCTAAAGTGTTAAATCTCTTCTCTTTACACAAATTCTCACAAACTCTAATTTTATATTTTAAGCCGTTACATTTTGCCAAAATGTGTTGGTGGTCAACAACACTTAGAAAAAAATATTTCAAACCTTTCTTAAGCCTCTCTCCTCTGACGGATATTATTTTAGGATCGTCTTCAACGGTGGGGATTTCTGTCAGTTGTGGTTCAGAAATATGTTTCACGATATGTACACGGCAAAAACTTTCATTTTTAACACATTTCCTCCCACAAGCTGATCCTTTCTTAATTCCCCTAGTGAGCACTTCAGGGCAAGTAGTGGGACGGCTAAATGCCCTACGACGCTCTTCTTGTAATAATTGAAATTGCTCTGAAGGAGCAGGCTTAGGAGCAGGTTTGGGAGTAGGCTTAGTGGATTTAGTTTTATGATAGGTGTGGTCTTCAGGCATAGTAAGTGGTGGGGTAGGAGGCAATGGTGACAGTGGAATGATAGGTGTACTAAGACTATGAAGCAAAGTTTCAAATGAAGGGGTATTAAGACGGGGAGCTGGCTTCTGTGGAGGCGGCATGATGGTTGATGGCGGTGTGGAGTCGTTTGAAAGCGAAGTAGAAGGCGAAGGCGGTGAAAAAATGCTTCGAAGTTTAGAAGTCTTGATAGGCGGAAGAATAGTGCCAGAAGTTGAAGGTTGGGATCCAAGTTGCTTCTTGTACCAGTCAGGAGGATTTTTCAGACGAAGAGTTTTCTTTGGTGCAGTAACAGCCGTAGTAGAAGTTGAAGTAGAAGTTAAAGTAGAAGTTGTAGTTGGCAGAGATGACATGGTTGTGGCTCCAAGTTCGCAGCGTAACGTCTGGAATCAGAATGAAATGTTAGCCGCAGTCGGTGCGTCTTTTATAACAATATGCAAATGAGAGGGGTAGCAGCTGGCCAAGACTGATTATTGACCTGGGAGGTGGGGGAAAAGGGAAAAGAGAAGGTATTTATTTAAAATAATTCTCATAACTTTTGACTAAAATAAGATAACCAAATTCTTCTTTTACCAAAATGTTTGTCTTACATAGACCTTTTCAATGATGTATCGCTTGTCCAAATCCGTCAATCCGTTATCAAGCTATAGCCATTTTAATTTTTCAGGTCATGACCGGTCGTTCACCCGGAGTAGTGGGGGAAGGAGTGGGGGAAGGAGTGGGGGTAGGAGTGGGGGAAGGGGGGGGGAATCGACTCCATTTTTTCGGGGGGGAGGGGGGGGAGGGGGGGAGGGGGGGGAGGGGGGGGAGGGGGGGGAGGGGGGGGTCATTGACCCTTCCAAAAGTGGGTCAAGGTCATTCAAGATTTATAATGATCCAAGGTGATGGGAACAGTAATACTGTTCCCACCACCCTGTTTGCCTAACGGTTCCCACTCCCAACCCACTAGTTACGTTCTGCAAGGGACATCGACGCAATTTTGTTTGGACCGTCCGGGTCTACCGTAACGGTCCGGTCCGGGTCTACCGTAACCATGAATTCCAAGGGAAACTGGAACACCTAATGCAGAAACGCAACTCTAACCCCACCCAAACTAATCCCACCCATTAATATTCCTAAACAAAAATGCAAAAACCTAGTCCGCATTTTGCGGATGTCCCACCCCTTCTAAGTGAAGTTCAACTGAACTTCTGAATTTACATTTAATCTACCCCCTAACATCTAGCTGTAAGGCAAAACAACATTAATTAGTATTACCAACACTTAAAACTAACAACACATCATTATTAAAAAACCAAATAATTCAACACAACCAAATACCATCATTATTCTTAAAATTAATACACCTTAATGCTAATACCTCTTAAAATTAATACACCTTAATGCTAAACCCAACTTATAACTAACATCGCAATGCGCAAATTATTTCTTAAATTTAATACAACTTAAAACTAAACACACACACACACATACTACATTGCATTAAAAAATGCAACGTAGTAGAAGAAGTTCAAATATATATAGGCCTACTATATATTTGAAACCTCTTGCTGAGTCGCCAACAACCTTTCGCTATGAAAGTTTGTTGACGACTGACGCTAAGATCAGGCTCGTATTGCTCCTCGGATTCTCGAGTAGTGGGGGAAGTTGTTTCACTCCAGTACAGTGTTCAATCCAGTCCAGTTCGCAGCAGTGTAAAAGGAAGGCAAAGGAGTGGGGAGCGGCGCATGCGCAACAACACGAATCCAAGGTTTGAGGTTAGAATTATCCATGTGCAGTAGCGCTAAAGTGAGTAATACAGGACTAGGCGCATGCGCATAGCATAGACTCATTCCGATCCGGAGAACTTGTTGCATGCGCAGCAGGTTTGAGGTTAGAATTATCCATGGCAGCTGCCATATTTAGTCTGGTTTCACCACATAAAGTCAACAACCGGTGGTGACCGGCCATTGACCTGGAGGAGTGGGGGAAGGAGTGGGGGAAGGAGTGGGGGAAGGGGGGGGGGCTCCATTTTTTCGGGGGGGAGGGGGGGGAGGGGGGGAGGGGGGGAGGGGGGAGGGGGGGAGGGGGGGAGGGGGGGGGTCATTGACCTTTCCGGTCGGTCATTGACCCCAAGGAGTAGGGATAGACACAGAACCCTACTTCTCTTACTACTCAGGTGAAAGTCGGTCAACCAGTCATTTGCTTGCCATCTGCCGCCATCTGGCTGGAGTTATTGCCTCTATAAAGGTGGGTAGTTTATCGCGCTACAAACATTCATTGCCTCGCATCCGCTCGGTCATCATCTCTCGTTAGTTTTATGTTATGACTACTTCACTTACTAGGTTTGAGGTTAGAATTATCCATGGAATAGCCTTCGTAAATTCTAACCTATAAAATTACTACTCTGGCTTTCTGTTTCAATTTCTTTTACACTTCATTTTATATCTCAGTCTTATTTTAACTTCTGAACTTAACACATCGGTTATGATGACTGCACAATGTTTAAAATTAAAGCTTTTGCGAACACAACACATATTACGAAGTACTTCTAAACCTTCAATTTCAAAGTGTAAAACTAATTTAAATAGAGTTAGAAAGAAGTACAGTTTTAACCCATTATACTCAAAGACTTCGCAGGTTAATGTTGATGATAATGTTATTTACAACATTTTGCATTCTATGTTACAATTCAACAACTTTAAACTTGTTACACCTATCGACTGTGTTCAACAAGTTTTTTTATTTTACCCCTACTATTCCTCATATAAGCGCTGTCACCACAATTCCTACTTCATGCTCCTCTATTCTCTTCAGCTAAGCTAAGGTTTGAGGTTAGACTTATCCATGGCGGCCGCCATGTCTAGTTCAGTTTCACCACATAAAGTCGGCGACCGGTTATTGGTCTAAAGGAGTGGGGGAAGGGGTGGTGGGGAGAAGGTTGCCATTTTATAAGCCCTCTCCCTAGGCGGCGCTTCTCATTCAATCGCCAACTTTCAAACAATAAACACCTCTCCCATGGCACGAATGAATTAATTATCCCACTATCACCAACTAGTTCAACTTTGAACTATTTCTGGTGGTAGTTGGGTAGGCTTTTTTAAAACTTACTCTGGATGACCTTGACATACTTTCCAGGCCCCCAGTTATAACTGTTGAATTTCAGTTTTGATCTTACTCTTAATTTTTGTTCAACTTTTAGAGTTTAGTTAACACAGTTGAATTTTACTTTTCAACTAACTCTTAATTCATGCCCAATTCTACTTCAAATTCAGGGCATATGCTCTCGCCATCTGCACCCTGCAGCTGCCCTGGCAGCTGACACCATCTGACCCCTGCAGCTGCCCTGGCAGCTGACGTCAATTCCGGTTTAGAAGTGGCTTTTTCCCACTACTATGTTTTTACTCCTAAATCAAATAACCATACTTGCAAATTGATACATCCAAAAGTAAATCTTTAAATTGTAATGTTTTTTGCGATGGTATATTTTATAATTGTAAAAATCAGTTCAAATAATTTAAATATATTCCGATATTTCGACCTTAGAATTACATAATCTTATCAAAATACAAAACGTATACATTCCGTATGTCAAAATATTTTCAACTCATAAAAAAATTTGCAAACAAAGAAGGGGGAAAGTTAAATCATTGCAGGTGGCAATAAATTAACTCTAACAGCGGAGACAGGATGGAAATGTATTACCATGTAACAATGTTCAATTTAGAATTTCAACTTAACATTGAAGAACAAAACGTGGGATTAACGTTTAAGTACTGTATTGACAAAAGTTTAGTTAAGTCAAGTTAAATAGTTATGTAACATTTTACAACCAGCTGTAACCCGTAACTACTTCGCACACGGTAGCAATAAGTAATAATTACAATACCTATTATTGATAATCTATAACTAATTATTTTTCATAATCAATTATGAACTAATATTGAAAATCTAGCATCACTTACACTTCTAAAAACTTTATTTTCATTATACTGCACAAAAATTATAGTAATCCAAAACAAATAAGGACATACGTAAACAAAAAACAACTTGAAAACTACAACTAATGCAAGAACGTGCCATTTCTTCTTATTTAAATTAATTATTAAATTAAAATTATTAAATTTAAATTAATTAATTAAATTAATTTACTTTAAAATGAGTTATTCATTTTGTATTTTTGCAGTATGATGAAAAACTTTGTTCATCACTCGGACGGAAAGTGTTTTTTCTGTGCTTAATCGCTATTTCCGAGCTTGGCTTTGCCTCGCTCGTAAAACGCGATTGGGCACAGAAAAAAGCCACTTTCCGTCCTAATGATGAAAACAACTATTTCTTATTATGCAATTTGTTTTTAAAAAGACATTATTTGTGTAAGCCCTCAGATGCATGTTGACGTAATTTTTTCAAGATTTCATATTAATTCAGCAAGTTGGAAACGAAAAACAAACGTCTACAACACTAAAAATTATTCTGTTATGTGAATTAAGTCTTGTCCTGATAAGGAAACTGAATAGTATGAACACCATTGATTGTAAGATAAAGTTTTATATTCAGTTTTAACAAGTGACTTCTCAAGTTTTTTTTACAGCTATGCACAAACAAAATATACTTATATGTGCGCGTAGGATATCGGTAAATCTTATAGGCGACTTTTTTTACAACAGTTTTTTCAATTTTTGTTAACATTTTCTGAGCAATCTCAGTTACTGCATAATTATTCTATCTTTTAGAGTTTCTAAACTAGGCACTGGGGAAGAATAAACTAAATGTTTTTACAAATCTCTACATAAATAAATTCAGAGAGGTCAAGTATGGTAAACGATTTGGCAGTTTAGGCATTCCATCGAGATATTTTATTGCATCATAAGTAAATTAATGGCTGTCAATCTCCTGAGTTTAGGTGTTAACAAATTCATGAGAAGAAACTAGATTAAATTTCCTTGGGAAAAAAAATTTAAGATGCTTGTGGCTATAAAGGTGTCCGTGCAGCAAAGCTATTAAAACATGACAAGACTTTGTGGACACTCATACTGCAAAGAAAGCAGACGGTAACAAGTCAAAGTAGCCAATTTCAACATAAGTGAAATCTTTGTATACTTCATACAAAACCAACGTGGTATTACCCTCGAATTCTCAAAGGACCTTCCTTAATGGAGTCGCAGAGGAGAGATGCACGTCAACATGCATTTATCATTTAATGGCTCACAAAAAAACCTGTGTCTTAGTGATGTTTCTTTTCTATATTTTTTTATTGATAACTGTATGATTACCTCCAATTCGGGAATATCCTTTATTCCCCAGTACTTCCACACGCAGATATTCAGCAATAGATACAGCTTGTTGAGATCCCGAGTTTAGGAGATAATACGAGTTTTTAGGGAGATGAGAAATAATGCTTTTATGCACGCAGGTGGTCATTGGTCAATTTGCAGTGTGGGAATCCTACAATAAAGTCCATCAGACTATCCACAAACAAAACTCCCCTTTCTCTTTTAGTCTATTATTGCTACGGCGGGGACGAATCAACTAGGAAGAAATCACACTCAAGGAACACTTTAACGGCAGCTTTATTTAACATTTTTGGGCTCTCTAAACAATTCAAACTTTTTTGAACGATCTTATTGTCATTACTTTCATCACCGATAGACGATGAAATTAACAATCGCAAATTTTAATAACAAAATAATTTTCATTGGTTTATATAATGGTTTTAATTAAAATACTACAGTTCGTCTTAATTTTGGCATTTAACAAATAAGATATTGTTTCGTATGGTATATGAAGGTTTGGGAACAAATTGAAGATGGTGTATTACGTTTTAGTATTTGTTCGTTTTACTTTTTTTGAGAGGAGAAATAATGTTTTACTCGCAGACGAGTGGCAAACCTGTAGTGTATGGATGGACCCCTACAAAACAATTAAGTACACTACATACAAAAGAAAATTCCCCTTCCAATTTAGAGAATTATCCTGGGTTCGCTTATCGCATCACATCAGAACTATTCCACATTTGGATTTCGTATTTTCAGGCACACTCCGAATCCAACATTTAATTGTTCCAAAGCATTAGAAAGCAATTTTTTTTTTAATCGGTGTTCTTGGATCATAGGACTTTATGGAGTAAATGCGACAAGAAACCCCAGTTGTCCTCACCCTACATCAAGTTCATACAGACCGAGTCTATCGATAGAATCATATTCGTTGTTATAGCATCTGTTAGCTTCCTCAAGTTTCTAGATTGTAACTGTAAAGATTTATACTACACGTAACTAAGTATGTTATACAGAGAGTGGAATATAATAGCCATCATCATCAATTATTGTAATTATAAAAATCATTAACAAAGAAAATCCATGTAAATTAATTGTTTTTTATTCAAAAAAAGTTTGAGGCGGTTTAAAGAAACTGTGGCATTAAAATGCAGAAAGTCTAACTATTAGTTTACAACCAGGTCACGTTGATTAAATTAACTACACGAAAACCCTTTTACCGCTAAAATGTCTGCTTTGGAAACGTATTGGGTTTTCAAACTGCAGATGTAGACTGGTAATATCGTCGCTGGTTCTACTTCGATCCATTTATCTTGTAGATTATTATATTATTGTAATGCGAATGCGTTGAAAAATAGAAGAAACAAATGAAAACAAATTTCGTTTGCAATCAGAATTTATACGTTGTTTATGAGATTTGTATGAACATAAAGTTCAATAAACAGAACTTATCGTCAGATTTGTATCGCCTTGAGATGTAAGTATATATTCTTTGTTTCAAATTAGTTTAGCAAAACGTTTTATTTTATTTTATTTTTTTTTTTTTTTGGCAACTAGCACTTAATGATCTCTGGGTCAGCAAAATATAAAAGCATGGCTTTTAAAACAAGGCATATTTTAGAATATATTTTAAAACACATCACCTTATTAACAATATTTAGATATATTTGACTGATAATCTTAATAAAAATTTTAGTAAACATAAAAAATAATGTTTTACTCAATATGCGTGTGTTAAAAATTAATTAAACATTATTATACCTTCATTATGACCCATGAATTGTATTTCTGTAATTACTTTTTTCCGTTGTAAATAATAAATTACTAAACATAACCCAATAAATCGGTAAGAGATAAGTGCTAAGAGGCCTAATTAAATAGCAACAAAAATAAATTGGATGTCATTTCCTTTTATAAGAGAATTATTATGATTCTTTAAAAAATGCAGTTTTTATACAGTTTGTGAGGCAATGAATTTTAATTAAATTAATACTCTCAACAAATATTTTTATTAAAAATAAACACTTAACACTGGTTGGTATACCATTTTGTTTATGTGATGACCCTAAGGAACGTCGAGAGAGCTGTCTGAAATTCAATTATGTTTATTCAGTATCTGGAGCGCTTCCAGACTGTTTGTATGCAAATGTTCATATACACAGAAGAGATAATAAAGAGGAGCGTTTTATTGGTTAGGAATAGATTTCATCATATCTCTAAAAATATTTAACCTTTCCTCTAGAATTTTCACGTTCAGGTTTAAGTATTAAATATTTATGATCTTTTTTTCCAAAACCTTTTTGATAAAAAAGGTCCATGGAACGTTGTCATGAGCAGAAATTTATACTTTTAATATGAATTTAATTCTAAATTAAATAGAATTAAGATTTTCATAAACTTTAATTTATAGCTTAACAGTATTTTATATTAGAAAAAAGTATTGAAGTTTTTATTTTATATGTTTAATAGTTCTTTACAAATATATTAGACTTTTGTTTTACAATCTCCTGAAGCTAATATGTATTAATAGTCAAATATTACAAACGAGATGTTTTAATATTAAAATGCAACCATTTTACTGGAAATATTCTTCCGATAACACAAATGGTAGTGAAACTGAAATCAAGATAATTTTACCAATTTATTTTTAATCATCACTAAGCCCACAGACTAAATATTGAAAACAATACTTTAACTAAACATTCCGTCTAGGGTAATTATTTAATGTTTCTTTAATTGTTTCGTATTGACCCAGGAGACACAATTAAAACCTTAGTTCATCAAAAGTTTTATTTAAATTAAGTTAAAAACAAAAAATGAAAAATAATTTATACATAACCACAATGTAAAATCAAATTATTATTCGTAAGAAATTATTTTTTTTTAGTTTATTTAAATACCAACTAACAAAAACAAATTGTGTTGTTATAGGTAAACCGGTGACGCTCTATTGATTTATACTAATTTAACTCTACAGAATGTACCAGAAGTATGGTAACTTATATGGACCAGAAGTCGCTAATTAAAAAAAAAAGAAACCATTTCTTTTTAAGAACATTTTAACTCTACATGTAATTTTAAGACAACTTTATAAATTGGCTTATTATTATTATTTTTTTAATAATAGTTATTACCGCTTCAAAAGTAAAAGTTCATATATGGTTTTTTTCATTATAATGTTTATGTATATTTTGGTACTATATACTGTATATCTTTTTACCTGTTAAAACCAAACAAATAACTAAATTTCGATTTGAATAAAAGAAAAGAAAGTTCTGTTGGCAAAACTTATCGACTCCTTTAAGTCTTAATTATCACTGCGGCATCGGCACTTCGATAACATTCATTAAAAATAAGAATTCTTAAATATTGTCCCAATCTAACTATTTTGAATTGTTGAACGTGAATTATGAAAACTTAAGACAATAATTTATTAAATGAATTAAGTATTCTAGTCAACGTCGATTTTTTTCACAATATTGTTTGCTGTTTTATAAAACGTCTAGGAGAAATGCGTTTAAATCATTTATCATCATAATAATATAGCTTTTCAAGTTACCACAATTTTAAATGGGCTTTATTTTCATTTTTTCACATTATTTAACTATTTTTACAGTACTTAATGCAGTTATTTTTCATTGAGAAACTTTTTTAAATAAAGTTAAATAAACTAATAATCATATAAGTTTCAAACTGTTATTAATTTATAAATATTTGTTTAATATTTTTAAAAGAGGTTTACAATCTTATACCCCTAATCCTTCTGTAAAATTGTAACGTAAAATAAAATTGTAATTTAGTGGAAGAAATTACTGAATATGTTTAGTTTTGATTATAACTTTAAAAAACTAACTTATCTAGTTAGGATTCTGTTTATGTCTTTTAATTTCATTTGATAATATTTTAACATAGGTAATAACTGATATGCAACATAGGTGTCCTCTGTAAAAATAAAGTTTGAAAGGTGTCCCCGATTTTGACGAAATTCAGAATAAAGATGTAGGACCAGGCATATTTTTATGAGTTTGTGATCCTTCATCATCGTATTATTTGAACGAGTTGTGAAGAGGTCTTCAAAAGGGCCGAAAAAATAAGTCATTTTACCTCAATTTAAAAAGATCATCAATTTTAACCAAAATAGTCTAAAAAAAAACCTAAAAAACATACAATTTAGTATTTTGAATTTTTTATTGGCTTAAGTGATTAAGGAAAACCCCACGAATCCGTTTATCATGTTATTCTTATAGGAAATCAAAACAATTTTGTATCTCACTTTTTATAGACATAAATTAAAAAATGATGCATATAAAAACTAGGTAGGGTTTACCTAGACTTATATTTGATTACAACGCCCATATTGCTGCAAACCTACATAGTCACATCCATGGGGTTTATGGGGAAAATAAAAAATATCAGAACTCGACACACCTTAGGATGTACCTGCGCTGAGAGGGTATTATCCTATATTACCTTACAATACTCCCATGGCATTATCTTTACATCCTTATTCCTATTGTGTTCATGGGGAAAATAGTACCAAATTCTGTTGGAAATTCGCTGATTATTCAGGTCTGCTGTGACGGGGACATTATGATTTGTTACAAGTAAATGATACCGAAGCCGTTGATCATCTGATTCAGCCTGACGTCCATCACCCCCCTTTAGCTGTCAACTTGACGGACCTCTGGCTCAGCCTTGACCCCAATAGCTATATGGGCCACAATTTATGGAAGTGTGATCTGCAGTCTGTCTCTGCCACCTTGCAACGCACTGACATGAGCTTTGTTTGCCATACATCCTATTGGATGATAAGTTCACCTGTTTGCAGAGCGTTCTGAGAGCTGCCACCCTCAGTGCAAGTCTACTGAGAAGGTTCGGTGTAACGCATTTCCCAAGATGGTTCACTGGTGAACTGAAACAACTTATAATACAGAAGAAGATTGCACATAAGCGTTACAAGAATAGCCTTAATCTTGCCGACTATTATGAGTTTGCCAATCTGAGAGATGCCTGCAAAACTCAATCTCGTGAATGCTACACGCTCTTCATGTCGAACGTAGAAGCCAATATATCTTCGAATCCCCGAGCATTCTGGGGAGTCGTCAAAGCACAGAGAAAAACACCAGATATACCCTCTCATATTTTCCTCGATGGAACTGAAGCTAAGGATCACGAAGTTAAAAGCAATCTTTTTGCCATGTTCTTCAGTTCTGTTTACTGCCCTTCATCACATTCTTCAGAATCTCATAGCTATCCAGTTTCGAACCAGTTAAGCACCGTTTTGTTTACCAATGAGGAGGTCAACCAGAAATTGGAGCGCTTGGATACCAAAAAGGGAGCCGGTATGGACAGCATTCCCCCTTCAGTTCTTCATCACTGCCGTGGCCTCCTTGCTGGTCCTCTCCACTTACTATTCAATGAATCTTTGGCGAAAGGTGTGTTCCCCAATACGTTGAAGAGTGGGTACGTTGTACCAATACACAATGCTGGCGACCCTGATGATGTGAGAAACTACCGCCCAATAACCATCCTGCCGTCAATAGGGGAAGTCTTTGAGAGCCTCGTGCTAGACAGGCTAAGTTTCCATACCTCAGGCTTCATTCATCCATCGCAGCACGGCTTCGTAAGGGGAAAGTCCACAGTTTCTAACCTGCTTCTCTTTCAAGAATATGTCTTGGCCGCCTTCAGGAAGAACAAGCAAGTCGACGCCGTCTATATTGATATGGCCAAAGCGTTCGACAGAGTTGACCACTCCATTCTCGTGTTCAAGTTGAAGGGATGTGGTATCGCCGATCCTCTACTTTCTTGGTTATCCAGCTACCTGCAAGATCGCATGTTGATGGTCAAAATTGGCCCAGCAAGATCATTTCACTTCTTTCCATCTTCGGGGGTCCCTCAGGGCTCTTTGCTCGGCCCGTGTCTCTTCAATATCTTTATCAACGATCTTCTTGAGGTCATCTCTGTCAACGCTCTTCAATTTGCGGACGACCTGAAGATTTTCATCGAGGCTACAACGCTTGAAAATTCCCAAAAGTTGCAGGAAAGCCTTTTAGCAATTGAGGAGTGGTGCTCTGATAATGGCATGTCCATCAACCCCAGCAAATGCTCTACACTAACCTTCTGCCGATCAAAGCGCCCTGTCGAATATCAGTACCAGATATCGGGTAACATAATTCCTAGAGTACAAAATATAAGGGACTTGGGTGTTCACTTTGACAGTGACATGAGTTTTTCAACCCACATCGATACCATTTGCAGTAAAGCCAGTAGAATGATGGGTTTTATAACACGCTTCACAAGAGGAATCAGCAACCCAAATGCTCTTCGATCCCTCTACTGTACTCTAGTTCGTCAACTCCTGGAGTATGCCAGTCCCATCTGGTCCCCCTACACGGTTGGAGCCAAGGCCAGATTGGAGTTAGTGCAGCGACGTTTTGTTCGTCTGGTCGGGGTTCGTCTCGGCTATGAGTACGTGGAGGTGCCAATTGATGGGCTATATGAAAACCTACAACTTCCACCTCTTGCCCTGAGACGTGATGTGGCGGATGTGATCTACCTCCTTAAGCTTCTCAATGGAGATGTGCGTTGCTCGGCTCTTCTGGCAGAATTTTCCTTCAGAATACCGTCAAACACCAGGTCCCGAGAACTTCTGTGTCGCCGTCATCACGCTACCAACTATGACTATCACAGTCCTCTCGCTCGGTTCGTAAGACTGGGGAACAAAGTGGCCTCAGAGTGTGATGTCTTCTTTGACAGCGAACAACGAATTCGAAGGTGTGCCTTGGTGCTTCTGTCAAGTTGAGCCAACTCAATGCTTGCTGCATGTGGACTGTAACACTGTGTTGCACGGATAATTTACATTAAGTTAGTCTTTAGCATTAGTATTCTGCTTGTTTTTCATGCATATACTAGATGAGCTGTGATCTATTTATGTTTTCCAAAAGTCACATTCAGCCTGCGTTATCCTATTTTTTTGCATGTATATTTATTTCGGAATGTTTCAGTAATCATTATATCCTTTTGTGTATTTACTTAGGTCTAGTCATTGATAGTGAATTGTAATTTTATTATATTTTTTACATAACGTGTTGAGCCTGTATTGTAGCCAGTATAGTTCATGTTTATTATTATGTAATGCGCCTGTTATCATCTTTCATTATTATGTATGTGTAGTCTGCTAACTCACAACTGAATTCTTGCATGTAATTATTATTATTATTAATCATTCTCATTGGCTTACGCCGTTGATACATAAAATTAAAAAATAAAATTTCGTAAGGCTTTAGAGAAAATGTTGTCTGACATTTGATATATTAAATGTTTAACTTTGGTTACCAAAGAATCAAGTATTATAAAGGGGGTTTTAGAAGATCAGAATGTCATCTTTTATCAATACTCAAATGCCATCTTGCTTTTCTAAGAATATATTTTAATAAAACTTAATTTTTATGTTTATTTGGTTTACTGTGGAATTTGAAAAAAATTTCTAATGTAGAAAACTTCCATACTCAATCTGTTTTTAAATAAACGGTATCAGATAACTGACACATACTTTCTCCCAACAATATAAAAAATGTGTTAAAAGCTTTAAACATTAATGTCTAGATGACTCTGTCGGATAGCTACCAGCAGAGCAGCGCGAGCTTGACCCTAGCGCATCCGTGACTTTTAACAACGTACTGCGTTTACCGCTAAACGAAAAATTGAATTTTCTCCTCAGCCACTTGACGTAGAGCAATAATTCAAAATACTGGATTATTTAGTTTTTTGAGCTTGATTTAATGGTGATAAGTAAAATTTATTTCGAGACAACAGCTATTTTGAAAATCCAAAAAATTGATTTTTTAAACACTTTTTACTCCATAACTTTTGAACGCGCATTTTCTCGCAGATGCGGGTGGTGTCATTTTATCCACCATTTTAAGCTTAATAAACCACAAAAGTTTAATCAAAATCGTTAGAGCCGTTTTTGAGAAATTTTGATTTTTGACGATTTTTGAGGGTTTTTGGGGGTAAAATACCCTTAAAAATCAAAAATTCAAAAAAATGAAAAAACCGCCTGGAATTATCGTGGATTTGGACCTATATACCAAATTTCATTAAAATCGGACCATTAGGGCATTCTCTAGCTCTGTTTACATCCTGACACACACACACACACACACAGACACACAGACATCACTCCGAAAACCACTTTTTTGGACTCAGGGGGAACCAAAATGGATAAATCCACCAACAACTCAAATTCGAAAATTTTGACGAAAACAATACTTTCTCCATATACTATGGTATAGGGGGAGAAAGTAAAATTTTAAAGATACCGTATTGTTTTTGTATTTTTCTGATTATGCAGTACTTTGTATGCATATATATGCCAAGAAACGTTGATTTTTAGTGGGTTCAATAAAAGTAAACTGTTAAAACTTATTGAAAACCGGTATTGTAGGAATTTTAACATATTACTGATTTTACTTCTACTACCTCTATAACAAATAAAAAAAAATTGAAGCACCATTTGTCCCAGATCAAACTTTTTTTCCTTCTACTTTCTGTCCATGAAAGTTGATAGAAGTTATTATGAAGTGCCTGGATATTGATATAAAATGTGTTGGTTCAGCATTAAAGTACAAGTTTATATTAAATATTCAATATATGTAATTACGAGTCTCGTATTTGTTTATTGTTCCGTTATGAAAGCAGCATGTTTTTTGTACTCTCAATAGTACAAAAAACGTTTCTTTTTTGTCCCAGGACTGAAGAATAAGCTGGAATATTTTTCGGTCCTAGGACTGAAAAGTGTGTTGTTTCCTAAGACTGATTTATTAAATTTTTATGCAGAATAGCAAAATTCAAAAGTTATAAAAAGCATTGTTTGTAAATAACATAAATGTAAACACTGTATAGTACTTACTTAGTAAACATAACCTTGAAAATGCAACCTTATTTATAGTTAATATTTTTAACACTTAAAAGTGTGATTCCGCATTATGATAAAAAATCTTTGTTCATCACTGGGAGCAAAAGTGTGTTTTTGCGCACCCAAAAAGCCAGTCTTGCTCCTATTGATGAAAACTACTATTTTGCAATAGGTTGAGGAGTTAATCAAATAACAGTTGAGAGTTTGATTATTTGAGATAACTGGATATGCGTTAAATACGTAGATTCACCAATGAACACGCTATATATTAAATTCCATAACTTTTGCCCGATTTACTGTTTATCTAGCTTGCATAATCTACCATATATTTTGCGACTAAGTAAGTTTATATTAATATTTAGCAGCAAAATAATAGTATAGCTCATTATATATTCTGTAGTTTTTCAAGACCCCGAAACAGTACTACATTTGAATGTTTTCAAAATTTCAATATGGCTGTTTAAGTTTTTTCCAAACAATTTACGATTATTGCTAATTATCTAACAAATAACTATAAAAATACTACTCTAATGTCACAAATTGAAAGAAAGTTCATGTTTTGCATAGAAACTGTTGAAGAACGTTTTAAGTTATTTTTTAATAAACAATGACTGCTTTACCGTTTTGAAAAATAACGATTTCAAAAGATGTACATAAGAAAAATTAGCAACAGCAATAATTTGAATGAAAATATATACTTTTAAATGCTGACATATTAAACATTTAGTTACTTTTTATAACAATACACGGGTTTATGATTCATAGGAAAACTTTAATGGGTAATTAAGACAAAATTACTCATTCGAGTTTAGTGTAAACATAAAGTTTTACTTTTTTTCCCTCTCAAGAGCAACTTCTGACCATCCGCAGTGCTTATTAGAGCTTATCTCGAGATTGCCACCGTTACTGTCTGCTGCAACGAAACCTCTTTCTCTCTTCGCTTGAAACATATGCCTCGGACAATTGGTTTCAAAACTATAGTGCTATTTAATATTTTTATTTGGTATAATATAGTAATAAAACTATTTTAAACACTAAATCTCAGGTATTTTATTACGTTATGGCCCTGAAACTATTACATCTTCAAACAATGTGTCCACAATCATTAGTACAGTAACTGACCAAGTAACATAGTCCAAGAGATTGGTCATAATGTAAGTACTGTGTTATAGCTTGCTTGTATTTCTTTACTCTATCCACTTCATTACGGATTCAAGAAATAATTGTTATTATGAGATAATGCAATTCTGTAGTTAACCTCACGGAATTTACAAAAAATCTTTAACTTGCAAAGGTGGAATGTATTCACATGTTCAAGGATTATACGAGTGCATTCTAGTAGCTTAAGTTTTCAATAAATTGCAATTTCAATGTGGAGTAATTTGTCTATTGACCTGACGTTAAAATCGTTTAACTAAAACTACTTAATAATTGTTAAGTTCAGTAAGTATTCATGGAATAAATGTCATTAAATCTTCAAAATTAGATTAAACGTGGTATAAAATATTTATGTCAAACCACTATGCATTTTTTGTCCACGAAAATACATTTAGAATAATTAAGCTTGATGTAGGCACCAAAGAGTATCTGGGAGTATGTTTTTCTGTACTTATTTAACTAAATATTTAATCCATCAGAGTTACTTTGTGGTTGACAAGCCCACAATAAACTTACCTGTTGATTTCATAAGTTATCTTTTTTATATGAATTAAAAATATAATGTCTGGTTATACTATTTAGGTTTAGTAAGATTCACATAGCTATCAGATTTCCACAATGTGTTTTCTTTTTTCATTTGAATTTTATCTAAATCATATAATAAACAACGGCAAATTACTTATAATACGCTATTAAAACACGTTGTTTTAATGTTGAATACATTGTTGCAGTGTAACGATGAAATGGAAGTAGTATCATAAAAAGTCGACGGAAGCGGCCATTAACATTTCCTGATGGAGTGGCCTGTAAACGAAAGGGTTTTTGTGTTTAATAAGCTGCCTTAATGATAGATAAAACCATCCACGTTATTTTTTACATGAACCAATACTGCAAGGTACTAATTTAACCAGTCATAGATTTAAAATATAAATAATATCAATGTTTTATTTTTCATAATATGGAACACATATCTGAATAATTCTGTGTTTAATTTGTTAACCTAATATTTGTTCCAATACATTTAAACGTGTAATATTATAGTTTTATAAGTCTTAAAGAAAATTGCAAGCTATACTTCTTTTAATAACCAACAAGAGTATTACTCCTTTTGTGCATGTTATGTGTTTACTGCTTACGAAATAGGCTTACCACTAGACACATTGTTGGAAATATACGTGTCGGGGATTTCGTTTCAAAAAGAAATTTTTAAATTCACATTACGTTTTTTTATTTTATTTATTTAGTTTTTTCTCCACTCACTGGGCGAACACGAAAATGCAGCAAGCCCCGGAACCAGAGATATCGTCCACTGTGCGTCTGCACTCTCCAACTCCAGCTCAAGCCAAAGAAAAGCAGTCGACTGGTGTGCTACAACCGGACTTGTGGTTTTGTCTCGACTTCTCTGCACTTGTAGCAAACAGCTGACCGGCCACTGTGAAACATTTACTGTGAAACTAAATTTTGTATCACCTACAAATACCTTCCTAAAACACACCATGCGGCTGAATCGATACAACCAGATGTGCCCGAGTTTGAGAAGCAAGATGGTTTCACAATTGGAAAGGCCACCATTCACGTTGCCGCTTGTTAAAACGGCCTTCAGAAATCAACGAGTCTCTCTAAGATATTAAAAACCCTCAAGTGTCGTTGAGGGAGTTGAGATCAGTTTCCACTTTATCGGGTTTACGTTTCCTGCCTTCCCAACCACAACCTCAAGGACCCCGGCAACTACTGCCAGATCGATTCCTTCCCGAGCAGAATGAGTATATTCCCCTTCGAGGTTGGTCTTTGGATCCGATTTCTTTGAATTTACATTCCAAACATAAGTTTAGTTTGGCCCTTTCGGGGGCCTACACCTATAGACAAATCAGGACGGTCTTAAGACAGGAGAGTTAAGGAACCGAAGTCCCTAATAACATTACGGTGGAAAAGACACCTACCGAGTTTGGGATTCTGCCACACCTAGTACTCATTTGGCCGTGAATCCAACGTCGACGAACCGCTATTTTAGATAACCATTAAACCATGTATTGTGATAACTGTAAGTTTAGAGAGTGACAGTGGTAGCACTATTTAACTACTTCTCAACTTTCGTTTGTGAGCAATGCCCCCATTAATGCTGGAGGGTCCCCATAGCCAAAACCACGTGCCGAGAATGCCGGCAACCACTTGCCACCTCGAGTCTAACCCAATATTCAGACTGGCCAAAGCCAGGGGCTTGAACCGGATCCCGAGGTCCCCATTTGAGGTTTTTCCTTGGGCCATGGGTAGTTCCAAAGCGGAATAACTAAGTCTCTGGGTTCTTGCATACCCTACAGATGGCGCGGGTACTCTGCAACTACTCCCGAAGGTCAATGAAAGCCCCAGATCCCCGACACGCTGACTCATTGCCTTCTTTTATCGAAGCTGTAATGAATCACCCAGTAAGCCAGCGATTGGCAAAGCCACCTCCACCAGGACTCGGCACTCGAAACTGATCTTCTTCAGCGATAAAGAGAGCCTCGCCCATTCACCCGGCCCAGTACTTGGGGCCGGGTACCCAACACACAACCAGCCAGGCCCCGAAGGGCCACTTTGGGCCACACTTTGGGGCCAGGGGCCCCGAAGTACACAACATACACATCTTTGCTGTCGGTCAATACCACCAAAGCGAAGGCTCGGCAAAGACTCCTTGGGAGACTAAGCCTACTTAAATGCTAAGGAGGACCACGCCCGTTCACCCAGACCCGAAGGACTGGTATTGGGTAGGGAAATACCTAGTTATAGAGGTAGTACGAATTGAAGTACAATGCATACCCAGCCTTCGGGGGTGGTCTCCATTTCCATTTCCATTTTCAATTTGGTGTATTTGCCGATTTGCTCCATCCATGAAACCTGAAGGTTTATGTTGGTCTTCCATCCCATTCGAGGCCGCACCTGAGATTAACCATGCCTGGTACGGTCTGTCGAAAGAAGGAATATAGAATCTTAAGTCCCAAATCACATTTAGTCGGAGAACACCCCATAGGGTCTGGGATAATTGTGGTACTCTCTAGGAAATGAACCGATAATCGACAAACCGCTGAAAGTGACAGTTGCAGCACTATCCAACTACTTCTGAACTATCGTTTGAGAGGAACACCCCTAGTAAGACTGGAGAACAACCTCTCATCCGATGCTATATGCCGAGCATGCCAGCCAACTCTAAGGGCGCATGCCCTGAAGTACAACATGCATACCTCTGTTGTTCGATCATTACAACCACCACAGCGAATGCTCGGCAAAGGATCCGTGGGAGACTAGGCCTACTGTAATGCTAAAGGGGGCCACGCCCGTTCTCCCATACCCGAAGTATTGGGTAGTGGACACCCCAGTTCTATGAGTTATACACCTTAAATTACAACACATACCCTGTTCGAGGTTCCTCCGTACTTTACTTCAAGGATAGTAAAATTCTCAATTAGTTGAAAGAATATTTTATATTTAAAACTCTTGTAGGACTTTTATAATGTTATTTTCATGTTATTCGGGGGTGTTCTCTTGTTTCATTGTTGTTCTTGTTCGGTATCTTTCCATCAATATGACCGAAGCCTTATGGTAGTCCCCCTTTTCTTGCAGGCGACCCGTGCCCAGCGTCAGCCATACCAGATTGGTCTTGCGATAAGAGGATTATGGAACAAAAAATCCCAAATCACATTAAGGTGAATAAGACCCCCAAATAAACTGGAATTCACCAGGAGCGTGGTACTCAACCGGCAGTGAACCCAAAATCCACAAACCGCTGTGTCAGTGGCAGCACTGTTCAACTATCTCTCAACTTTCGTTTGTAAGCAACGCCCCCATTAAGGCTGAAGGGCCCCCAAAGCTGTGTGCCGAGCATGCCAGCAACCACTTGCTACCTCGAGTCAAACCCAATATCCACACTGGCCGAAGCAAGGGGCTTAAATCAGATGCCGAGTTCCCCATTTGAGGTTTTACTTGGGCCATAGGTATTTCCTAAGCGGGATAACTAGGCTCTGATTCCTGCACGCAGAAAAAGGAGCACCGGTACGCTGCAACCACGACTTAAGTCGACGGAAGCCCCAGATTTCCGACACCCTGACTCATTACCTTCTAATGGGGAAGCTGGAGTGAGTCTACATAGTAAGCGCGATTGGCCAAGCCACCTCCACCAGGCCTTCGCACAGCCAAAGCTGACCTCCTTCAGCTATAAAGAGAGCCACGTCCGTTCGCCCAGCTCATTACTTGGAGATGGCATAGGGTAGTGGACATCGCAGTTCCAAGGGTGCAGTGCATGCCCTGAAGTAAAACATGCACACCTTTACTGTGTGATCATTACAACCACCACAGCGAAGGCTCGGCAAGGACTCCTCGGGAGACCAGGCCCACTTCAATGCTAAAGAGGGCCACGCCTCTGTTCATTCGAATCACCGGTATTGGGTAGTGGGCACCCCAGTTCTAGGGGTAGCACGCCTTGAAGTACAATGAATACTCAGTTTGGGCGTGGTCCCGTAGAAGTCTTCTTAGAGGCTCATGCTTCCGGGTTGATGTCCTTACGGATCTTCTTTAGCGCGCCGTCGTATGTTTGGTAGCCCATTATTACCCCAAGAACGGGTGCGGGCCAGGTCTTGGGTTAAAGTTTTGATCATGTCGCCCTGCCTGGTTTCCAGGGATGTCAGGTAACCGGGCCTTCTTATTCCTTCGCATCTTGAGCTGCCCAACTTGAGCTTAAAATTGAAACCAGAACTCTTCCTTTAGCTTCTCTCGAGGTCGTTTGAGGTACCGACCCCTTGGCCGGTCCTAAGGACGGTAACTACTAAAAGACAACCCTCGTTTCTCTAATAGTTCCTTTTTAGCTGCATTAATTTCCGGAATTAATAATTTGTTTCGTCATCTTTCCATAACCTTTTTTATAATTCTTTTCTAGCAACACTTCTAACACGAGAAAAATTTATTGGCTTTGTTTGAAACCCCTAATTCATAAAACAATTTCAAAGTGCTTGATTGTTTTAAATTTACCACAGGTAAGCCATAAAATAAAACATTATAAATGCGGCTAAAAAAGTAGATGGTAAATTAACTTAAGTCCTGGACAAACTGCAACCAATGAAATTATATTCATAGTGAAATTAATGACACTAAAATTTAAAAATTCTCATATGCTTGGTTTTTTATTACATTAATAATCCATTTATAATCTATTAATTTAATATGTGTTATCTTTCCATTTGCAGAACACACTAAATAAACCGAAACAAAATTATTTCAAATAAACCATATAGAAACATACTGAAAACACGATAAATATTTTTATACAGTTTCGCCACTCAAAACCGAACTTTCAAGTCCTACAAGAGTTTGAAATATAAATTATTCTTTCAAATAATTGAGAATAACTAATAACTAATTTACCATCCTTAAAATGAAGTTCGGAGGAACTAAAAACAAAGAGGGCACACTTATATTTTAAATTGTTTAGTTATAATAAATTTGAATCATGATGAAAATTGGTTTAATATGTTTAAAAAATTATGCATTCTATTTTAGCGTGAAGCATATTGAAGCTTAAGATAGAAACTTTACAGAGAATCTAAAGTCACGCTAGGTATTTCAGCTGGTAATCCAATCCTTCACGCATTCCTACTACTTTACAAAATGTATCTTTTAAGAAGAAAGTTTTTCAAGTAAAACTAAATAAATCAACTTCTATAATCTTAAACCAATATAGATACACTACAAAAGAAATATATTTGTGTAACATGTAAAACAAGTAAAAATTTCACTTTAAAATCCACTATGTGAAACTTATTAATCAAACTTTTGACACCGGGTTTGTGGCTAATTACTTACTCCAATTGCTAAGACGTTTAAGATGACCCGCAAAATCCGGTTATAATCAGTATTTACGCCCGGGATTAAGCTAAACACCAGTTCTCAAACGCCTCTTAAAATTGTGTATGATATGAGATAGCCTAAAGAAGTTTCAAATTAAACATCCTCAATGGGACGTCCCCCAATGAAGTCTTACAGAAATATGCTTTGGCCTTTGTCACATCATACATCATTTTAAACCTATTTGTATTTGAGGTAATCACCAAAAAACCCAAAGTCAAAACGTTGAGTATCAAGAAAATTATTGCATTTTTAATAATGAACTAAAATTACACTATCCATTAACTGGTTATCAAAAGACGACATGTTTCGTTCCTTAGAACTGCATCAGGTCCATAGTATGCAACTACCACTTAGTGTAATGTATTATTACATTGTGGTTTGTCAAATGATTCAATAAAAAGCTGACCCAGTCACTAAAACTAAAAGGAATCATAATGATAAAATTAATAAAACTGAATAAAACTGATTGAAACTGTACTTGGGCTGGCCAGCACCTCACTCTTATCACAAACTAATTAATAGATAAACTAAATAACTTCTTGCTTAAATGCCTAGTTAGAACCTTAGCTCCTCTCTTGTCTGTGCCTTGATGAAATGTCGAACTATATGAAAAACTATCTCCCTCAATAAGCTTCAAATTGATATGCTATTTAGTACGGCAGTTGGTATTAACAGCAGGAAATCATCTCTTCACAAATTTAATACATTGTTCATAGGTGTCGTCTTAGCAAGGTCCACGCATTATTTTATTGTATTTTTTTTTTTAATGTGTACAACCATCGTCAAGGCTATCTAGACATATCCAGGCCTAAGCACTAATTTTAACTTCACGTTATCTGACAGTGTAATATAGTGTTTTCAGTGTTAGAGGTACACTAGTGAAGTTCAATTGAAATAGCAGAATAATTCTGTATTGCGGTTAATTAAAAAGTATAATATAAAAATAATGTGCACTCTCGTACCCAATTGGCAAAGTAACGACATTACACTAATGAACCTTGTTACACGACATAGACGGCTATTACAGTTCTCAAAGCCACACTAATGTGCACACAAAACGCTTATATGAACTGGGGTTACATTCTACTGTACCTACAAATAGAAAATTAGTCAATACTGACGTAACCCTTAAAATACAAATTATTAATCTTAAATTAATTAATGGTACATCAAATTAACCCAAAACTTTCATGTTAATATATATAATTTTTATTAGACGGTATACATGTGTTTGTATACATTTCTCTTATTGTTTATAGATTTTCCTGGATTTAGGCATGTTTTTAGAACATTTATTGATGTTTTAATTCCCTTTAAAATAATCTAGATTAAATTTATTATATTATTGTAATTTCAATGTTACATTCTTCTTCGCTAGTAGTGGCAAATGATATATTCAGCACAGTTTAATGACCTCTTAGTAGGTCAATCGTAGACGTAATCGAGACGTAAAAGTAGACGTAATCGAAATTACAACATCAACGATGACATCGGCAGTTTCGTCTGCCAGTGACGTCACAAATATGACGTCACGAGCTACGACATCATCGTTGACGTCACTGCCATCATGTAGATCAAGGTATCGCCGAAACAAAATATGTTAGCACTTTTGCGATTCCTGACAATTTTTTCTAGGAATCGGTACGAGTTTCGGTCTAATAAAATAATTTTTTTTTTTATTCCGCTGTGGGTGAAACCTTTTTAAACACCACTCATAGGCCGTAATAACCTACAGAATGCATAAATTATAAAAAATTATTTTCTTGTGAGAAACTGTGATGTTAAACTGGAATTGCGTGAAAGAATGCAGTAGCCTACAGCTATTTGCACACTACGAGAGCCGGACCCGACTGACCATCCTAGGCCCTGCATCCAAGGTACTTCATTTTGTAGCTAGATTGCTTTAGAGTTACAATACAACATTATAAATGTTATAAAGACATTGAGTGAAAGCTCGTGAGAATTTAATAAACAAAATAATTAACAATATTTTTGTTCTTAAAAGACATCTATTCTTGGGTGAGGTATTGTTATCTGAGGTTGATTTTACATTTTTAGGCGTCACTCATCTTAATGAATTAGGGATTCGGAAGTCCTTGTCAATTAATAAAAAACACACAATACACACACGAAAAAACACAAAACAGTACACATACGATTACCATTTCCGAATCCTACGTTTAGGAGCACTTAAGTGTTAACGTGCAACGTTTTCAAGGCCCCTTGGATTTTGTATGCATTGCCACCGTCCAACCACGACAATTTGATTAGTGGTTAGTGGTTGGGTAGTGTTTAAATAGTTTGATTGAATAGATTACATTTATTTAGAAAGCAGCGTGATTATTTTTTTACGGCAGGCATATAACCTATTTTATCTATTGAAAGAAAAAAACTAATTTGCTGCTTTAAAAAAAACCTTGGTTTTAAATCAGATTTTAAATTAAAATTTACTCATTAAGTGAGTATTAAATTATGCAATATTAATATTGGAGCTTCGATTACAAGTCCAAAACAGACGTGTGAAATCCATTTGTATCCCCAAGGCACGTAGCCTAGGTGTATTGTTTGCATGCTAGTCATTTAAGTGCATAATACACTGTAACACTAGGTTGCTGGTTGTTGCGAACACGGTCGTGATGGCATTACAATGCTAAACACCACGCAAAACCCCCTCCCACACCACCTCTATGTGTGTGGAATAATTATAGCATTATACAATAAGCTATGCCTGGGACTCTGTATCAGAGCGCCCTTTTAAAACAACTCCAATTCAAGGAAAATCCCACACACCTACAGCTTTAGACTTTAATCAACCAACCTTGGTAAGTAAATTCAAAACAACTTTTCAAAGTATAAATTCTATATTTAAAACTTCTTTGAACATATAATTTTACTTACACAAATAGGTGACAAACTCGTTTCATTTAATGGTTTGTTTTTATCTGTAAAGTATTTTTACTTTAGCAGTTAATGATTATTTTAAGTACGGAACGCTTTGTTCGTGAATTTAAAAATGTTGTAACAATTTTATTTCAGAATATTTTTTACTTTCAGTTTTAAAATATAAATATCTGTTTAAATCTTGTTATGGGTGTTTATAATGAAACATATCTACGGTGTTATTTCCGTAACCTTTACATGGCATCTGATTGGCTCTGACAATTTCGGGACCGATTATAAAATAGTTCTTATACATAGTTAATATTACATACTGTAATAGCGTGTAAAAAGGTATGCTTAATTTATGATAATGTTATGTCTTGATCCAACATTCAATATTTAGAGTATTTTATTAGTATGAACCATAAAATGAGATTTTTACAGTAAACCTTATTATTGGTATTATTCACCGCTGCACTCAAGCTAAAGATGTTATGGAATCTAAATTTTAATTACTTCTATTAAGTAAGTGCTGGCTTAAGATACATTTAATTAAATATTTTATTGTTTATATTGTTTAATTGAACCCTCGTGCGTATAACAAAACTGTAAATTTATTAGTTTAATATTATTAAAAAATTATAACTGATGCTCAAAACCAATGTAAAAGCTTGAGGTCTTCCTTATAGGCATATGGTTACACTGATTATCTTATACAGTCGCATACTGATTATCTTATACAGGACGGCTTAGTCCCAGGTCCGGTACACTGAGAAAAATCCATACCCTAGATTGCATGTAATTACTGATTTAACAGGATTCTTGTTGTAGCTACATGCCGACTGGGGCAAACACCAGAATCACACATCCTGGCTTGGGCCCACCTCTAGTGGTATAATGTAAAAACTGTTGAAACTAGATTCCATGCGTTACCCATGCTATACATGTTGGCACCACAAGCCAAGCTGGTGTATGCAAATCAATGACGTAATAGTTAACCCTAGATCATACTAGTGACATTTGTTTACTCTAGAAATCTAGAGCTTTCCATTACACCAGTTTTCTTGTAACGCCACCAGTTAATAAAGCGTAGCGCAAACAAACTTTAAAGACTGAACACCCAGCCAATGCTAGGGTGTGCAACGTACCCCAGCCGTACCCGTGGTGGGCTCAAGATTACTATGCGTTTGATTAATAACCGCGCTTGCGCAGATGCATGGTTGCATCATTCTCGGTCTGATCCTCTCCATTCCGTCTTTTAGTTCCAAATTTACAGCCCTGGGATCAGGACCTATTCCTAAGTTATTAAGTGAGTTTCTAAGTGTCTATTAGTTCCTAAGTTGTCGTTATATGGACGAAGAAACTTACTCGAAGAAGGTAGGCCTACTCGATGAGTGGGTGCACTATGTGAGTTCCCTGTCTCAAGATAGTGATATAGCCTAGTGATATAGTGGGTGCTCTCCGGTTTACAGGAGAATTTAAAAGTGAGTTAACGGAATTGTTAAGTTTATTCGCTAAGTAAAATAATTAGCTCTACTCTCTTATAAATGTTTCGATCAACACAGCAGTGGAATAAAGGACCGACATCCCTTGTAACAGTCGTGAGTAGTTTAATGAATAGTTTTACTGAATCGTTTGTATTAGGTATTGATATTTATATTTTATTTAAATATCATACTTATATAAATATTTTATGTATAATTATAATTTAATAAGTGTTAAATATTTATTACAATGATATTAGTTTCATAGTTTTTTATGAGTATGGATAAGTTTTGTTTTGCTTTCAGCAAATTTTTCTCCTTGCTTAGCAATACGCTCAGGGATCGCAATTTCAGCTTAACGTGAGCTTACCGATTTATATTACGGAAAATATGTACTATAGATATCTTTAGATTTTATTTTAAATGCTAATTGAAATATTTTTCGTGATATAAATCGGTAAGCTCACGTTAAACTGCAAAAGTGATTGATGAGCGTATTGCCAAACAAGAAGAAACAATGGTAAAAAATAAAAATAAATAAATAAATAAAAACTTATCAAAACTAATAAAATACGGACATAGCCTATATTATTTTTATGAATAGTTTTAACACTTCTAATGATATTTAAATACTTATATTCCCAGAAATAATAATCCACAATACAGTGTTTACTTCAAATAGGTACTTATCAATGGATTATGGAGAGAAAAATCATAATTTTTTTTATGATTAGATTTATCGGTCAAAACTATTTAAAAACTATTAATCTTATATCGTTTTATTGAGTGTTAAACGCTAATTTTTGTAAAATGTGTAATGTGCACACATAAGGTAATTTTAGCTGGAAAAAAATAAGTAGGGTTACCGCACGTTTGCGGGTTTTAAAGCAAGTAATAGATGTTTTCTGAAAAAAATAAACATAATACTAAAAAAGTGCCATAATGTCTATGTTTTTTTGCAAATATCTCGGAAAGCACAAGACAAATTTTAGGGCAAACTTCAGGTTCAAATTCGGCAGCCCAAAAATATATAAAAGAGCAGAGAAACTCGATACTATGATGTTTTTTCACGAGAGTTTATTTTACTGTATGGTTTTACTGGCAACAAGATCCAAATTAATTAAGTTATTTTATTGTGAAGGTATGTACTATTTCGGTTATTATTTACCCTACATACATGGTGTTGGGTTAAGGCGAGCTACCCATTAAACTAATGAGCATATATTTCCCTGCCTTTGTTATGAAGTACAGTATTTTAAGAGAAATAATGATAAATTGGGGACAGTAAAAATAGTTTTCCTATAGTGTATTAAATTTATTTGGTGTTGTCATCTAGGTTGTGAATGGACATAGCCTACTTGAGTAGAGAGAATGTGCTGGCAGGGGTTTGGCACTAGACAGTACTGTGGTCACAACTAGAAAGGGTGGAACACGTACTAAGAGAGGTGGCTGCTAGCTGGCTGGGGTCTAGCGCTAGACAGTACTGTGGTCGCAACTAGAAAGGGAGGAACGCAAACTAGACGCGAAGAGAGGTGGCTGCTAGCTGGCTGGGGTCTGGCACTAGACAGTACTGTGGTCGCAACTAGAAAGGGTGGAACGCAAACTAGACGCGAAGAGAGGTGGCTGCTAGCTGGCTGGGGTCTGGCACTAGACAGTACTGTGGTCGCAACTAGAAAGGGAGGAACGCAAACTAGACGCGAAGAGAGGTGGCTGCTATCTGGCTGGGGTCTGGCACCAGACAGTACTGTGGTTCCAACTAGGCAGAGTGTTATGCACACCAGAGCTGTATGTCTGTTACCTCAAGAATTAAAGAGATAGTTATTACGTCATCAGGTTGTGACGTCACATGTATAGCCTAGGATATCCTGTGGAGCACGCTAGCCGTGGCTGGAGTCATGACACTAGACCTGTCTAGTGGTATCCTCAAGATTGCTTCTCGGTCTGCAAATAACAGTTTTTAATGTGACGGCCTCATTTTTTTTTTGTGGACACCACAAGGCATTTTTCTCAGTGTAATTTATGGCTCAGTTCGTAGAGCCCTTGGTGAATTCTTGGTTAAATCTTTAATCCTCGAAAGAAACCAATCTTCACTGCTCTAATACTTCAGCCTGAAATGCTCTAATTTACCATTATAAGTTGTGATTTGGTATTAAATTACTCCATTAGACTAACGGTAATACTTTAGGGTATAGCTAATTTTTTTAAACTTATAAATTAATATTTCATTATTTACCTTTGTTATAGTTGGAATATATTTTAAAAAATAATAAATTGTACTATCAATTATCGTTATAATTACTCTGATTTTGGAAATTAAGTACGAAATGGAAAACAGAAGAAGTACACCCTTGCATTATAACAGTCTGATCTTTTTGGATGTTGTTTACTGATATCGTATACGATGTGTTTGTAAAAAACATTCCTTAATTTAACCACGATACAAACATATTTTTAATCCCGAATTGTAAAACGCGTTCCAAAATTGGTTGTTAACGTGCCAAGGTTATGTTCCAGTAATGCGTTGTGGGAGCGGATAACGAGTTGGACCAGGATAAGCCCGCAGATACGTAAATAGAACCGGTGATTCTGGCATCCACTTCAAACCACCAGGTAATGGAAATATGTTAGCGATCGTGCACCCGCACACGCTCATGACTCGAATGCCATGCGTAATCGTTGTATACGACGTAGTTGTAGTGCCGTTGGATACAATTTTAACATTATTTATTTAAATATCAATTTAAAATATCTGAGTAGTTTTTATTAGATATTTCAAACTATGACTAAAATATTATTCAGACTAAATAATTTATTTTGTTTTTAATTTTGTTTTTAACTTTTTCAAAATATTTAAGTCAAAAGAACAAACAGGACTGCTTTTATAATATTTTAGCATAATGTATTAGCCATAAATAATTATTGAGATTAAAATTTTATTTATTGTTGTTTGTTTTATAAACTAAGAGAAATTCTAAAATAGAGATGTTAACAGTAAAACTTAATTCTTAGATTAATCACACAACGCCAAATCGATTATAGATTTTAATATTGACTAATCACATTATGCTAGAGTACCTTTACTTTTATAAATTGTTAGTTGTTCAAACTGTTATTTGTAAAAATAATATTTGGATTATAATAAAGATTTACAATGTAAATGGTCGCTTAAGCACGCTTCGCTTCGGGAGTAGAAAGTTTCAATATAATAATATAAACAACAACTTCTCACTTCTGAAAATAAACACATAGGCTAGACGATGAAAAACGGTTCAGTAATTACTGAGGACGTAGTGTTTCAACCGTGTATAGGCCTACACTAAGAGTAATAATTAGCAAAATTATTTTCAAATACCAATATTTTTTTTTATTTTGGTACCAATAAATAGATATAAAAATACTATCCCATTAGTTAAATTATTGTAAATGTAATATAACAAACCTTACTGACAAATTTAAGTTTTATAACTTCTGATTATAAAAAAAATAACTAATGTGGCAAATACAAAAAACTAAAAGTTAGTTTTATTTATTTATTCTCTGTGTCATGAGCCATCAGAACTACATATTGTTGAGCATTGCATCA
Source organism: Neoaliturus tenellus (assembly GCA_030545055.2). Classification (NCBI taxonomy): domain Eukaryota; kingdom Metazoa; phylum Arthropoda; class Insecta; order Hemiptera; family Cicadellidae; genus Neoaliturus; species Neoaliturus tenellus. The sequence continues at coordinate 91,060,855 of CM061532.1, read as the reverse complement.
GTAGACTACACTTATTACTAACTTACAAACTGAAAACATGTATTTAATTTTTTACGGTTTTGTTGAGCCGGCCTAATGATTATTCAGTCGCATTCCTCGATTTTAGAGAACCAATAATCATTAGAAGGTTTAGTCAGTAATCCGATATTTTCAGTTTGGTGATATCCGAGTATTGGTTGCAGTATCGATAAAACTGTAATCTCCTCTTTCATCCGACCAATACAACCAATCCCGGCGATTCACACTCGCCGTTATTGGATTATCACTTTTATTTTGACTACTTGCCGCAATCAAATATAACCAATCCCGATTGAATAAACTTTGAAATTTTTTTATGTTCAGTATGTATTGCTTAGCTATAGGAAATACCTCCGATAAAGAATAGTATAATTGAATTTCTCTTAATTTTTATAGTAACTACTATTGAAGATTTTCTTTTGAAATTCAAAACTTCTCCTCGCAGATCATATTGCAGCACTGTATTTATTAAAACAGTAATATAAGTCTTCCGTTCTTTTAAGATATTTATACTGTAAACCTCTGCACATTTTAATGATTATTGTCAATCAAAGGCTGCCCTTCATATTCTTTATATTGGTGTCTTTAAGTTGTTGATTTATCCCGTATAAATGATTCAACTGGAATTTTTCACAGGCCGAAATGTATATACTGTCTACATTTATTTAAGATGACATATCTAATTTCTGCTATTTTTTTAGAAACTTTATTTGAAACACTGTCTATTATAAATCTACGACTATGGTGCGTATTTTAAGGTGAGTATGACTGAAGGGTGAGTATGATGATTGCGATGGATTAGATGAGGTCTTGCTTTTTATTGACAAATAGCAACTGATTTATTTGTTAGGATCATTAATTAGTCTCCCAATGACCAAGGTCTGTGACCAAAACACTGTGGCTAGAAAAAGCTGCTGCAAAATAAAGACAAAAAATTGTAGCAGGTGAAGCACTGTATGACGTTCTGAGAGTGTAGTTAGGCTAGAAATATTGAAAATTGATCACTGTCTTTCTTGTAACTTTCAAGGGTAATTTAGTAAGATAGCCTAATTATATTAATGAGGTTAATCGTGTTTGGTGGAATACAACTTACTTAATTAAAGTTTATTTCAAATGCCTTAGAACACCTAAGTATAGAAATTTCAGTTGATTTACTGATATATCTTAATGTCATTTTTATGAAAATAAAATATTTTTATTCTTATATCTGTCTTTGAAAGGATACCTTTATAACGATGCTAATTCAAACAACGTTAATAAATCGGTGTATGAAAACATGAAAAGCAAATGATTACAGTGTCTCGTAAACCTATGATATGTGTGATCCTCTGGTGAGTTGAATTGCAAGTGGTTTTTGAGCTATAAACCTTTATTCAAAACTCGATTTCCATTGATACATTTTGCATATTTCCATTTTGTTATTTTTAATCAATAATAGTTATAATAAAATTATAGTCTTTTTATAGTTATCTCAGGTTCAACTGAAAAATCTTAAATCAACATTTTCTACAGAATTAGAGTATTAAAGCAAACTGATAATGGTTAGGCAAAGCGACTGGCAGACAATTTAAACACATTATAGTAAAGACCACATTCCTTGAAGCAAATCATCTTTAACCCTGTCACAAGTACAAAAAATGAAATGCAAAATTATGTTGATCTCTGTTAACATTGAGCATAAATGTGGTTTTAATTTCTCTTTCTTCTCGCTCAATATACTTATTCTCTTTTTTATGTTTTATTCATGTTCTTATGAATTGAAATTTGGTACAAATGCTTGGTGGTAAAATTAATTGTAAAAATATCTGTAGATAAAAAAATGTTTATCAATAAGTCAAATTAAAAATTATGATGTTTAATTTTGTATTATTAATTCATCCAAAATTTAAATAATAATAAATAATAACTATTATAATATTTCCTATTAAAAGAATCAAGAGTTAAGAAAGTTAGGACTATTTCATTAGACAAAACAAAATATACTTTGTTTTAATTTGCTAATACCAACATAATGTTTTTTTTTTTATTTTTTATTTTTTTTTTTATTGTCGACAACTTAGTTTAAAAACCGTGAAGCTCGTTAAAATTAATTTGGGAATATATTTTAATCCTTAGTACACATGTTTAAAACTGTCCAAAATGAGCCAAATCACACAAATGGGTGTATTAATAAATAAAACTTAATGCACAGATGTTAGATATTGATATATTAGGGTATAATATATTGGGTTTTCACTTGCTTAAAATTTATATAAATCAAATTTACATACAACTGATTGAATAAACAAGAGTGTAATATTTCAAGCCTCTCGTCTAGACTGAAAATAGAAAATATTAGATAAATTACCAGTGAGGGTTAAGTTTTCTTTTGATGAACTGAAGCTTCAAAGAGTTTGGAATGAAATAAATACGTTAGTCCCTGAAGATTCCCTTTTCGATCTCTATTTCTCCGATTTGTTTTGGATTCTATGGAGAAAATATAATTTAATCAGAAGAAATTATAGTGTAAATAAATAAAAATTACTACTTTACTATTAAGTGTACAAATAAATATGTTATTTTGTATTTGGAGATTACTCAAATATTTGACATTTCTTAGTAAATATTACATTGATTATTTGAACAATAATTATTCCGTTTGTTCATTATGGCAAATTAAAGTTTTCTTCTTGCTAAGTTTGTTTGATAATCTAGCATTATTTTTAGATATAAACTAATCCCTATGCAACCAAAGAAATTTTTCTTTACTCCTGTTAGAATTTAAACAATTTATAATTTAAACAATAATGATATGAGAAAACCCGTCATATCCGAACTAAGTAAAACTTACTCTGTGAATTTTTGTTATTTTAGTATTTCCACATAAGAACATCGTAAAGTGGAGTGAGCCTGTTTGTTGTGCTTGGGGAAGTTTTAGTAAAGCCAAGTCTTGGTACCTTGAATTCCTATAAAAATGGTCAGTAATGAGCAAGACATTGAATACATTTTATTCAAGGATATGACATGGAATGGTTGGACATAGTATTAGCCTTAGCCATACAGAATCTCACACGCTCCTTTCTAAATATAAAATTACCAATCGGAACATTTTCTTCTATTGTATCAAATAAAGGTATACATGTCCACTATCAATAACACTTTTCAACGATCTATTCATCATCTACGTACATTTTCACATTTTAATACGTATTCTTTTAATTTCTTTAAGCAATTTACTGAGTGATTAGGAGTATCATATCATAAGCATTGTTGTAACCGCTTTACTCCTTAGTCTCAAATAAATACGATCAGGTCATGTGACGTGAAAATGACTCATTCGTCCACCGACCTGAATCAAACTCGGACTTACGCCCATTCCTCCTGTATATGATATTAAACTTGATGAAAGTCAATATTGCAACGAAGTGCAAAAACCTTTGTGGATAAGCACTTAAAAATCTTTTTATATCTTTAAGACTTAGATACTACTAAGTCTCTAAGTTTTATAGGGGTTAAACGTTTTTTGAGTGCTTATCCAGAAGGGGTTTTGTACTTGGTTGCAATATTGACCTTCATCAAGTTTGATATTATATTATTATCAGTCAAGTTTTTACTGATTATATTGTGTTGTTTATTTATTTATTTTTTTTATTTATTTATTTTTTTTGTAGATTTAAAGTATCTTAAAAACATTTAATTATTTTCTAGATGACATACCTTAGGAAACACAAAAAGGGCATGTAGGATGAGCCTCCTTCCAACCGTAGGCGAATACTATTATATAACTTTTAATTATTAATTAAAAGCTATTACCTCTGTTAAAAATATCAATATCGAAATTTATTTCAAATTATATTAGGGAATTTATTTAAGTTGTTCACTGATAAGACCTTTTGCAGAAATTTTATCATCTTAAAAAAATGATATTTTATCAAAACATAAAATGATTTTTAATACCATGTTATGTTTTTAATCTATTTAAAACCAAGCTTACCTATGGTGTAATGACTCTGTTTTGAAACAATGCTTGCAATCTTTTCGTATTACCCAGTATTAGGCTTCATGATTTTAATTATTAAAATAATTATAAACTTTAAATAGTCGCTGGATTATTATATTGTACTTTCACATAGTTTCTTTTGTTTTACCACGTGCGACATTCTTTGTTTACATTCGTACTCAATATCTCCATTTTGTAAACATAGGACCAAGGCTTGGCATAGGCGCATATTTATAAGTTTTCTGTTCGTCTCCTACCTTCTCAGATGCGAAGCTGCATATTTGGAGGACGCACTATTTTTAGTTCACAGTATCCAAGAGAGAGCGCGCACCAGTTAGCGTCGCGGCCCGGCAGATACTGCTCCAGACGCGAGCCCACTCGCCTCCTCCCCCCCACCCACCCCCCCATCTGGTGCTGTTTGGGGGAGACAGGCGCACTAACACTTCACCAATAATATTTTCCTTTATCTGCTCCCACTTCTTCTTATCTCCGACGCTGTTAAGTGCTCGACTTCTTATGGCCCTTCCAACCCCACTAAAAAGTCCCCTCTTTCCCCATCAGGCAGAATCTTGTAGCCCCTAAGCCTTAATCATTTCTTTTTCCGGAACAGCTGCCGACGTTAAATCCCTGGCGACTTGTCTTAACTGAATAAAAGCTAAATTATTCCTTCCTTAATCCATCAGCCCCAATTACACGCCGACCTAATCTTTCACTTGGTGCAGTATTTTAGCTAAATATTAAATTTTAGCTAAGTGGAAACGTCCGTCTTAATTTGACTTCTCTAATTCGTTGGTTGATTAACATTTAATCATTAATTCAGGGGCCATTTTTTATTAGTTTATACCTTTCATTTTCTAAACTTTTGAAATCTATAGGTAACAATGGACCAACGCAATGTATCTTCAGTTAAAAATGTATCAAAAGAAGATATGACAAGTTTCACATTATTTTTTTATGAACTAGTAACATTCAAATTTATTTATTGTATTGTATAAAATATTGTTCTATTCAACGAGGGATTGATTACAAGGACTTATTGCCTTCATCATTACCTAACGTATTATTTACGTATTATTTAAAACACAGTCATTTTATTGCTTAAAATTATTAAGTGTGTGGATAGTGTATACTTGAGTTTAATTTCCCTGTAATTCTACAAATATTTCTTAATCGTGTTCGTAAAATTGGCACTATGATTAATGTAACAACGAAATAGGAAAAAAACTGTAATTTACAAATGAGCACAGAATAATTCGTGTGATCGACGCAGGCATAACTTTTCAACTACTCTAATAAAGTCTTTGTAAGTTAGTCATTAATTAAAACTCATAACCAAAATTATAGATAATAAATCTTTGTTTCCCAATGATGAGTGCAAACCAAATAGCAACCAAACTTTGGGACGTACAATATAATAATTTAACTACAATATTGTTTTGATTTTGAACCCTTAACTCTTGAATCAATAGTAATGAAAATTCTGGAGCAATAGTTTATGTTTATAAATGTATGAAAACAAATAGAAATTTTGAAAATATTGCCAAATATTTTAACTGAAATAACAATATGTCTGAATTGCTATGCTGCTATAATATTCAAAGCAATAAAAATTCCATCATACTGACGGCCAACAGCGTTACCGTGCCAACAATGTCTGGCCACAGTACACGGCAACAATACTACAGGCAGTAACAATGAATGAAATGATTACTACACACCGGCGCGGCGCTGTGGTATGAATGGCGCATTGTGAACAGCTGGCTCGCTTGGCGGGGTTTCAGGGGAGACTATTTATAACACGTTCCACTTGGGCCCAGTTATAATTATGCTCCTTATTACCTAAATATGTCATTTGTCTCTCTAAGTGCTCGTTACACCGGCACGTTATTCAATGCTAATTACTTTATAGAATTGAGTTAAACTCGTATTGTTTTCAATGTTTCACACGTTCCGTAATGAATGAAATTATTTTTTAGGTTTATTTTATACTCTAATTATACTTGGTTAACACTTTTTGTTATAAAACATATAGTTACTTGTTTTTCTACTTCGAATGTAAAGATCAATAAGTTTATAGGCTTCCAAACCCCCCAAAAATAGTATTCTCTTTTAAGTAACAAAATACCTAAATAAATAAAAATAAAGAGTAAACATCCTCCATGCAAAATATATATTTGACATGCATCTTATGCAACATTTAAACCTTCTATTTTAAAAAATTGGTGACATGCAAAAGTATTTGAAACTTAAATAAAAATAATTGAAATGAGAAAGTATTGTTCTTTTCAAAACACAGGACGCAATGGTTTACCTAGCAGTTGGCTGGGTAGCGGGTTGGTTATTGAGCTCCCCTTCCAATCCTAAAGTTGCTGGTTTGATTCTGAAAAAGTCATATCTTTTTTAAGGCTAGAAATTATAAACAGCCTTTTTACAATGGATTATTCATTGATGATTAAGTAATGAATTTAACGGTATTTGTCATTAACAAACCTAAACCTCATTTGAGTTTTCACAGTTACATTTTAGACAAATTCGCCTTACAATATAAATACCAAACCATATTGTGCGTTGGTGTCTTCAGAAATTAAGTAGGTTAATATATAAAGTCTACCAAATCTACCTTCAAAATGAAGCGACTGCTATTAAATGATCAAAACGTATCTGATTTTAATTACTATTAAACTTGTTTTTCTAAAGTCACCTATTAGGTATTAGTTAGCGTAGTTGGACGTTTCATACTTTTTTATTAATACAGGGATAAAAATATACATAATACTCAATATTTTTCTCAACATTCTTGGTAAAGTTCGTGGTAGAGGTATATAAAAAGTTTGAGTGAACTATTTTAAAGCATAGATGGTAAAGAGGCCTTGCTTGCCCGGCAATTTAGCCCTCAGCTTGTAAGAGAGGGGAGTCGGTCCATGAGATATGCGGGTACTTTTAAGACATGATTACTACTTACGGTCTGAGGGTGGCTGCGTCTTTTAAGATGAAAACTATGAAATAAGCCTCGGAATGCCCCCCTTAGATTTGAGACACCTTACGTGAGACACCCGGTATTGTATCTGTAATACGTATTTTCATTTAATCTTCATAATATTGTAGATATTATGCATGTAATTTATAGTCATATCTATTTTTATATCTTACTCTTAGTGTTAAAATGAAAAATGTTTCTACCAAAAAACCGAAGTTGTTACAGTCTTGCGTCAACCTTTTCTTGGGTAGATTAAGTAATTAATAGTCTAATGACAAGTAGGAAATAGTTTCAGACTTTGACCTTCAAAATGCAACTAACTTTTCTCAGGATCGAACCGGTAACTTTTCTTTTAAATGGGAACACTATAACCGCTCAGTTAACCAGCCAGTTTACCTATAATCAACTATACCAATGATATAATAGCGATAAAATATATGTTGTAACAAGTGTTATAACCATTAGCAAATAGTATTGAAATTAAATTATTAGAGTTTAAACACCGCATGCATAACGGACATGGCGGTAGTCAAGTCCCTCCCCCCCACCCCCCCACCAGCGCGTTGCACACCCTCGTCGAGAGCCGTACACTACACTCGAGAGTATAATTGTGCTCACGGCTCAGGGGTGAGTGCGTGGTTAATCATATCTCGTGCATTTATTTTTATTTTTATCAAAATTTGCGCAGTCAAATTGTCGTTTTATAATAATAATTAGCTTTGTAGTGTTTATAATATATTTACACTGAGTTTTATTATATTTGTGTAAAAGAAGAACTAAACATATGGAAATTAAACTATTTATAGTCTATTTTTAACATGGTCCATGCTCAAAATGTTTATGAAAATCATAAAACTAATCATTGTTAGTAGTTTTACAAAACTTCAAATGCAGTCAATTTTGTGGCTCGATGTTAATTATAGAACACATAAAACGATACATTATCGGTTAATTTGCTATGAAATTCATTTCGTTCATGTACCACATGCTGTAAAATATCTACTTGCTATATTACAACCTATCATAGTAGTTCAATAAAAAATACCGGGTGTCCCAAACTACCCGTACACCCCTTTTAAAATCTACAAAATTAATTATTCACAAAAACAAATTGTGCCAATATAGGTAAAGTGGTTGCGCTCCATACATTGATAATACTTTCAATGTACAGGGTGTACCAGAAGTAACCTATCCAGACCGGAAGTCTTTAATTTTAAATGCAAACCCCCACTTTTTATGGTATTTTTGGATTCTAGACATAATTTTAAGACTACTTTATCCCTAATCCTAACGGTTTGGGAGATAATGGAGGTCGAAGTTTGATTTTTTCCCATAAGGATAACATGGGGCTAAATTTCACATCCATTATCTCTGTAAATTTCCCGTTAACTAAAAAGGCCTAGCATCAAAATGCCTTAGCTTCTTCTTTTAAATACTTTAGCATCATAAATTATTTGTTTCGTCATAAATTATTGTATTTTTCGTTTAATTTTTTAATATGGTGGAAGTTATTTAAAATGTGTTGAAAACTAAAATTAATTACAAGAAAATTGGTATTTTTAGGAAATATTATCTAAAATGAGGTTATAAGGCATTTTTATGCTTGGACAGTTATGTTAAAGTTAAAAGTTTCAGTGTTAATGGATATGACAATTTGCTCCATGTTATTCTTAGGAAAAAAAATCAAACTTCGACCTCCATTATCTCCCATACCGTTAGAATTAGGGATACACATTAAATTGTAAAGTAGTTTTAAAATTATGTCTAAAATCCAAAAATACAATAAAAAGTAGGGGTTCGTATTTAAAACTAATGCCTTTCGGTCTGGAGAGCCTACTTCTGGTACACCCTGTACGTTGAAATTATCATCAATGGATAGAGCGCAACCGGTTTACCTATAATGGCACAGTTTGTTTTTGTGAATAATCAATTTTGTAGATTTTAAAAGGGGTGTACGGGTGGTCTGGGACACCCAGTATACTGAGGTTCAAGACGAGATCTTCATGGCACACTATTAACATCCATGCCAGAATAATGTGTACTCTTTTTCATTCGCAAATGAATTTATTTCGCAAAACTGTATTTTTTAGATGAGCCACGGCCGACTACACTACAGGCGGAAAATTCGGAGAAAGTGTGGCCCATCAACACAATAGTTAATGGGCCAGATGATTTGTGTTACCAAAAGCGGGTAATTTACTTAAGTTTGGGGATTTGTGGGTAAAGTCGGTAAAACTTTAGGGATTTCCAGGTAATTATTAGGGGAATCACATCAAAACCATCATTTCAGATCAGCTGGCCTGTCCAATAGTGTGATTTTAACATGAAGTGGAAGGGGGGCATTCCGAGGCTTATTTCATAGTTTTCATCTTAAAAGACGCAGCCACCCTCAGACCGTAAGTAGTAATCATGTTTTAAAAGTACCCGCATCTCTCGTGGACCGACTCCCCCTCTTACAAGCTGAGGGCTAAATTGCCGGGCAAGCAAGGCCTCTTTACCATCTATGCTTTAAAATAGTTCACTCAAACTTTTTATATACCTCTACCACGAACTTTACCAAGAATGTTGAGAAAAATATTGAGTAGTATGTATATTTTTATCCCTGTATTAATAAAAAAATTAGATACGTTTTGATCATTTAATAGCAGTCGCTTCATTTTGAAGGTAGATTTGGTAGACTTTATATATTAACCTACTTAATTTCTGAAGACACCAACGCACAATATGGTTTATACCGGGTGTCTCACGTAAGGTGTCTCAAATCTATTATAGATCAACAGTAAGTCCTACAATCTTGAAGTAAAATCATTTCCCACTAAATTGACCCCAAGGAATAATTATAAATATTTTTAACGTTGTATAAATACAGAGTGTTCCAAAAACTGGGGGTCACAGGTTCGAATTTCAGAAATTTCAAATACAAACATAAGTCATATAATACATCATAAGAAAGGTCTATTTAATTCGAACATTTTGGTGAAAACAGAATTTAGTTATCTCTATTCGTTTCAAAATGGCGTCCATTTTTGTAGCCAAAATCAACATTTACAGAATACCCTGTAATTCTTTTATTATTTGTCATAAATGACTTCTGGTTCAAAATAGTTAATTGAAATTAGCTGAGCTTTAGAATTATATGTCACAAGACCACATTTATTAACAAACTAAAATTTCCAAAATTTAATATTTTTGAAAAAAGTTTACATAAACAAAACTCAAAAATTTTAAATACAAACACATGTCATTTTGTACATCATATTAAAGCCCTCTTTAAACTGAGTAAATTTATAATTTACACCAATAGCGTATCTCTTAGGGTTTTGTAGTAATAACGTAAAAATGTCATTTTCCCATATAACTTGCATGTTAATTTAATGGTATGACAACAATGAAAGAAGGACTGCCATACTGTTATGTTCTGATTAATTAACATTCAAATCATATGGGAAAATGACATTTTTACGTTATTACTACAAAACCAAAAGAGATACGCTATTAGTGTAAAGTATAAAGTTGCTCAGTAACGAGGGCTTTAATATGATGTACAAAATGACATGTGTTTGTATTTAAAATTTTTGAGTTTTGTTTATGTAAACATTTTCAAAAATATTAAATTTTGGAAATTTTAGTTTTTTTAATGAATGTGGTCTTGTGACATATCATTGTAAAGCTTAGCTTATTTCAAATAAGTATTTTGAATCAGAAGTCAGTTATGACAAATAATAAAAGAGTTACATGGTATTCTGTAAATTTTGATTTCGGCTACAAAAATCGACGTAATTTTAAAACAAATAAAGATAAATAAATTCTGTTTTCACCAAAATGTTTGTATTAAATATACCTTTCTACTGATGTATAATATGACATATGTTTGGATTTGAAATTTCCGAGATTCGAACCTGTGACCCCAGTTTTTTAACACCCTGTATTTATACAACGTTAAAAATATTTTTAAATTATTCCTTGTGGTCAATTTACAAAAACAAAAACCTTCTTTACATTTTCTTTTATTAAAGTTCAAATTTTCGGCATTAGCCTTCATCAGGAACACAAATAAAAAGTTTTTTTTTTACTTTTAGATGATTATTTTTATTCTATTAATTATTATTATTGTTATTATTTTATTATTATTTATTTTATTAAATGATTTTTTTTAGATTTTTATACATTTTTTACTTTTTATTTGTGTTCCTGATGAAGGCTAATGCCGAAAATTTGAGCTTTAATAAAAGAAAATGTAAAGAAGGTTTTTGTTTTTGTTCATAAGATACCGTTTGGTGATGTATGTGAAAATATATTGTGGTCAATTTAGTAGGAAATGATTATATTTCAAGATTGTAGGACAAACTGTTGATCTATAATCGATTCGAGATACCTCACGTGTGACACCCGGTATAACCAATCAACTCTATAGGAGTTTAGTAATTTGTAATAATCAAAGAAATGCTATAATATAGCTAAATAGATTTTTCAAACTGAATAAAACGAAATTGAAACATCTTACAAGGAGTCTTTTAAGTTAAAATAAGTGACTTTTACAGAAGATTATTTTCTAAACATTCTACCTGCTCATCTCTGAAACTAATCATTTTACGAAACATATTCCAGTGTGTTAATATTATTAAACATGTAATGTTTTAAATTGTAATTATATAAAAAATGTATTGTTAGAATATTTTCAAAGCGTTTATAAAGATTTGCTGATTAATATAGAATTTTAATAATAATTAATCTACTTAAACAAAAATTTAGTGTTTAATGTTTATTGTGATTTTTTGTTTTATAAGTTCTAACTTACTGTCTGACATAAATACAGTATACGTGTTATGCAGTATACAGTAAAAGAGCAATGTAAACAGATTTGGAAGAGGGGTGTGTAGGGTATTTAAAAAAGAATCATTTGTTGAGCTTAGTTTTACCTTACCATCCAGGGTATGAATAAAGTTTCTCTTACATGGACAATTTAAGCAAACATCATTATAATTTACCTTTATAATTTATTATTATTATGATCTTATCCACCCCATTAATAGGCACAAGATTTTTTTTAGATTCTTCCTGTATTTAGTTTAACTTCCATTCTAATCTATAATTTATAAATCTAATTTTGTTGTCCTTTTTATGATTCAATTTTTAACAACAATAATAGACGTTTCACAAAGTGTGTTTAAAAGTGATGACACAGACATTCAAAGATTAGCAAACTGAAAATACACAAAATAAATAATAATAGTAATAAAACTCTCAGCCAACACACGCCCATCAGCACTATCTGTTAGATGAAGGAAAATAAATATTTTATCCCTTCTAGTAGACTTCCACACAGCATAACTCACCATAATAATTTTGATTACCAAAATTATAAAAGTTTTTAATTATTTACATATTATTCAGTAAAACTGTTGTTTAGAAAATATTTGAACTAAATTAAATTAGAAGGTATTAAACCATTAATTTTTTTAATTCCTCTCAATTTTTTTGGAAATTTTTGGGCTCTGTTTAAAAGCTATCAGCTTAAAAAATTGATTTATGTAAGTACTAAAAAAATAACAAGTAAAAATATTCTATTAAAAGCAGGCCCGTATAATCGCAGCAGAACAACAAAAGTAAAAGTGCCCTTTTGGTTATTAAGTTAATCTCTATGTATCTGAGTAAAAGGCTTTTGTATTTCAGTTAATTCCATTTTAATGGAATGCTGTTTGTACTCGTCTTCTATTTAAAACTATTACTTGAATATGAAAATTTGATATAACCAAGCAGCCTTTTATCCGTATCAACTTATCGTAATAAAATAAATTCTTTATTTACTTTATAAACACCTATTGTTAACAAACATGTTAACAATAGGTGCTTAATTAAACATTGCACATGTTACCATTGTGCAAAATTAAACAGTAGTTTGACAAAAGCTTGTTAGTAATCTAATTTCAATTTTATTTCCGAAATTGTCCTTTATAGTTTCAATTTACAGTCATCACATTACGGTGTTTAATAGTGCTTTGGTTGGAAAAATAATATTACTAATTTGAAAAGTTTACTAACTGCTGCAATATTAGAGTAATTCTATCTATTTATTCCCTTTCAATATCTTTAAACATATATCAAAAACTAAACACAATTTTCATTTTAATTCAAGTATTTGGTAGCTTTAACAGAGAACTATTGATTGAAGAGTTAATATTGTGAGATGTTTGATGATTCAACACAGTGATCTCTGAGCCTGAGTCTACAAAAGTACCGGGTGGCATTCTTTAACAGTAGAATTAATCAAGGTGTGGTCTGGAAGAGGAAAACCAGAAAACCAGAGGGTTATTGAGTACTGCACATGAGATTCGTCGAACAAAAATATACTAAATGAGAGAGCAGTTGATTCTCGAGAGCCGCTGTACTCTGGAGAATGGAGAAGTCGGCAAAGAGCTTGGAATTCAGTTGAGTAAGCACTCGAAAAGTCGACTGTCAATCAATAAACCAAGGTATGTGACTGAATTTAGGCTTGACAGTTGAGTATCTCTAATTTTTGAAATCAGGTATGCAGGAGGTAGAAGTATGTTGAGTTATATCGCTGGGATGAAGTTTGAGTATACATACATACTGGAATAGATTGGCTTTAAAGGTTTAAGAGAGAGTTTTTTATCTGAGAAGTGTTCGGCAAGTTTACATTTAGACATATACTTTTAATTCAAGTCCTTATTCTCTATCAGTAAGGACCACCAGGTTCCCAGAACGACTGTGTTAATTTATAATAATTAATTAAGGACATTTATTAAGGATTCTGTATGCGGTATAGAGGGAGTAAAATGGAGCACGAAGGCAAGCCTAGCGTTATCAGCTATGGGTTTGATTGAAAATGAAGTTTGGAGTTATCTGGGAGGGAATGGTCGATTTCTGTGATTTGCTCATGATTACTCATATAGGACCTAATCCAGCTCAGAGCGTCTCTCATTTAAGCAGAGTATAAAACTTAACCAAGATGGTAGAGTCAACCATCTCGTAAAAGTTTTCGTAGTTGTAGCCTAACTTTTGTTGTAGGCCTACATGGCGATTAATTAATTTATTTTGACAATGCTGAATTTCATTTTAACTACGGTTAGAAAGATATAGGTTTGTTAGTTTATCCAAATGAATACAACGCCAAGTTTCAAATGGTTTCTTTGAAGCATTTAATTTGTGTATATAAATAATAAAGCCAACTCAATAGTCCGTTACACAGATGTGTAACGGCTACCGTTCTATACTGAGTGAAATAATAATCACTTACTTTAGAAACAGAACCCCAAATACAATTTATATTAATTAAATATCTTATGTATATCAAATAAAAATCTATAATTTTTTTCTGAAAATTTTTAACGAGATGAGTAAGAAACTGAAATTAAGCTGACTGTCGTTTCTAACTAATAAAACTTAAAACAGTTCTTAATTAACACTTATTTTTCCATTAAATGATATAGCAGTATATTCCGTGATTTTCGCCACTTACAGGCGAAAATTTAAAACTAAAAAAAACACTGGAAGTAAAAGTATTATGTTGGCATGTGTAACATTTATTAAATTAAGTACCTAGTGTTTGTCAACAATGTTGTCTCCGAATGCCCCTTACAGGCTGTACATGTGGAGTAATTGTTGGAGCTATAGATCGCATGAGATCAAGGCGGATGTCCCTGTGGTGTAACTACCACTTTGTATGGCTCATTAAATTTTATAAGCCCCATTACCTCACCTCCTACCTTTCATAAGTGACTAGCCCTCGGCTCCCTTGAACCCTGGTTTCAACTTCCATTGCTGCATTAATTTCTTAATTGGTTTGCATTTAACTCTCTAAGTTAAATTTTATTTAAATTTATATTGAATGGTTGTAGCCTTCGGATTAATTGAATTATTAAATTTGGTTTAAATATCAACTTTCTGTTACCCAATTGTTACTGGGTCTGTTTTAATTCATGTTAGTGAATCATCTTCATACGAAGGTTGTCATGACTGAAAAAATAAATAAATAATAACTTGACTTGACAGGCTCCCTCAGGCTCCTTTTGTTTTCTACAGTAGAACTTTCAAGGAAGTTTTTTTTATCAAGAGACATCTGTGTGACTACGTTTTGGATGGGTGTCCATATCCTATAAATTTTCAACATGTCGTTTACTACTGTAACTGATCAAATTTAAGTTTTTCGTTGGTAAAATAGTGTATGCAAGAACTGCATTCAGCCTTTAAGCCACTCATGATATAGGCTATACTCATTTCACTTGCATCTCACTCGTGGCTAAAACGCCACGTGGCTGAAACGCGATATACAATCGCTGCATAAACTAATATTTTAACTTTAACTGTATTAGCTTAATGATTAAGACATTAAAACATGTGGGTAAACAAATAAGTTTATGAATTGTAAAATAATATTAAATCATGCTTGAGCAAACTTTCTCCATAGTGAAAAAATTTCTAGAATCATATGTTAAATATTGATTTTTACTGGCGCTTAACTAGTAATCATTTGTTATCTGTTCTACCTCTTTTTGATCGAGGAATATTAGTTTTTTGTTTGTATACAAAAACTGCTTGTAAATAAGCAGTGAATGTAGGATATATATACCTCTGGAAGTAAACAAATTGATAAAATAACGTCTTATATTGGTCTAAATAAGGTTTAGTTTTCATTTTTCGGAGTTATAAGGCATTTTTAAGGAATTTAATATCATCCTATTATAGAGGGGCATGAGTAATCCATAGAGTACTCGTCTGGTAACCAGAACGACCCTATCCGTTCAGTAATTTTCTCTTTAGACAATTAAAGGCACTCTTGATGGTTTTTTTTTACATAATATTTAATATGCATGTTTCAACCATATTAAGTATTATGTAAAATAAAAAGTACTTGGGGGCCTATCGTTTGCTCGGTAAACTTATACAACTAGTTTTAGACACAGTAATATCAGTCACAGATTGTACTCCACGCTAAAATGCCATGCCCAAAAGGTTTTTTATTTCAATACCAGCTCGTTGGCTCCACGCACTCACCTCCACAACGAGCTCGTTCGCTTCGCTCACTTGCCTTTTATCATGTTTTTATGTAGCCGAATTGTACAGCTCTCTGGTATGAATTTGTTGAAACAGTAACACTTTCATTCTACCTCCATGGTTAGGCAGCTGATTTAATCTTTATTGCTAATTCTTTTGTTTTAAATTGAAATGCAATTCTTCAAACTGCATAGTTGTTTCATCCTTGTTATTTACTTTTTATGAAATAAATATTAATAATTACTACTGTAATGTATAAAAAATAATCATAATTATTTTTATAGTAGGGGAGAGTAGAGTAATCGTGCGCAGAGGGTAATGGTGCGCATCGTAGTTTTTTATGAATGAAATAAGTTAAAAAAAACTCCAGTATGTGCTACAGCCTAGCGGGGGACTCAACAACTAATACGCGACCTAGTGGTTTTCGCCACTGAAATTGTTGAGGTTATGAGAGGCAAAAATCTAAAAGTCATGTGTGTCATGTTATTTTTGCGCCTGTGAAAATAGTAAGGTTAGGGCAGATCTTTATATAAATTAATACTTATTTAGTATTACAATTAATGGTAGTCTTTGCTTTATCGTTTGAACCAATTATTTTATGGTTTCATCCCTTTTTAAGATAGTGAGAAAATAAAATACTTTCGAATGCAACATCGGGTAATGGTGCGCACGATTCCACCACAAGTAGTTATAGGTAAGAAAAAAAATAACTTCCCCTTTTTACATTCTTGTTTACAGATGCTCATGAGCTGTTCGTCCTGGAGTCATGCAGACAGCTCAGGTGCAGGCACAGCAGAAAATTAGCCTACGTGTGCTAATTTTACATTAACCCTTGAACACAGATAGATGGAACACAGATGGATTAGTACACAAATATTCAATATCACATAATTCCAACTGTCTCCACATAAACCGAGTTTGTTAGTTAGAATCTTCACAGACATTGGGTTAGTATTGTTACACCACTCAGATTGCATTTACATTGTTAAACAACCACAGTTATTACATGTTACACACATATACACAACTAGCTGTTGCCCGTCACGGCTTCGCCCGTGATTAAATTCATTTTACATGTAATAATATCTCATTAAAGAGCAACGAAATCTTCTTTCTTTAGAATTGTGTGAGCAGGGCATTGAATTTTGCAAAAAATTTTCTTAATGAGCACATATGAGCAAAGAGGAACGAATATGTCAAATTTCAAACCTCATAGACCTTACGTAGGGGGCTCTAAAGGACCTCAAAAACTATTTTTGCAAAACCATTTTTTATTTAGTAGGCAACATAACAAGTAAAAAGGTCAAATTTCAACCCTGTAGGCTATATAGTAATTTTGAAGTCCAGTTGGGCGGAGCCCTAAAGGGCTTCCAAAACTATATACTGTAATAATAATCTTTATATTTGCAAAACTGCTTCTTAGTGAATACTTGTGAGCAAAGAGGAACGCCAATGTCAAATTTCAACAACGGATGCAATAGAGTAATTTTGGTATTTTGTGGGGCGAAGCCCTAAAGGACTTCAAAAACTATATTTGCAAAACCGTTTCTTAGTGAATACCTTTGAACAAAGAGAAATGTCCATGCCGAATTTCATCCCCATTGGCCCTAGACCAATTTAATAGACCCGAGGGGTGGAGCCCTGAAGATGCTTGCCAAGAGCACCGAAGATGCGTTTCTTAGTGAGCACCGATGGGCGAAGTGGATCTCCCATTGAAAATGTTCCAAATAATTCTCTTAGGTCATATGGTTTTTCGGATATGATTTTCCTAGATTAATATTAAAAATTGGCCATAAGAATAACATTACAAATTTTGAAGTCCTGTGTTGCGGAGCCCTGATGGAATTTTGCAAAACCGTTTCTTAGTGAGCACCTATGAGCAAAGCAGAACGTCCATTCCAAATTTCAACATCGTAGGTCTTATAGTTTTCTATATTCGTTGTTTCCTAGATTTGTATAAATAATTGGCCATAAGGATAACATTAGATAGAAATTTTGAAGTCCTGTGTGGCAGAGCCCTGATGGAATTTTGCAAAACCGTTTCTTAGTGAGCACCTATGAGCAAAGCAGAACATCCATGCCAAATTTCAACATCGTAGGTCTTATAGTTTTCTATATTCGTTGTTTCCTAGATTTGTATAAAAAATGGCCAAAAGGATAACATTAGATAGAAATTTTGAAGTCCTGTGTGGCAGAGCCCTGATGGAATTTTGCAAAACCGTTTCTTAGTGAGCACCTATGAGCAAAGCAGAACATCCATGCCAAATTTCAACATCGTAGGTCTTATAGTTTTCTATATTCGTTGTTTCCTAGATTTGTATAAAAAATTGGCCATAAGGATAACATTAGATAGAAATTTTGAAGTCCTGTGTGGCAGAGTCCTGATGGAATTTTGCAAAACTGTTTCTTAGTGAGCATTTTTAGCAAAGTGGAACGTCCATGCAAAATTTCAACCCTCTATACCCCATGGTTATGGAGATTCTCTGATACATGAGTGAGTGGTATTTGACAAATATATAGTAGATGAACATTCAATATGGATAGGATCAGTATTTATTTAAGGTTTCCAATATGATAGTTTTAATCCCAGTTTTTCAGTAATTTTTCAATTTCATGTCATGTTCTGTCAGTCTTCATTCAAAAGAAACAGCTGGTAGCGGTGGCACGGCATGACGAGCTTTCTCCGATTTGGTGGGGAGAGCAGTGCTACCACTCTAAAACTTAAAAAATTTTGCATTGATGCTGGGCGGGTGTGTTAAGAGACACATGTAATTGCATTTTGCCATTTTGTTATGTAGTATTGAGAGGCCAGCCTTTTGCCACACCACATTAGTTTTAAGAAAATATGTATTAAATTGTTGTTAAATTTGTGTTAGATTTGGACCTCGATGATAAGTAGTCAACTTATCGAGGCCAATATTTGTAATGTTTTTGAATTTATAAATAAATAAATAAATAAATAAACAATTTTGTAATTTTAATCAAAACTTTTGTTAAGTGTATTGTAAAGCTCAAAGAAATTATTGTTTAGCTTTAAGACATTCCATATGTTATATTGATATTGAATTTATCTTAATGAAACACATTTATTTTAATTATTTCAACCCATACGTCCCTGCCCACCATTACCCACCCCCATGCGCACAATTACCCGATGGGTAGGGAAATCGTGCGCAAGTGCATTTTATTCTTATATAATGTTGTATATTTTATTAATGTTAATATATATGATAATGATAATTTTTTATAAGAAACTACATTAAATACCAAAGAGTTTGACACATGTATTGGTAATTTTTGCTCGCATATTTTCTGGGAAGAATTTTTTTCCCTTATGTGCGCACCATTACCCTTCTTACCCCTATTATTTAGAATTCAGTTACTGGCTACAATGGAAAAAACACATTTTTATACTCTAGCACGTGGTTCCTGCTTTGACAGTTGAGTCCAATGTTTTGAACAACTCTTTTGTTTTGATTTTAAACACCATAAGACCAATGTTAATTTTTTATTTGAGTTCAAGAGTATAAAAAAATAAGATTTTCCTAGCATAGAGACTTTAATGAACATTACTTTTTTCCCAGAACTAAGTTATTTGCAAATTATAAAGAAATTCATTCGAGCAGTTTTAGACTTCCGTGTACACATACGAATATACCTTGCTCGTATTGGAGTATAGGATAATTGATTCTTGGAAATATGATGTTCACAAGCAATCAAAAGTCACTTTTAATTAAGCTGTGTGTGTTCTCCAAATAATGTAAGAGTAAATTTAACTGGATGGAAATGTTACATTAAATAACGAATTTTAGTCCAATTTTTACACGATTCATTAAGTTGTCAATAACCATCTACTTAATTGAACATCCTATGTTGACCAACAAGTGTCTCTGAGAAACGCCATTTTTAAAAGTATATTTACATTTATTGTGACTTGTTTACTGTTTATAACAAAAATTATTATTTACAACGAAAATTTATTTATGAATAATAAAATTATAATACTCTGAGTAGGTGTGATCTATCTGTACAACAGATTCCTTAAACTACCTCTAGTACAATCATCCATAGCTTTAGGGTTTCATCAGGCATTGCAGATGCCTTGAAGATTGCCTTGTCGCAACAATGGTAGAAAAATATCAACAGTCCTATCACCCACAGTGTAAATTGCAATGCTGAGGGACTGATATTGGAGTAGCGAGAATCACTGGTCGGATGTGAGTCATCATATCCGTTCTCTCAACTAGTGTATTCTAAGAATAAATAAAAATTTAATTAGCTTTATTTTGCAAGTAATAAATAATAACTTTTTATTCGTAAAACATAATGACCTATATTATGGTCATATTTTATACTTGGGTGTCTTTCTTTCGCCCGTAAACGTAGATAAGATTTGTGCAAGTAGAACTCTTTAGATAAAGTAAGGCGGTAATCCACTACAACACGAACTAATTGGATTGATAAATATACTACCAATATTACAATGGGGATTTAAATCCGATGCATATCTGCGATGGTTATTAAGTCTGGCACTATACGCCAGTGACTCAACTCATTTATCTTACACGAAACTCGGACCTAAGATGCCTAATTATCCAAGACATTACCATCTCTACTTTCAAGATAGATGTTCTCTGAAGAAGTGATGACAGAAGGCTCGGGATACTTTCAATGTAACTCAGATGTGGCAAAAAAAGCTTCTTTTTAAGTACACAATAAGAACGTATTATTAAAATTTTAATTTAATTAGCAGAAATATAAGTAGATTTTGACACCAAATACACGATCTTTAATTTATAAAACATTACAAATGTATGTTCCAATAGATAAAATAGTTAATGTTTTGGCCGAGAACATTAAGGTAAATCTAAACGTTTATTCATATTATCGATATAAAGTTTTTGTAGGGGTGCTTCCTGTAACACATATACCTGCAGCATACTAGCAGCATCTTACGGTGAACGATAAACGCTATTTAAAATTGTAAAATTTATACGTAATACCATTGACTATGAAGTCAATGCTTGCCTTTGATCACTATTAAACGAGTTTTGTGATTCTAGCTGTAAAAATAGCTGAATCCACCATACGTTGCGTAACGTGAAGCGTTTACCATATTAATTTACCGAATGTGTAAAATCTCTCTAGTATCAGTAATAAACAGAGAGCTAAAATGCCAAGTACTCAAGGCTTATTTCTATTAACGACCGGCTCGTTTGCTCCGCTCACTTGAATTCACGACGAGCTCCTTCGCATCGCTCATTCACCTTTCAGAATGTTTTATGGGAGACCTATGAGTACTTGACTCTAGTGTCAAATTGTTAATTTCATGTTGAATCTGTAATACGTGGATTCTACTTCTATGAATAACAGCTGATTTAATCATCACTACAAATTATATTGTTTTTAAATTCAATTACTTCTACCATTTGCTTGTTTGTTTTATCCTTTTACTTTCCTTTCATTCATCTAGATATTCATAATAAAAAGTTTCATGTACGATTTACAAATCTATGAATTTATTTTATTAAATTATCATTAATTTAGTGATTGGCGACAATAGAAAACCACATGTTTATACTGGTGCACGTGGTCCGTACTTTGACGGTTGAGTCATCTGTTTTCATCAACTCTTTATTTTGAAATGTTCAAATTTTGTTCAATACCAGTGTTCAAATTTTTAGGATTTAAATTCAAGATTACGGCAGAAAAAGATTTCTCCTAGCATTTAAGACTTTTACAACATTTATTTTTCTAGAACTAAGGTCATCAACTAAGGTCATATAGTTTTAAGAATATCGTTAAAGTTGCTTTCGAGATCCTTGTGTATACACAGATATATTTCAATCTGTAAAGAGTACAGGACTCAATTTAATAAAGTTTACAGGCAGCAGTGGTTGCTTAGTTGTAGAGCTCTGGGTTATAACCCATCGGGCTTGGGTTCAATTCCCGGCTCGGGGACAAAAAGATCGTTCAGCTGCTCCCGTGGTTAGGAAGTCAAGTTAAGTTGGTGGTCCATCTGCATAGATAACATAAAAGCGTAGGCCTTTCAGGCGAGAACTGTCAGTTAATTGCTGATCTTTCACCACTAAAGGCAATACGATTATTATTTAATAAATTTTATTAAACTGATTTATATTTATAAATGACGAATCGAACGCCCTTCGGCCATGATGGCCCCCGGGAGGCGGGCTGCAGTCATGAGTGCGTCATCGACGTATCCTGACACGTGTATCCGCACTGCAGTTGATGTTTGCAGTGCAGTAAAAGTTCACTAATTACTCACAGTTAATTGGGAGTTTTGTTACCACCCAGTTTAACCTAGAAAACTGCATAGTAAACCATCGGAATATCATCTGAGTCTAGATACAGTATCCAATATATAAAAACAATGGAATGTTATTTGAAAGCTAACTGACAAATACTAGTCCAGGAAACGAAGACAAAATAGGGGAAAAAATTCATGTAGAAGCCAAATTTGGTACAGTTGTAGGGGAAGGTTTCTTAAACAACATACTAAAAGTACTGACCCATAGGGGTGGAGCTAAAATGATGGGATGGCCCACTTGGAGTCAGAAATAAATCTTTCGTCGATCAATGGGTTTATGTACATCAAATTAAAGCTAATAAGTAGTAGAATTTAATGCCGCAAACCAAATCTCAAAAGGTTGCCTGAGTCGAAAACGGCAGCCTGTCAAACTTTGAATATTTTAACCTAAACGCTTAAAAATGTAATAATTTTCGAAATACTTGACCTTTCGAGGTGCGGTTTTCGGCAAACGTTTGCTATTACAATTACTTTTGAAAACGTGGATAGCTTGTCATAAGCCTATCATATTACCCGTGAACCATCCTCTACATGAACGTCCTAAGTAGGAAGTTTAAAAAAAAGTTTCTTAGTCCATAGCCATGTCATACATAATTTTAAAGGTCTTAGTAAGGAGAGTACATAGCCGAAAACCAGACCTCAAAAGGTCAAATATGTCGGAAGTTATTGCATTTCAAAGTTTTGATAATATCATTTTATTCCACATTTTCATTATTATATATCTCCTTTACTATTAATCCTAGCAAAAAAGTGCACAGGACCTTTTTTTGTAGATAATTTTACAAACTTTAATTTTACTAAGAACAAAATTTTCGCTAGAGGCCATAGGTTTTGAGTTATTTACAAAAAACCAATAAGGGGGGCCTTTAGAGCCCCACCCCCTTTAGCTCCATCCCTATGAGTCAGTACTTTTAGTATGTTGTTTAAGACACCTTCCCCTACAACTGTACCAAATTTGGCTTCCACATGAATTTTTTCCCCTATTGGGTCATTTTTTGTCTTCGTTGCCTGGACTATACAGTTTTAGCACGTTTTTGAAAGTAAAAATATTCAGTTGGTCTAAGTGGGTAAATGGTTGAGCAGTGGACATTGAAACAAAGTCGTGTTAGTTAAGTTTCAATGGCTCAGGGTATCTTCAAATTAAGAACCTTAAACATTAAAATAACATTATCAGATGTATAATGTAACTATATATTTACAAAAAATAATAATAAAAAAATCATAGCCTATTTGAAACTTATTTGACTTTACTGACATTAAAGGACTGGCCATACTACACTATATCAGTTAACACTATAATCGTTCAGTTAATTTACTCTAAATTAAATCATATTATTTTCGTAAATCTAAGTGATGGAAATAAATGATTTATTTATTATGTATTTATTTATTCAATAAGGGTGCGAGATAAAACTCTCTACATATATTACGAGCAATAGATGGTAAGCTTTTTAATATGAACGGAAAACATTTAAAACTATTAAATATTTAAAATGGCTTTAAACACTATTAAAATTCATTTATAGTTAGTGATTCGACACTTTAAATTTTACAGGCATATGACTTCCTCAGTCATATTCACTTTGAAATATGCATCAGTTTTCACCTATAACTCACATAAAGTATGAAATAACCAAAGTCAAAACTTAAACCGGTATAATAGAAAAAACACCAAGGTCATGAGTAGTGGGGTTTGCCTACTCCTGGTCCAGTTCAAGGTCAGCGGTTGTAAGTGTTGTAGGGGTAGTAGTGGCTGGGGTTTTTTTTTTTTTTTTTTTTTTTTTTGACAGTGATGGGTGGGTTTTGGAAGTGGGTCAAGGTCATCCAGAGGGTGTTTTTAAAAATATATTTATTTAATAAAAACTCATCAGTGATTGGAAAATTGCTTTGTCATCATTTGTAGCAGTAATAGTTATTTTATTACTCTGTATGGGATGGGAGTCAGTGCTTGTATGGGTGAATCCCGCTGTGTGTCCATAATTGCAAAAAAGGAGAGGTCCTAGGTGGTTACAGTGCGAGTTGATAGAGCAGAACAAGACATGTGTCTGAGGAAGAATAATCATATAAACCTGGTAATATAGTGAATAAGAATAATTGGATAGGATCGTCAATAGTTGTAACAAGATTGAAATTTTGATATTTCAGCATTTCAGTTAAGACAGAGTGTAAAATAGGATCAGTAGAACAAGTATTACAAAGGTTAGATTTTACAAAGTACAACGGGTGACAACTGAAGTATTTTTTAAGCTTACTCAATGTAGTACGCGGTTTTGAAATTGTAGAGTTAGATTGTTTCTTTAAAATGTGTTTAGTACGCAAAAGTTTTAAATGTAAAGTGTGCGAATCCATAATAATATTCAAAGGGGAGATGTGTACTCTCTAAAATTCAGCGAGTATATGACCGGTGCCCGCAAGTGTGTCTGAATATATAGAGACTAATTAACATAATAAGCGCAAACATATGTTAGAGTAAGAAGAGTAAGTTAAAAAAATGTTTGATAGTTTTAGGGACTTACGGATAGATGTTTACTGTCGCCCTATCGCCATTATAATGGCGCACACGCGAGGTACCGATGCCGCTTATATAGGGTAGTGTGAACCCTCAACCCCCTCCCCTAAGAGAATGAGATAAAAGGGAAGAACTTTGGAGATTTTAGTTCTTTGTCAGGGGCGGCAGCGTAGCGAAAGGTTCTAGTAGGGGGAAAAAATAGTTAATAAATTTTTGTAAAATTTTTAAAAATTACCGCTAGTGGTAGAAGTTAGTTAATTATTTTATAAGGGTTTAAGAACTGTGTCGTAGACGATTAATCGCAATTACATCTAGCATTTGTACAGGTAAAAATTGCAGTATAATAATTATATATTAATATATGGGTGTTAACTGTTTATAGTCTAAGTAGTTTAGTCTAGCAGCAGAAGTTAGTTAATTATTCTGTAGGGGTTAACTTGTATAATAAGTATAAACTAAAATAAAAATAGTAACGCGAGATTATTTGATATATTATATATATAAAATAAAAGTGTATTTTTATATGTTAAGAAATAGTTGAAAAAATAAATTACTTAAAAATATAGCAAGCTTAACAGGTGTAAGTTAAAACAAAGCATATTTAACATTACTAGGTGGTAGAGACTTACAGATTAGTTGTTTCAGCTGCGGTACCTGGGGAGTGAATGGCAGACGCGCGACCGCGTTGTGGCTTATATAAGCACGGATATTAATTATGTTGAACTTGACCCCCCCCCCCAAGGAAAAAAGTAATGACCCTCCCCCCCCCCCGTCACTTTCACTCATCAATATAAATTAGGTTGATAGTGGTTACATTTATGTAACACCAATTTAGCTTTGATGTTGTCAATAGTTTAATAACTATAGTTAAGCGGCAAAAGAGGACAGATAATTTTCTGCCATTACTCAGATGATAACAGGCAACAATTATGGTGTTACGCGATGGGGAAAGCCTCAGTTAAGCTTAACAGCAGATTAAACCAGGTGTTGCCTAACGTTAATTGCAAGGTACAACGCCCCACCTGCATTAGCGGCGACCTACATGTGACGAATAGATCATTGGAAATTTCCACTGACGTTGGACGTTAGACGTTGTACCCCCCTCAAACCCCTACTGTCCCCCTACCACTTTGTGAGCCGAGAACCTTTCTGGCGACTATCGCTGAGTTAGTTCGGAACAATTCGTCGGACGCGATGGTTGTTCCGAACTCAGAGGGTAACTAACTCAAATGTATAAGCGGCCGATATATATTTGAGTTACTCTTGCTGTTAGGGTTTTAATATTAATTTTTGTTGTGTGTGACTGTGTGTGTGTAAAAATGTTATTTATTTTTTAGTTTTAAGTTGCGTTATTTTTAAGTTTTAATTTGCGCATTGCGATGTTAGCATTAAGGTGTGTTATATTATTGCTAATGTTGAGTGTTGATGCAATTATTCTGTATGTGTGTGTGTGTGTACTAATAACCTTTCACAGCTAGCTGTTAGGAGGGTAGATTAAATTTAAATTTAAATTATAGAAGTTCTGTTGAACTTCATTAAATATGGGTGGGACATGCGTGTTGTGCCATAGGCAGCGCATATTTTTATTTTTTTAAAATTTTTAATTTTTTGTTAGGAAATAATTATATTTGGGTGGGTTTAGATTAAGGGTGGGAGGTTAGAGTTGCGTCTTGCATTAATTGTTCCAGACTCCCTATTATAATTGGATGGTCAAGCCCAGTGCCTTCGGGCCCGAGACTGAACCGCCCGTATCACAGCTCACCAAACTGGATCGCCACGTGCGTGCGGGCCAAAAATTGGGATCCCTTGCAAGACGTAACTATAGTGGGTTGGGATTTGGGGAAGTGTTAGGCAAACAGAGTGGTGGGGATGGCTCCGGCCGTCCCCATCACTTTGGTACATTATCATTTTTTGGTGACCTTGACCTCAATTAGGTTAATAACCCCCCCCCTCCCCCTCCCCCTCCCCCTCCCCCTCCCCCTCCCCCTCTCCCTCCCCCTCCCCCTCCCCCCCCCTCCCCCTCCCCAGCAATAATCTGGATTAGAAAATGACTAATAACTCAAGGATGGTTTGCCGGAATAGGGCAAGTGATACATCAATGAAAAGCTCTAATTAAGAGCAATATTGTGGTAAAGACAGAATTGTATTATTTTTTTTTTACTAAAATTGTACCATAAAAAGAACACTTTCCACTCAATGACATGGCAATATAAGAGTGGTGTGGTTTGTGTTGAGAACATTCTTCACCTATAATATCTAGAGTGAACATGTCTCCCCAAGATGCTTCAATATTTTATAACAAATGTACAAAAGTTGAAGAAGTATTGGAGGTGGATGAAGAAAACAATGAAGAAATTAAATAAATTGAAGTGCCTTTGTTAAGTGAAAATGTTGTAACAAGAATATTTGTGGATCTGAATTCACCAATGGATATTATAGGAAGGTTTTTAATTGAAGTTGTGACATAGATAGAAAATGGAAGATTAGTAAACATAGGATCTCCAATTTTGGTAGATGATAGACACACCTTTGGTGTATATTGGAGAAACATAGATCTGTTATGGCTGTGGGTGGAGGCATATGTGGAGTATTTGCAATTGGAAGAAAATATAGGCTTTAATCATTACTTTTCAGCTTTAGTGTTAAACTACTAATTCTAACATTTCACTAAAAAAAACCTTACAAATGTGGTGGGGGAAGCATTATATAAAGGGAATAGAAGAGAGAAGCATTTCATTTCCGTGCTAAATTTCAAAGAGTAAACATCAACACGATGCATCAATGTGAAATTTGCTCAGAAACTTTTCATGATAATATTCTACTAGAAATACATAAAGAATTATTCCATAATAATAATGAAGATGTAACAGAAACAGAATATGAAGATTTAAAACTATATGAAGAAGAAGAACCAAAAGAAGAACAACAAGAAGAAGAACCATTAGCAGGACCATCTAATGAAATACCACATCAATGTAAAATTTGCTCAGAAACTTTTCATGATAATATTCTACTAGAAATACATAAAGAATTATTCCACAATAATAATGAAGATGTAACAGAAACAGAATATGAAGATTTAAAACTATATGAAGAAGAAGAACAACAAGAAGAACAACAAGAAGAAGAACCATTAGCAGGACCATCTAATGAAATACCGTGTTTAAAAGTATTTGCTTTAGAAGGTAGAGTAGTAATGCACCACAAAATTCAAAATGAAAATTTGGAATTGGATCAGTTTTTTAAAGAAGTAAGAACAATTGTAAGTAAAACACTCACAGAAGAATTAAGAAGACTAAACTTTATTAAATTTGGCATATTATTAAATGCTATGTTTATTAATGTAGAAGGAGAAATGTCACCAAGAGGATTCATGACAAAAAACCAGACCATCATGGCAAGTTCAGATATTAATTCAATAGTTGAAGATTGTTTGGAAGAATACTAACAAAAATTCAAGAACATGAAGGAAGAGGATCTGGTTGGAGTTTGGTTAGTATTGAGAGTATGGATGTTAGAGTTCATAAACACGGCTATGGATTAAGGGGTAGCAGTTATATTCCGCTCCCAAAGAAAATTTCAGACACCAAATCATGTATAAATGTTCAAAATGAAGATATGGAATGTTTTAGATATGCAATGACGGCAAAATTTGTACCACCTAACCATGCGGTTAGACCCAGTGAAGAATATGAAACACACAGATTTAGATATAATTTCCAAGGATTGACTTATCCAGTGGCTTTGAAGGACATCCCAAAGTTCGAAAAACAAAACCCTGGAACATCTGTTAATGTTTTTGGTTTGGACAGTTCGAATAAAGTGTACCCATTGCGTGTGGTGAAGAATGAACTCCCAGATCATACAGACTTATTATTACTTACAAAAGGTGATGTTTCCCACTATGTATGGATTAAAAAATTGAAACTCTTGTAAGTTATCAACTATGTAAAACTAAAAATAAGAAGATAGTTTGCAAAAGATGCTTCAATTTTCATGAAGAAAGAAGAGAAGGAAATGAATGGTTACAAGAGCATAAAAAACTATGTAACAACAACTATGAAGCAAAAATTATCTTACCGTGTCCAAGTAAGGCAGAGTTAAAATTTGAGAAAATCTCCCATCAATATCGGATTCCCATTGTTGTCTGTGCTGATTTTGAATCGACACTAGTGCCTATTGAAAATAATGATGGTGATGTAGCAAGGAAAAGTGTTAAGTATCAGATACATGATCCAAACAGTTTTTGTTTAATGGTTAAATCTACTCTTTCTGAAGAACATCTAAATAAATTTAATTTAACTTCAAAACCTATTGTCTATCGTGTGTTAATGCTTCTAAAATATTCCTTGATCAGTTGTATATAATAGCGGAAAGTGTTGAAAGATTGTACAGTGATATTATACCGATGATACCTTTGGACGAAGAAGAAGAGATTCAACATGAAAATGCAACTCATTGTTATTTATGTAGAAATGAATTTACTGTGGAAAATCACAAGGTTCATGATCATGACCATCTGACAGGGTATTATAGAGGTGCTGCATGTAACAGCTGTAATATCAACTACAAGATCCCTACAAATATACCTGTAATATTACATAACCTTAGTGGTTATGATGCACATTTTATCATTCCGGAATTAGGAAGAGATAATGGAGAAATTGATGTCATAGCTGAAACCACGGAGAAGTTTATAACTTTTACTAAAAAAGTTGGAAATATTAAGCTTCGGTTTTTAGATTCTTACCGTTTTATGCCATCTAGTTTAATGAAGCTTTCTGAAAACCTGAGAACAGAAGATTTAATAGAAACCAAGAAGATTGTAAGTAATGACAAGGTTAATTTAGTTCTTCGCAAAGGTGTTTTTCCGTATGATTATATAGATAGCTTAGAAAGATTTAATGAAACATCCCTTCCACCAAAAGAAGAATTCAAAAGTAAACTATATGACACAGATATATCCCATGAAGATTATGAACATGCGTGTAGAGTATGGAATGAATTAGGATTTAAAACACTTGGAGAATATTCGGACTTTTATGTAAAACTAGATGTAACTTTACTTTGTGATATAATGGAAGAGTTTAGAAATACATGTTTTAAGGCATATGGATTAGACCCTCTGCATTCTTGTACATCACCTGGACTAGCTTGGCAAGCAATGTTAAAGGAAACAAAATGTAAACTCCAACTTCTTACAGATATAGACATGGTGCTGATGTTGGAATCAGGTGTTCGAGGGGGACTAACTCAAAGTGTAACACGACATGTAAAGGCGAATAACAAATATTTGCCCAATTTTGATGCAACAAAACCAAGTACATATTTAGGTTATTTTGATGCAAATAACCTTTATGGATGGGCCATGTCGAATCCTCTCCCATATGGCAACTTCAAATGGGTAGACCCTGATTCTATTGGAAACATCATGAATATAGCAAAACATGGAGACACTGGTTATATTTTGGATGTAGATATTGAGTACCCTGAACATTTGCATGACCACCATTATGATTTACCTCTACTGGCCAAGACGGAAATATCACCAACCGGCAGATGGCCTAAATTAATGATGACTTTAACCAACAAATCAAGATATGTTGCTCATTATTGGGTAATACAACAAGCCCTAGAGTTAGGATTGAGAATAACAAAAATTAATAGAGCTTTACAATTTTCTCAATCCTGTTGGTTAAAGTCATACATTGACAATAACACAAAAAAAAGAACTTCAGCTACATCTAATTTTCAAAAGGACTTTTTTAAATTGATGAATAATGCAATATTTGGCAAGACACTGGAAAACAAAAGAAAGCATAAGAATGTGAAATTAGTTAGTGATCCGGTAAAACTACAAAAGCTGGTACAAAAACCTAACTTCGGATCATCCATAATAATCAACGAAAATCTTGTAGCTGTTTCCATGAACAAAATTTCAATTACAATGGATCGTCCTTTATATGTGGGGATGTCTATTCTAGATATTTCAAAGACCCACATGTATGACTTCCATTACAACAAGATGGTTAAATTTTATGGAAGAGAAAACATCGGCATTGTATACATGGATACGGACGCTTTTATTTATTGGATAAGAACTGAAGATATGTATGAAGACCTACGCTGTTTTATCTACAATAACGACTTTGACTTTTCTGATTATCCACAAGACCATCCCAACTACGACAACGGTAGAAATAAAAAGGTATTGGGAAAGTTCAAAGACGAAACAAATGGCGTGCCAATGGAAGAGGTTGTTGCTCTAATGTCTAAATTGTATTCATTTAAATTGTACAAAAATAAAAAAAGAGAACATGAAATCGTGAAGAAGGCCAAAGGTATAAAAACCTCATACCTGAAGAAGAATATACAGTTTGAAGAATACAAGAGATGCTTATTTGAAAATGTTGAGACAACAGCAACATTTAACACCATAAGAAGCTTCAACCATCGTCTCTTCAGTGTAAAGCAAACCAAATGGGCTTTGAGTTGTAAGGATGATAAGAGGTACATCCTGGAAGGTAATATAAAAACTCTACCATTTGGACATTACTCCTTATACCCTATCGACCAGTAAACCTATTCTTCGTCCTTTACCTTCTTCCTTTTTCCTTTCCGTAAAGAAGAGGGGACATGACAAGCTCAATGTCATGTTCCCTCTTTTTTACACCAATGTAATATGACCTTGACCTATAATCTTACCATATAAAAGAGGATAAACCATTTTAGAGATCAGTACTTTTACAAGCGGTGTGGAAGACACAACTGAAGATGGAAGATTTAAGGAACAAGATTGTAAATGAACTTCATAAGCCGGCAAGAAGAAAATTTCCTAGAAGAAATACAATTATAAAAGGAATGAATGATCTTTTCCAAGCCGATCTTATTGAAATGATACCACATAGTAAATTAAATAAAGGATTTAAATACATTTTAGCGATTATAGACTGTTTTACTAAAGTGGCTGATGCTTTACCGCTAAAGGACAAGACTGGTAAAAGTGTTACAAAAGCTATGGAAATAGCTATACAAAGAAATAATTTCAACATCAAACATCTACAAACTGATGATGGAAAAGAATATTTTAACAAAGACTTTGCAGCTTTAATGAAGAAGTATAAAATAAATCATTATTCTACAAATTCTGAAGTTAAAGCTTCAATAATAGAAAGATTTAACAAAACGTTAAAAGGAGCAATGTATAAAACATTTTCCAAACGAGGATCATATATTTGGTATGATATATTACCACAACTTATAAAAGAATATAACAATAAGTATCATCGAACCATTGGTATGAAGCCTAACGAAGTAAATAGTACCAATGCTAAAATGGTATTAAAACGTATTAAAAATAATACTACTCCTAAACGTGAAAAAATGCAGCCCAAAACATTTAAAGTTAATGATAAAGTTCGTATAAGTAAGTACAAAGGAGTATTTAGCAAAAGGTATCTGCCAAACTGGACTAATGAAGTATTTACAATCTATAAAGTGCAACCAACAATACCTGAAACCTACATTTTAAAGGACAACAAGGGTGAATTACTAGAAGGTGGATTTTACGGACATGAATTGCTAAAATCATCAGTTGGCGATGTATATCTTGTTGAAAAAATTTTACAAAGAAAAAAGGATAAGGTGAAAGTACGTTGGTTGGGATTTGATAAAAGTGAAGACTCTTGGATCCCTACAAAAGACTTAGTGTAGCAATTTATGAAGTCATTACATGTTTAACCTTTATACAAGATGGAGATTGTGCAACAAAAGGATCGATTTTTTATTAATAATATTGATGAATTAACAGTTGACAACGACAAGTTAAATCATGGAAAACATGGTGAATTACTGCCAAACACAATAAGATGTTTAATAACTGGACCATCAAATTGTGGAAAGACAAATGTGGTTTTTAATTTAATAACAAATCCTAAGGGATTACGTTTTAACAACATTTATATCTTTTCCAAATCTTTGCAACAACCCAAATACCAATTATTGGATAAGGTACTCGCAAGTGTGCCTGAAGTTAATTTCTACAAGTTTAATGCTAGTGAAACTATAATGGAGCCAAACGAGGCTAAACCATTTTCTATATTTATATTTGATGATGTATCTTGTGAAAATCATGACACTATTAGAAGTTATTTTGCCATGGGAAGACATTACAATATTGATAGCATTTATATTGGTCAAACTTACAGTAAAATTCCAAAACAACTAATAAGAGATAATGCAAATCTACTTATTATCTTCAAGCAAGATGAAACAAATTTAAAGCACATATATAATGATCATGTGAATGCAGACATGTCATTTGATAAATTTAAAGAAATGTGTGGCAAAGCATGGGCTGAAAAATATGGATTTCTTGTTATTATGAAAGAAAAAGCTATAAAAAATGGAAGATATCGTATAGGGTTAGATAAATTTGTATTAATCCATTGAACAATTGATGATACATTTAGTAATAGATTGGTTTTCGCAGTGTAAACATGGTGAACCAAGAAAAACTATTAAAAGAAATAAAATCACTGAGTGACTCGATTAGACTTAAAAATCGAGCATTAAGAATGGGTTTGAATGAAAGAGAAGAATTCCTGGAGACTACATTTAAGCCTATTACAGAACCTTTAAAACAGATAACAGAAACAATTGGTAAACCTCATTATGAAGGAGATGTTTTACTACCTATTTCTAAATTTGAAGTAAAGGCTTTGAAAAAGGAAGAAGATGATGATTCTTACACAAGTGATAGTGAAGTTTCTCAAAAAGAAGAAGAAACAAGACAAGAAGAACCAGAAATAAATGTTCAAAAAGAAGAAGAACAAGAACAACATATACCTGAAGCAGAACAATCAATTCCAAATCTAACAAAATTAAGTAGTGATATATTGCAACAAGGACCTCTTGGAAGAAAGTATATCATGAAGATGTTACATGAAATAAAAGCTAACCCAAAACTACACAAGTCACATGTATATGGAGCGAGAATTGATGGAAATGAATTAAAAATAGGAGATTCAAAAGTACATTTGACTGAAGATGATGACATTGTTATTGGTGAGCATAAATATAAAGGAACAAAAGGATTATTTGAACTGATTTTTAAAAATATACCTATAAAATATACACTACAAGATTTAAATACTTTTAAAGAAATTTTGCAAAATACTAATGCTCATAAGAAGAATTACTCCAAAGATTCAATGATAAATAGAACACGCGCAACTAAATATACAGTTGTAATAAAAAGATTGTTTCCCCTGAGAAAACTACCAACATTACGAACTGCGCCTGCTTTGAAGAAACCGCTAAAGAGGAAATCTTTATCACTTATGGACTTATCACTTATGGATGAATATGGTAAAAAGAAAAAAGGAGAATCTTCAACGTCTGGTAAAGGTTTAATGAAAAACCTATATAATACAAATGTGATTTACTATAATGATATAAACAAATTGGTCGATAGAATGAGACTATTACATGAAGCCATGGAAGCTGGTCATACAGGTTTAAATAATGAATGGGTAGCTTTAGTTGACGAACTTCGAAATCGTGGAATAGTTGTATAAATCATTACGGATATATAAGAGAGCTGTGAGTATACAGTGGATCAGTTCAATCATGAGTGTCGACAAGTTCGGACGGTACTCCGGGCTAGGAGTACAAGGAGGAGAAAACAGAAAAAGAAGTGGATTGCCACAAACACCTGAAGGTGACTATGATATGAGTAACAAACGTTTAAAATTTGTTAAAGACCCAGAAGAAGATACTGATGGAGCAAATTTAAAAACAGTAAAAGAAGCAACTTCAACATCATTAAAATTAAACAAGAATACTTACGATGTTAAATCACATAGAATAATTAATGTTGGTAAACCAACTGACAGTTCTGATGCAATTACTAAAGAGTATTTATCATCTGAACTTTCCAACACTTTGAAATTGCAGTGGGGTAACAATTTAAAAGATGGACAAACATATGATGCTGGAAATCATAGGATAACCAATGTGGCAAATCCAAAAAATGATAAAGATTCAGTTAATAAAGAATATTTACATTCTATAATACCGGAAAAGACTCAACGAGGATTTTCTTTTTATAAGTTTATTATAAATGACATTGGATACCCAAAGGAAGACGGTGATGCTGTAAACCTGAAATACATCAAGGACAACTGTATTTTACAAGATGCTGATGAAATAGATTGTCATGGAAAAGCATTGTCAAATGTAAAATTTGGTTCTCAACCAAAAGACGCTGTTACTATGGAACAATTATCTAAAGAATTAAAAAGGGGAACATCAAATTTTGTAAAACATAAAGATGCCGTGCTAAAGCGAGGAAATACATTTATACATGGAAATGAAAAGTTTGATTTAATGCAAGGAAATAATGATGAATGGGATGCAGGACATAAAACAATAACAAATGGAAGATTTGGTATAAAAGATACAGATGTACCTCTAATGGTGCAAACATTAATTGCGAGTGGTGGTACATTAGGTACATACAATGGTCGTAATAGAAGAATAAAATATATTTATCCTGGTTATGAAGATGATGATTGTGTTACATTGAGACAAACAATAACTTGGGATAAACACTTTGGGACCAAATATGATGCAAAGATGAAGAAAATAATTAATATTTTACCAGGAGAAAATTTAAATGATGCTGCTACTATTGGACAAGTCATAACAACGTCGAAAAGTGATTCGACTGCTTACACATGTAATGATAAACGTATTATGCAGTTACACGATCCCCAACATCCAAAAGATGCTGTAACTTTAGATTGTTTAATAAGAATAGTGGGCAATTTACTTATTGATACCCACAATCATATAGCTAGTACAACGAGTCATGTAATAATTCAACCCGATGAACGAGAAGCTTGGATTAAAAATAGAATCATAAATCAGTATGTAATTAATTTGAATAATTAAATATAAAAATTGTGCCTAAGGTATTCATTTATGTAAAGCAGCTCGTGGAGTAAACACGCTGGTTATATAAGACGACATAATGAAGACCGCACCGCTCAGTCTTCGTCAAGACAGCGGCAAGAAAGGACGTGGTATTACATCAGCTGCGTTATCCCTGCTCAGACGGATTCCTGTTGGTGCTGTTCTAAATAGAACAATAGACGCTCTACCATACGAATTTCATCTGCCCGGAGGTTATCAATATTGTGGACCTGGAACTAAGTTGGCAAAACGTTTAGCAAGAGGAGATCCTGGAATTAATAAATTGGATCAAGCCTGCAAAGAACACGATATAGCGTATTCCAAGTTTGCAGATTCAAAAAATAGATCGATAGCAGATAGAGTGCTAGCGGAAAAAGCTTGGCAAAGAGTTAAATCAAGTGACGCCAGTATTGCAGAAAAAGCAGCAGCTTGGGCAGTGACAACAGCCATGAAGACGAAAGCTAAGTTTGGTGGTGGAAGACGACGCGGGAGAAAACCTAGTAAAAA
Source organism: Neoaliturus tenellus (assembly GCA_030545055.2). NCBI lineage: Eukaryota > Metazoa > Arthropoda > Insecta > Hemiptera > Cicadellidae > Neoaliturus > Neoaliturus tenellus. Next base: position 91,024,545 of record CM061532.1, on the reverse strand, counting down.
AGAAGCTGCAAAAAGAGGCGGGAACATTAAAAGAAGACGTCGCACTAACCCTAAAAGGAAAGTCAAGAAAACATCCATATGGTCAATGGTAAAAAACGGATCGGGTCTTTACTTAAGACCATACCGTGTGTATTAAATGAGAAGAATAAATTGATAATTCCAAATGAAGCATTAACAAACTATCAATTGTCAAAATATGTGAAATGTTTAAGAATACCATTCTTCAGAGGAGTTTTTATGAAAGATACATTACCAAATAGAGTGTGGAAAAATGAAACTGGAATAGTAAATTTAGACTCTAATTATGGACCAGGTACTCATTGGGTATGTTATAAAAAACTTGGAGAAAATGTTTACTACTTTGATAGTTTTGGAAATTTACCGCCACCAAAAGAACTTCAACATTATTTTCGGAACTGCAATAATATATTCTACAACTACAAAAGAGAGCAACCTAGCAATACGGAAATATGCGGACATTTATGTTTGGAGTTCTTAGCGAAGAGCGTCAGTCAGCTTTAAGATGTCATCGTATACAGTGTCGCTGAGTGGAAATTCATCAACATTGAAAAGTACACTTTTCCCAGCGTTACGTTTATCTACGGACAAACTATGGGAAGCAGCATTATTGGATTTGACTACATACAATTCAATTCCCAATGTTACAGAAGGAAAAAATAATTTACTACATTATTATGAAAGTAAAGATGAAAAAGGAAATTATTCACAATTAAAAATAATTCCATTATCTACAGGAGCATATGAAATAGACTATATAAACCAAGTATTACAAAAGAAACTTGGAGAAGAAAATATTTCTATAAAAGGTAATAATAATACATTAAAAGCGGAAATAACTTCAAAGTATTATATAGATTTTAGCTTAGACCACTCAATCGGCAATTTGCTCGGATTTTCAAAAAAGAAAGGAATTTTAGCTCCTGGAAATGATTATACTGGCGATACAACAGTAACAATATTAAAGGTGAACAGTATTGATGTAACATGTAATATTATACACGGATCATATAGAGATGGAGTAAATCAACATATATTACACACATTTTACCCAACAGTAGCTCCTGGTTTTAAAATAGTTGAGATGCCACAAAACCTGATATACCTACCGTTAAACACCAGTTTCATTTCAGACATCGTACTGAACATATTGGACCAAGACGGCATTAGTGTTGACTTTAGAGGAGAAACAATAACTATACGGTTACATATCAGAGCAGCAACATAAAGTCAACATGGGATTATCATTTAAACCACAACGGAAGAGTCGGGAGCTCAGTAGCTCCTCAACATTCGACGAGTTAACACCGGACAACATACGCTTCCTACAGAAGATCGGACTAAAACTTGCCAACCATGGATATACTGGATATAGCGCAAGGACCGACATTCGACGAAACCCTATGGGAGAAGGAATATCACACTCACAACCCTTACACTTCATCAAAATTAAATAATAATGATGAAATAAGGATTCCCATTCAACAACAAGATATCTACACATTACCATGTGAAAGTTATTTATATATCGAAGGAAGAGTAACAACATTGGATGGAAAATCTGGTTCAACCGTTCCTTTTATAAATAACCCTATGGCATATCTGTTTGATGAAATTAGATATGAGATATCTGGAGTAACAGTTGATTCAACAAAAAAAGTTGGTATATCAACAACTTTAAAAGGATTGACTTCAATAACACCCCATGAAAAGAATTCTTTAATCTCAGCTGGATGGGTGACTCCTGATAAAGACACTATTACTCCTAATTCAAAAGGTTACTTTGATTTTAATGTACCTTTACGATTGCTTTTGGGATTTGCAGAAGATTACAAGAGAATAATAATAAACGTAAAGCAAGAACTGGTACTGCTCAGATCTTCAACAAATAAGGATGTAATACAAGCGCCAAGTGGAACTAAAGATGCCGATTTGGAATGGCAACTTCAATTGGATAAAGTTGTATGGAGAGTACCTCATGTCAGATTGGCGGATGAACATCGAGTATTATTATTGAAAAAGTTAAAATCTGACCGTGATATTGTAATACCATTTAGGAGTTGGGAATTTCATGAATACCCCATATTGCCTCAAACAGAAAGACAAACATGGACTGTTAAAACCTCTACTTATTTAGAACGGGCAAGGTACATAATAGTCGGTTTTCAGACTAAACGAAAAGATGTTATAACTGCGCACGCTGGTCAATTTGACCATTGCAAGATAAAGAATTGCAAAGTTTTTTTAAACTCTCAGTTCTTTCCATATGACAGTTTAAATGTTTCATTTGACAAGAAACGTTATACCATTCTATATGACATGTATGCAAGATTTCAATCGTCATATTATGGTAAGACGAATACACCACTTTTATCACCAGAACAATTTTATTTAAAAGCTCCAATTGTTGTAATCGATTGTTCAAAACAAAATGAATCTGTAAAATCTTCAAGTGTAGATATAAAAATTGAAATGGAATTTGAAGATAAAATACCAGATGGAACTTCAGCATACTGTTTAATTCTACATGACAAAATAGTTACTTACACACCGCTAACAGGAATTGTGAAGAATGTACTTTAAGAAGGATTAATACAACATCTGCACGATTTGTAAGGTTTTTACAAAAAATCAACAATATCTAGGTCATCTGCGAGTATAAAAGTGAGAAAAAAGAGCTGGAAATTCATTTCATCTTTGATTGTCGTATGGGTAACATCGTCCGCAAGATGAGTTCTACTACATCAAGTGCTAATGAAGAAACTACACCTTTTATGGCTGACAATAGTTTGGATATAGAAAGACAAGTTGAACAGGAAATGGATGAGTTCCTCAAGTTTAAACATAAGAAGACAGAAGAAGAGGAAGTTGAAAAAGAAACAAAAAAAAAGAAAAATTGAAGATAACATTTCCACCAACATCTTAACGGAAGTATTTCTTCGAATATTTTATCCAATTTCTTCTTGTATGACAAAGACTGTATCTGCTGGAGTGATGAAATCATTGGATTACTCTCCTACTGTTATTTTAAATCATGGATCTAAAATGGTAACCTTCACTGAAACTTCTTGGGAATCTTTTATGAAACATATACATCTTTTAGAATGTTATCTGAGTAACAATACATTTGGAAGAAAAACAAAACTAGGTTTGTTGGAATCAAATATTGAAATCGATATTGTTAAACAACGTGGTCAACAACTAGTTCGATTTAGAGATTTAACTAAATATAATATAAAAATACATTTGACTAAAGAAGAGTTTTACACTTTAACTTGTGCTACTGGTCCTATAACAAGATATTTAAAACAGCTAATATTCTCAAGTGCAATTATCAAAGACTATTTAATTGATGCATTGGATAAACAACCATATGTTCCAATCCTATATGGTCCAGTAGATACATCAATCTTCAATAGGATACCACATGAAGTAGATATGTGGAGACAGTTACACCACTATCAAACCAACTTTAATTTAGATGAAGAAAAGCAAGAAACCAAGGAAAACAAATCAAGTTTCAACAATCAACAATCGGCAACAAATTGAACAAATAAAGAATATTGTAAGTAAAAAGAAGAATATTGGGGGTATAAAAGGTTGTCAATCTGGATTAACATACCAGTTGCCTACTGAACGTCATCATGGATAAACAAGTTTCATTCTCTAAGAAGATAGAATTAATGGAAGTAAAGCAAGGTATCGTAGAGTTTCAAGCATTCCGTGGTAATGATGGAAATTTTATAATTAAAGAGTTAGTGGTACTAGATATGATAACATCTGTTGTTTATCACTTTTTATTTATGCCTCCTTTACCATTTAACAGATTAACAACCAAAGCTAAAGTAACAAACAAATGGTTGATGAAACATTTTCATAATCTAAGATGGGATGAAGGTTTTATAACCTACAATATGATGCCACACATTATGAATCATTTCTGCAAAAAGTTCAAAACTATTTTTACAAGAGGATTGGAAAAAGCAAATTGGATACAAGCATATACAAACCATGAAGTAATAAATGTGCAAATGGAGAAAGATTTTTATTGCTACTTTGATAACATCTGTATTTCATCTAAAAACTTTAAACATCAACAGTCTCAATGTGCTTTAAAAAACGCATATCGTTTAAATGTCTATCTCCAGCAAAGTGGTGGGGGAAACGAAGGGTATAAAAGCGAGAACGGCACTATGACAATGCATCAGTATTACTCGAACCTCCGGGGAGTCAACACCTCTGACGCACAAACACAAGAAGAAGAAGACGAACAATAACAAGAAGAAGATAATGGCGTCACAAAATTTTCTACAATCGCTTGTTGATCAATTCAACAAACATTCTAAATCTACTATACTACCAACAAAAAAATGTTCAGAATTGAAGGAAGAGAAACATTATATTATTCACACTATTAAGAAAATAGAAACATCAATTGGAGACGCTATCAATTGCACACTAAGTGAAGCACCTTACACACCTGGTGATGAACCAAAATTTCAAGTATTTCTTCCCAAACGCTTCGTTCAACTGCTGCAGAATGAAGATTTACGACTGATTCACCCCGGCGCACTCTACTTAGCATCTCACGGTCCTAGCGGAAGCAACTCTACTGAACTTACAATTCATGTTATGCCTACTAGCAACTAATCTGTAGTTTATATATACTGTTGTACATGTGTGTAACTGATTATAAATAAATAAAAAATAAAAATAAAAAAAATAAGAAAAAGCAACATATCGATAGTGTTTCTGCACTATCGATATGTTGCTTTTTTAAAAACACGTTTGGGTGACCTTGACCTAGTTTCGAGGGTATATAAAGGCCGTAATTTTCTTGAAGATCTCATCAGTCTACGACTACCTTTCGTGCTGTACACATCTCTGTTGGCTCTCCAGTTATTACAAATAACAACATGTCTCTTAAGGTGAAGTGTGCATCATATGATACCACCACCATCACAACTTTTGAAGAACTCGACGATTTTACTAATGAATTGCGAGTGTTACTTGCCAGTGGTTATCGTTTAAATATTGATGTTTACGCTAACAACATGAGGATGTTTCCTAAACAAAAATTCTGCAATGAAGAAGTATTTGTTTCTACACAACCTTCAACTACAACACCATCTACTCAAAGTAATGTTAAGTTCCAGAAATATTACTGATGTTGAATAATATTGAGTGGTCGCTGTGGCATCTATAAAAGGAACACGTAACCTAAACAGAATCATCATTTGCTTCCCAACTGACACAGCGAAAACAACTACCACTACCATGTTGTACAGAATGATGATTGAATTCAATGGAAAAATCTACGGAAAAGACTATCAAAGTGTAGAACAAATGACGTCCGATCTTCAAGTATTGACTAAAGAAGGATTCCAACCAAAATTAATTCTAAAATTTCCTGAAGTACATCCACTATCCACTGAAGATCTCATTGCTATGGCTAAAGAAGAAAAAAAATACAAACAAGATATAAAGAAAGAAAAAAAGGATGAAAACTCACTATCTTAAATAAATACATCTTACACTTGTAAGATGTTCTTTTTTAAAACTCCATTTGGATGACCTTGAGATTACCCCCACCACTTTTTCTAATCTATAAAACACACTATCCTACACTATACACCTTCATTTCTTGGCTAAACTTAGAAGCGTCAACATGGAAAACAAGAAAGACGAGTACAAACCACGCTATTGTTGTGAACAAAAATGTACCGATATAGGAAGATGGATGGTAGACGGATTAGCTTGTAGAAAATGTGAATTCTTCGGATCCTGTTACTGCAAATGCAAGACAAAACAACTACCACCACCAGAATTGCGAACCTTTATAAATCAAATTCAATTTGATCAAATCAATTTGTAAATTACCTTTACAAATCAATAAATCAAAATTTATAAATCAAGATACTTCCACACTTGCTGTCCCCAGAGATGTATCAAATTTCATCCAGAAAAAATTGTTAATTGCCGAGAGTGTAATGCATGTTATAAAGACGACTTTTGTACATGCATCATAAATGCGTGCAAGTACAGATCTGATTGGTCTACTGATCCTGTTGAAGCTTTAGATGTATAGCTGTAGTCATTGACTGCAGCCCTTTTTTAAAACTCCATTTGATTGACCTTGAGATTACCCCCACCACTTATTTTTTACAACATATATTCTACGGATCATTCGATACGCTTCTCATTCTTATTTCATTACTCGCACTGACAACAACATGGATGATAAATTTATTTCCTTTCAACATTTAATTACCGACAGAGAAGAGATGGAAGCCCTATTCCAAAACTTACTCACCCTCATTGATAACTATCCTTTAAGATGGATCAACATCACAGTGCAATACGTCAATCCTATCAAAATATTTTCATCCTCATCATCTTCTTCTGCCACCTCCATGTCTTCATCGTCGCAAAGTGCAGAGGAAGAGGAACAGACAACTAATGGTGTTAAAATTGTTGAATTAAACGACGAGGAACAAGAAATGCAAGCTCTGGTTAAATATAAATTTAATATTTAATTTATAAAAATTATTAGTGTTTCTAATTTATATTACAGCTAATACTTATTTCTACACACCACCCATAACCTACCTAAATGGGATTTTGCGGCAAAATGCTCTGGCCGCCGGTTCGCATATGAGTATATCAACCCTCCCCCACCACTCTACCTCCCCCACTCCTCTACTTCCCCCTCCACCACCTTTGCCCACATATAAGCGACCCTCTGACCATCGCTCACCATTTGTTTGCCAACTTCCGAACAATGAGCTCCTCTCCTTCAACAACAAGTAAATGTACTTTTCTTGTTCAATCACAAGAAGAATTACAGAATATTTTTCAAATTTTAAGTGATCTAATAAACACTCCAAATAACACCATTACTATCACTGTGGAAGTTTCCTACAATTCTTCTGATTACGAAAACATGGAAAGCGAAGACATCGAAGTTTTACAGCTGCCAAACAATAGTCTTCCATCTTCCAAAGCTGCAACACCCGACACAGCTTATAATGATGTTTAGTCGACTACAATTATTTTCTTTACCCCCCACTATTTTTACAGTAATATATAACCTGTCCCTATCTCTGTTTCTCATTTCATCGCCAACTTTCTCACCATCAACACCGCTCCCATTTTTACCTGCACACATTTAATACACAAAGATGATGGATGATTTTTCATTTACGTCACAATTGGAAGAGGATAAACTCAAACTCGAAATCAACAGACTACAATTAGAAACAAAGAATCAACAAGAAATGATTCAGCTTTTACGACTATTCAAATGCGTACTGTGGATAGTATGTTTTTATCTTCTCATCGCTATCACCTTTGGCATCTACCACTCCATCGCCAGTAAACAACACTCCAACGCTTCCTCAAATAAAACCACTACTTTTCTTTGATTAAATAAATTTTTACCCACCTTCAATCTAACCCCTCGGGGCTCACCTTTTTTAAAAACCCCTCCAGATGACCTTGACCCACTTCCCAAACCCACCCATCACTGTCAAAAAAAAAAAAAAAAAAAAAAACCCCAGCCACTACTACCCCTACAACACTTACAACCGCTGACCTTGAACTGGACCAGGAGTAGGCAAACCCCCCTACTTTAGGCCTATGTTGTTTTAGGACTGAGAAGAAATCTATACAATTTACAATTATTTCACAAAAAATATTGAACGGATTTGCAGTAGTTTGGGCTTTTTGAAAAAAAGAGATGTTCCAATCAATGGAGTCTAGTTTATCTTTTATGGCTTGAAAAGATGCATTAGGCAGGATAATTGACTGACCTTTGTGAACAGAAAACCGGTCCAAACTGGTATCTATGTTATTCTTACTAATATGATTTAATATACTGTCAATTTCAATTGTCACCAGGATCCCGTCATGGTCAGAGAATGGAAAAGGAATGATTGTACAAGATTTAACCTCAGATGATGGATGGTTTACAAAAACATTATCTAGGCAATTATTTCCACTTGTTGGTTTGGAATTTAGGCAGTAAAAATTAAACTGTCAAAGCAAGTTAACAAAAAGTTTTACTGTGTTTTTATTCTATGTAATGTCAAAGCTTTCGTTAAAGTTACCCGCAAAAACAAAATAGTTTGGCCATCGGGATAGAAAAACAAGAAGACTTTCCAAGTTTTCAAGAATTAATAAGGATCACCAGCTGTTGAGTGGTATAAGGAAATGACAATAAGTTTTAATTTGTCAATAAAAATCGCAGACACTTCAAAGTGAATTTCAGTATAAAATGTGGTTACATCACAGACCCTAGTTTGTATATCATTTTGAACAAAAATTAGAGACTAACAACAAAAACTAACTCCATACTTAGTCTATACTTAATTTTCTTTTAAACTTAACTTTGAAAGCAGCTATACTTTTATATTTGATAACACTTTTCCAAGACAATAAACAACTACATTAGCATGCATAACACCTTGTGAACTGTATGCAAGGTGTTACAAAACGTGATGTAAGATGTCGGTAGATGTAGGAGGTTTGTCAAATCATCATCTTCCATGATTGCTGTAGTGGTGAACATTTTTCCACGAGACATTTTAAGTAAATTCCGTTGTTAGTAAGCACATTTTTAAATTTACTATCTTATTTAATTACTGTATGTTAAGTTTTAACGGTTAAACCATTTCAGATGAGTGAATTACGTGAAAGGGGTCCCCCTTAAGAAGTATACTGTTGGGTATAGAATAAAAAAGTTAGCTATTGGATCACTTAAAGAAACTCACCCTGTATACCAACGAAGTCGGTATTTGAAGTCAAATGCAGAAGGGTGGTCATTTGTTCTACCCATTCCTCGCAGATAAGAGAACAAATTTTCTAGGACATCAGAGTTAAGTTTTATGGTCCTTATATATTCTATTCCGTGTCATTGTCTCATGACATCTAACAGCATAACTAAAGCATTATTACTTGCTATATACCTTTTTGAAAAGGCAGCAAGGACCTCCTCCCAGCAACTCTCATTAAAACCATAACTTCTGTCATTTTGCGAAGGATTTCTTTTTGTTTGTCCTCTATAATGTCAAAAGCATTTACTCCCTCGTGATCACCAAATCTTAGTTTAGAATTAAAGATATCAAACCAGTCATTAACTAGTTTAAAAAATTCTACAACGTACTCCAGCCCATCCTTTTCAACAGGCCTTTCTCCGAACAAAATTTTAGAGCTGTAGCCGTCGAATTTGAGAAGAGTTGTGCTGCAGGTTTAACTCTCTGTCTTTGTGCACCTTTTACATCTATATGTCCACGTGACAGCTTATGAGCCACTTTCAAGTCACTTTTAGATGATAGGCTCAACAAGAGGTCGATGCATGCCTTATATACACAATAAGCATTTATCAATAAGCAAAGTATCCACCATCTAAAAAGTGATTCCAATAGCTTAAGCATATGAGGGGCCTCAGCAAAAACATATACTTTTTCTCCATTTATGAAATTTAGACAAAACGGAGTAGAAATGGATACGCCAAACTCCTTCGACACTCCAACGTTGCTTCCCCCCATATCGCTGAGGATTGCAACATGCTCATAACCTGATTCATGTAAACGTTTTATTGATTCAAACAAAATACTCTTGTTCATGGATTTATCAAACCCATAAAAGATTGGCTGTTTTCAGTTGCTAAAAATTCCCCTTGCCATCATTACTTGAATAGAAGAGCACGGGCCGGTAAGTTGTTGAGATTTTAAATTAAATTCGACTTTATGAGAAACACTCATTTCATCAAATGATAAACAAACCACTTTTTCTATATTTGTCATTGATTCACCGGCAGTTTTCATGACCGATAATACATCCTCCACTAAACCTTCTTCTATGTTTAAAGTTGAGGCCCATCTTCAGAGGGTAGAAAGATCTGGAAGAGGATACTTTAATTTGTTTCGTAAATGTAAATATCTATAAGCCTTTGGGCTAACATTTCTTAGAGAAATTGCAAAAGCAATATCATATGACTCCCTTTTTGACCGTTTCTTTCTTTGCAACAGAGCTGTTATCTGTCCTTGACTAAAGAAAGGAGAAAATATCTTTGATATTTCTTCATTTAAGTCTGTTTTCTTATTTCTTGAAATTGATTTTATTTTTTCATGCAGTTCTTCTTTATCACGCCTAAGTTCGCCATTGTTTTTAATGATATTGTAATTTTCAGCTTTTAATATCATATTTTCTTCTTCTAACAAACGTATTTTCTCAATTAATTGATCTTTATTACTTTCTTCGGATTGAAGGGGGCGTTCAACAATAGAAGCTTCATCACCACCGATTGGTAACGAAAGTTCTTCATTTCAAAGCTGAAAATGAACATTTCAAATTGACATTAACATAGTTAAAAAAAGTACAAGATCACATAAAAAATAATTATTTTAATATTTTCAACAGTTAAACTAACTTGAGTGGTTGCAGAAAAGTTCAAAAATAATATCAGATACGGCCCGATAAAACCATATTTGATAAGATGCAAAACATCGATTGTATTAATAGACTATTCATTCTATGATACTATTCATTCGATAGTATTGTAGGGCCTGTATGGATAGTTTTATACCGAAAGAAAAATTTATCGATAGGCTATATCGCAACTGATTAATAATTAATACATCGGATCATATCAGATTTTCTTACTGAAGTTCTCTGCAACCACTAAAATAAATGAAATGGTTGAAAATGTTTATTGATTATTTTTTTAGCTCTTGTAAGAAGTAAAAAGCTGAAAATTATATAATTTGAAAACTTTTCATTTGAAACCCCATAAAAATACCCCTACAGGGTTAATCAGAGCTGTATTTTAAGTATCTAGTTGGCATTGGATACTTTTAGGCTAGGTGTCTGACTTGAGCCATCAGTTCTATAAATTTAATTTAAATGTGAAGTAACATACGAGAGTATATAAAAAAATACGTACGTTTCTACGGGTGAGCCGTGGTTAATAAATCGTCGATCAATCTCTTTCTTGATCTAACTTCATCCCTCTGAACACGTGAGTTTTGGTTTTCGAATGATCTTAGAAGTTCTGTTCTTGATGGGTAAGTGTTCTGTTGTTATGGCACAATCAAGTAAATGCCGACACCGTTTTGGTGAATACTGTAGCAATCTTTGTTGGAGAGTTTTTTTTTTCTTGTCAGAGTCTTTAAAATGAACGCATATAAATGCTGAAAAAATTAATTTATGTTACTTTTGATAATCTAAAAACTTTTTAATTTACTTAACCATCAAATATGTCTGAAAAAAAAACATTCACGAATAAACAACTTTTTGTTTCAACTTTGACGTATATGGAGGCGAAATTGTAGGTATTACTGACCAAGACATATTTATTGCCTTACTTTAACGGTATTCTCCTACAATCCTGGTTCTATCAGCAATGTCTGAGAGAAATTTAACTACGCAAGATCTTCAATAAAATGGATTACTGTCATAAAGTGTCCGATTGTGACAAGAATATTGTTATTGGCATGAGATCATTTCACTTTCACTAAATTAAAGACAAATTGAAAATGGTATATAATATTGAGCTACAGTACCTGTGTAAACATTAAAACTGTCGGTTCTTTGACACGCAGCTATCCAATTTTTTTCCTTAAATCTTCGTTTTTAGGAAAACTATGAAACTTAATGCTGCTACACCTTTTCTGTGTGATGTATTATTACAACCGTAGACTGCACAGCAACCCATTTTCAATCATACATAATAAAATATTTGTTACCCGGTAAGTAGCAAAACTTGGAACCCAAGTAGGTAGTAACAACAACTAACTAGTTAAGGATTAATTACCCACCAACTAATCTGAGTATAAATTGAGCATTGATTTAAATGAAGTTGGCCTATATCTCTGAAGATTGAGTTGTTTACTGATTAACTTTTGAAAATGCAATTTGAATTTGCTTCAATCGCTTCCTCCAAGAGCGTAAGTTCTTCCAGTTGGTGTAACAGGATTCACTCGTGCTAGAATGTCCACAATTGACACCCACAGGACATCTGCATGTCTAGGGTAAGAGAAAGATGGTGCTGGCCCACAAGGATGAAGAAAAGTTATTTTCACTTCATCATGTTCTTCATCTTTTTCTAAAACATAGCCAAGCCATTGTTACTGTCGTATACAATGGTGACATAGTCTGAAATGTCTTCTAACTTCAGTGTGTCCACTGGTTTAGCCACATTATTCTCCCAACCCTGGATGTCATCTGAAAAGTATTTCTCTAGTAGTTCTGATTTATTGTTGGGAATGAATGCATGGAACTGTTGTGTTCCCTTAATGGTCGGTGCTTGTTCAAAACGGCTTTTCAGAAACATTTCTGAAAACAGCATAATCCCCTTGAGGGGAAAAGGCAAAAACTACCTTCGGTATGTTTACTACTGCCCACTCAAAGAAATCTTGTGGGGTTTGGATTTGGTTTTCATATGGCCTTTGCAAACTAGCGCGAGCTGCCAGCCTTTTAACATAACCGCATACTCCATCGCATGGCCCTTTCCCATGTGCTGTTGCTGAAAAGTGCCACTCAGCTTTAATGTTAAACTCTTCCTCGTGCAGGCAAAGGTTCAGGAAGTTCTTATTATTTTTATACTGAGCGGCCGAACCGTCAGAAAAATAAGAAATCGTTTTTGGAAGCTTTTGAAACTTGTCTGTTAAATAAGAAATGATGACCTTTTTAGGAAATGTATAAACAGCTACTGTGTTGTGTTGTAAGCAGTCTGAAATAATGACAAAGCTCAAATGTTTACTTTTTTCTTCTGATTTGAAATATATAACAAACGGATGTACCGTAACCTGTTGGCTCTGCCAGTGATAACTCTGAGCTTCATCTTGAAGAACTATACTGTAATTTCCAGAGAAATCACAAGTCACTACAAATTCTGAATCACGAAGATTTTCTTTAGTGTTGTTAAGGAAAGCTCCTTGTTGCTTGGAGATAAAGTCATGCTTAATTAAAGCAGACATCTTACTACAAAATAATCGATAAATTCTTCGGAAGTTTTTTCCAAGGTCTCCAGATTACAGCGGTCAACAGATACCCACTGTCGAAATTGAATTTTTTCAATTAAATTTTCATCGAATGAGTCTTGTAACATTTTATGGATTTCTGTTACTCCAGGGCAATATTCACAAATTCCCATGTTGCAGTCTATTGATGATGGGTTACAAAGCATTTTTGCAATGCATTGCTTATAATTTTTTTTGTTCTCCATTTGTTAATGTATTTAGTTTTGCATTTTCTACCATCACCTTAATGTTTTGATGATTTTTGCACACACAAACAGAGTGTGTGTCACTCTGCCCAGCTAATACGCACTGTTTGGGTCTCAGCTCAGACCACGCCAGAGTAGAGCGACGGTTCTTATGAAGAAGAAAGGAAACCTTTGATAGTTCCATGTCCCACAGCTGATGAGCACATCCGGCAGGTGTGCCACCCACACGAAACAAAACAAGAAACCAAAGCACTATAACATCAAACTATTTTCAATCTCAAAGAGACGTGATGCTCGCATGGTGAACAGCGTCACGGCTCAACATACATTTTAAATTGAATGTGGTGATATGCAACAAAATAAGTTTACAGTAAATAACTCAAAAACTTTATAAGTAATAGCAAAAAAAAAACTACTATTCAAGGCAAAAATAAAACTTACTTTTTAGACCTATCAGGCGCTAACTTGTGGCAGGTACAGGTGTGACATTACGTAGTCACCACACTGTCCGGCAGGTACAGGTGTAACATTACGTAGTCACCACACTGTCCGGCAGGTACAGGTGTGACACTACGTAGTCACCACACTGTCCGGCAGGTACAGGTGTGACATTACGTAGTCACCACACTGTCCGGCAGGTACAGGTGTGACATTACGTAGTCACCACACTGTCCGGCAGGTACAGGTGTGACACTACGTAGTCACCACACTGTCCGGCAGGTACAGGTGTGACATTACGTAGTCACCACACTGTCCGGCAGGTACAGGTGTGACATTACGTAGTCACCACACTGTCCGGCAGGTACAGGTGTGACATTACGTAGTCACCACACTGTCCGGCAGGTACAGGTGTGACATTACGTAGTCACCACACTGTCCGGCAGGTACAGGTGTGACACTACGTAGTCACCACACTGTCCGGCAGGTACAGGTGTGACATTACGTAGTCACCACACTGTCCGGCAGGTACAGGTGTGGTACGTAGTCACCACACTGTCCGGCAGGTACAGGTGTGACATTACGTAGTCGCAACACCGTTCGGCCGATACAGGTCTGACATCACGTAGTCGCAACACCGTTCGGCCGATACAGGTCTGACATCACGTAGTCGCAACACCGTTCGGCCGATACAGGTGTGACATTACGTAGTCGCAACACCGTTCGGCCGATACAGGTGTGACATTACGTAGTCGCAACACCGTTCGTCCGATACAGGTGTGACATTACGTAGTCGCAACACCGTTCGGCCGATACAGGTGTGACATTACGTAGTCGCAACACCGTTCGGCCGATACAGGTCTGACATTACGTAGTCACTAAACCGTTCGGCCTCTACAGGTCTGACATTACGTAGTCACCAAATCGTTCGGCCGGTACAGGTGTGTCATTACGTAGTCACCCACACCGTTCGTCCGGTAGAGTTCTGACATTACGTAGTCAATACACCGTTCGTCCAGTACAGCTCTGACATTACGTAGTCACAACACCGTTCGGCCGATATACGTCTGACATTACGTAGTCAAAAATTCCTTCGGCTGGTACAGGTGTGACATTGCGTAGTCAATACACCGTTCTTCCAGTACAGCTCTGACATTACGTAATTACCACACTGTTCGATCGGTACAGATTTGACATTACGTATTCACCAAACCGTTCGGTCGGTACAGTTCTGACATTAGGTAGTCACCACACCGTTCGTCCAGTACAGCTCTGACATTACGTAATTACCACACCGTTCGGCCGGTACAGGTCTGACATTACGTAGTCACCACACCGTTTGGCCGGTACATTTCTGACATTACGTAGTCACCAAACCGTTTGGCCGGTACAGGTGTGACATTGCGTAGTCACCACACCGTTCGTCCGGTACAGTTCTGACATTACGTAGTCAATACACCGTTCGTCCAGTACAGCTCTGACATTACGTAATTACCACACCGTTCGGCCGGTACAGGTCTGACATTACGTAGTCACAACACCGTTCGGCCGATATAGGTCTGACATTACGTAGTCAAAAATTCCTTCGGCCGGTACAGGTGTGACATTGCGTAGTCAATACACCGTTCGTCCAGTACAGCTCTGACATTACTTAATTACCACACTGTTCGATCGGTACAGATTTGACATTACGTATTCACCAAACCGTTCGGTCGGTACAGTTCTGACATAAGGTAGTCACCACACCGTTCGTCCAGTACAGCTCTGACATTACGTAATTACCACACCGTTCGGCCGGTACAGGTCTGACATTGCGTAGTCTTCACACCGTTCGTCCGGTACAGTTCTGACATTACGTAGTCAATACACCGTTCGTCCAGTACAGCTCTGACATTACGTAATTACCACACCGTTCGACCGGTACAGGTCTGACATTACTTATTCACCAAACCGTTCGGCCGGTACATGTGTGACATTACTTAGTCACCACACCGTTCGTCCGGTACAGTTCTGACATTAGGTAGTCACCACACCGTTCGTCCAGTACAGCTCTGACATTACGTAATTACCACACCGTTCGGCCGGTACAGGTCTGACATTACGTAGTCACAACACCGTTTGGCCGATACAGGTCTGACATTACGTAGTCACCAAACCGTTCGGTCTGCACAGATCTGACATTACGTAGTCACCAACTCGTTCGGCCGGTACAGGTGTGACATTACGTAGTCACCACGCCGTTCGACCGGTACAGGTCTGACATTACTTATTCACCAAACCGTTCGGCCAGTACAGGTCTGACAATACGTAGTCACCAAACCGTTCGGCCGGTACAGGTCTGACATTACGTAGTTGTTTCCTATGGCGGCTGTGCAACAATGAGTGATTGAAAAAATACTTAAAATAATTTTCCGGAGGATCAATTTAAGTGGGGAATTTGAAGCTTTGTAGATCATGGATAAATAACAAACACAATTAGAACAGAGTTCACTTACCATTGGGTTTCCAATGTTCAGTATGAATGAGGGACAGTCAGAGAGAGAGATGGCTACTTGGCACCGACGTCCATTTGGAGTGGGGAGCTTACTCAGGCCTGGGGTTACTGTTGAGGGACCAGGGGGCGATCTCGTTATCTGTCGTGGGTGGGAGTCCAACCAGTGGAGGCCTATCACCGTCTCACAGTCACACACGCGAACGACACCGACGACACCAGTCAGATTGCGCGGCGCTAAGGCGGTAAACGCGACACACGGGCGAAATTACACAGTTCAGAACTTTGAGGGCCGACTAGGGCGAGAAAATGAGGTAGAGTATAAGATGAGTACACAATGGCGGAGAAATGAAAATATAGAGCGACAAGAACCGGGAGTTTTTCTAGGACTGACTGTTCAACGGTCTTCTGGCCGGAAAGGCGCCACTGGAAGAGTCCAAGTTTGGCGAATCAGCGTTCGAATCTACCTCGGAAGATCTATTACGTCACATCGTATGACTCGTCGCCTAGCAACGACATTTACCGTCTCTCTCGCTCTGTCTGACTTGTCTACATGTTTTTGGAGGAAAACTTCCTAAATCGGGCCTTACCAACTAACATAGGACGATATTTTACAGAATCATTGTATTTGAAAAATAAATTGAACACACAGTAAAATCATATTAAAAATGCCATTGTACAACTTAGAACTATATGTTAAGTACCGAACAGTAGTCACCAAACCGTTCGACCGGTACAGGTCTGACATCACGTAGTCACAACACCGTTCGGCCGATACAGGTCTGACATTACGTAGTCACCAAACCGTTATGCCTCTACAGGTCTGACATTACGTAGTCACCAAACCGTTCGGCCGGTACAGGTCTGACATTACGTAGTCACCAAATCGTTCGGCCGGTACAGGTGTGACATTACATAGTTACCATACCGTTCGACCGGTACAGGTTTGACATTACGTATTCACCAAACCGTTCGGTCGGTACAGGTCTGACATTACGTAGCCACAAAACCGTTCGGCCGGTACAGGTCTGACAATAAGTAGTCACCAAACCGTTCGGCCGGTACAGGTGTGACATTACGTAGTTACCATACCGTTCGACCGGTACAGGTTTGACATTACGTATTCACCAAACCGTTCGGTCGGTACAGGTCTGACATTACGTAGCCACCAAACCGTTCGGCCGGTACAGGTCTGACATTATGTAGTCACCATACCGTTCGGCCTGTACAGGTGTGACATTACGTAGTCACAACACCGTTCGGTCGGTACAGGTATGATATTACGTAGTTACCAAACCATTCGGCCTGCACAGGTCTGACATTACGTAGTCACCAATTCGTTCGGCCGGTACAGGTGTGACATTACGTAGTCAGCACACCGTTCGACCTTTACAGGTTTGACATTACGTATTCACCAAACCGTTCGGCCGGTACAGATCTGACATTACGTAGTCATCAAACCGTTCGGCCAGTACAGGTCTGATATTACGTAGTTACAACACCGTTCGGCCGGTACAGGTCTGACATTACGTAGTCACCAAACCGTTCGGTCTGCACAGATCTGACATTACGTAGTCACCAACTCGTTCGGCCGGGACAGGTGTGACATTACGTAGTCAGCACACCGTTCGGCCAGTACAGGTCTGACATTACGTAGTCACCACACCGTCCGGCCGGAACAGGTGTGACTGCTGTACATAATAACGCTGATGACTGATTACAATAAATTTGCAAAAATCACAAAACCGCGTTATTGAATTTACCTTTTGGCGAATTTCCCTACAGGGAATACACTATTACGGTAGTAGCCATGGTAAGACCTAAGCACGGGACCATGTTACTTTTTCATTTTGAGCTCCCCAGAAGCCAAAAACACCGTTCGTTTATTTTCATATATATATATATATATATATATATATATATATATATATATATATATATATATCTCAGTACCACGGTCATATATATATATATATATATATATATATATATATATATATATATGACCGTGGTACTGATAACTTTTGACAGGGACCTTCGATTTTGATGAAATTTGGTACGAAGGTATTAGACTAGGTCTATTTTAATGAGTTCGCGAACCAGCATGATCGGGTTATGGGAACGGGGTTTTTATGGGGTTTCAAAGGGGTCAAAATGTGTTTTCGGCATGTGTGGAGCATAATTTTCAGAATTCAACAATTTTAACTAAAACCTTTTAAAAGAGCTTAAAAAACAAATAAATTAGTATTTCGAATTTTTAACTTGCCTTAATAGGTTACGGAGAAAAGCCAAAACTAGGTTTTCCATGTTAATCTTATGGGAAATCAACCAAACCTTGTATCTCGCTTATTTATTAGAATAACTTGATAAAAATTGGTATGTACATTCATTGGTAGGGTTTAACTGATATTTGCTTACAATACCCATACGGCGGAAAACCTACGTACGCACCCATATGGGGTTTATGGGGAAAATGAAAAGAACACCATAACTTGATAATATTTTGTAAGTACGTTCAATAGGTAGGGTTTAACTGATATTTGCTTACAACACCCATATGGCGGCAAACCTACATACTCACCCCCATGGGGTTTATGGGGAAAATTAAAAAGTGCCTAATATTGATACAGTTTGATATTTACCTTACTTAACTATTAAATTTCCTAATAAAACTAACATTTTTTAACAACATCCCATGGCAGCAAACCTACATACCTATTCCTATGGTGTTTATGGGGAAAATACGATATCTCAAGATCGATTTTAAATTCGCTGAGTACGCAGGTCTGCTGTGACGGGGGTATTTTTGTCTTTTATTCTTCTAGTTCGTAGTGTAAGAACATTTTGGCCTCCCACTCATCCTTTCGTTGTTTTATAGCTAACTATTGTTCTTCTTTGTATCTTCTTATCACTAAACTCTTTCAATTTTTTCGAGGTCATAGCAAATGAAACTTTTTCAACCTTTCTCTTTTTGGCTTTTGGTGGCAGACTAGGCCGGTGTAAGTGCTCTGTCCAAGGATCAGATGTTTAGGACTTTTTGGCTCAAGCTAATATTGCCTACTAGCTTTGAAATAATTTTAAAATATAAAAAATAATATTAAGTGGAAAATTTGGTTTAGCTTTTGGATGAAATCATTTTATCATTTCCTTCTGTTGTATTTGCATCAAGTAGATCTTCGAAAGGCTATAATAATTCACACCATGACACTTAATATTACTGCAAATTTTAACTTTAAATAAAATATACAAATAGTTGTTTTCTGGTGAAACATCAAAATAGGAAACGAGGACATCAGACATATTCATAATATTGCTCCTCAGGTCATCAAATACTTCCTATGCTACATTCTTTTCAATATTCTCTTCATTTTTCAGATATGCGTATTACAAAATTATCTACTGCAACTGCTTATGGACTTTCTTGGTGCACATTTTAAATTTTTTCTGATATATTCAAATCCTTGCCGGATTTGGGACATGTAGAGATGCTAGTTTTATCTAAATTGAATATTTTTTGGGGGTTTCTTTAGTTTGCAATTACAACAATTTTATATAAACTGGGGAATGACAACTGGAAAAAACCCTGATAACAAACACGCTGGAACAAGAACCTGCATTCTCTCCTTTCAAATAAGTTTCGAGTTCCTCAAACTAATCACGAATTTGTTTCCCCGAGACAGAGGCTCGAGCGGGTGTCTGGGGTTTCAGAAATCTTTTTCCCAGGTTTGCCATTTTTAAATGGTGTCTTTTTCTTCGATTCTCTAGTTATTAATTGTACTGTATCTTATACTTAAAAAACATGCATAGGTTAACACTTTTTCTTTTCCTAAAATCTAGCTAGCCAAACGCACTTTCTCCTCTTCATGAAAATCTGAGGATCTTTTACTAACAATGGGCTCGATTGAATGAAGTTTTACAAAGTACTTTTAGATATACCATTTACCTTTGATGCCTCGTTGGTCGAATTACTCCCACTTATTACCTCTTCAACTGAAATCTTTAGTTGATCTAAATCATAGGAAAACCTTTTGTTTGCCCTTTTGTTTTCTTATTTCTCTTCTTTTCCACGATTTGGTTCTTTTATGACCCAACAATAAAAAAAACATACTAAATTTTTTAGTAACAAATCATTTTTAGTAAAGTATATCTAATACATGACCGGCGTTTTTATCATCCGCTGGATGAAACTGGATGCTGTTTAGAGGAATAGCTTTCAACCAACTTTTAGTGGTCTGTGAATTTTCTAAATATAAAAATCAACCAAAGTAGCATACTACATGATTGCAAATAATAACTACATTGAGGTAGTTACAGATAAAAAATAAAACAAGGATGTATAAACGCGGTTCCGTTAAAACATTCATTTTATTTATTGACAGAGATATTACTCAAACATGTTTTAATATTCATTTTATATTGACCACGAAAACAGTCTAATGTATTGCTTCAACAATCAATACACTGCGATGACTGTGTAAACTCTCAGACGTACATGAGGTAATCTAAGAAAGTTTTGGAATCAATGACGCGACATTCTTTTCCCTTTTCTTTCTTAGCAGAATTCGATTGTGCTATTTTGTCCGACTATGCTGTGTTATTGTCGGCTGGGCCTCAGTTGTGATGTTTAGAGACTGGTGGCTAATCGCGGTCCTGCTCTACACTTCGCGTGTTATCGGAGTCTTGCCAGTAGCATGGAATACGCACATCAACTACGAGCTGCATATCTGCGGGCCAGGCAAAGGTTGGTGGACAAGAATGGTCGGGTAAATGTGTGTTGCTTTCATCTAGATCTGGTCTAGAGTTTGCCTTAGGTGAAAGGTTGTTTATTGGCGCACTGAAATCAAACTTGTCTACACTGGTATAAAATATACCTTCAAGTATAAAACACTTTTCCAATGAGAATAAGAGAGTTAAGAAAAAAAAAACATTAGTCAAGTTTGTAAACAAGAAGAGTACAATAATTATTCAATATTTCTTTATTTATTTTGTATTTTTAAAAATGGCTTTGCAATACATAAAATTTGAAGGACTTCAATTTAATTTATTTATTTATTTATTTAAGCTCTATCTTAAAGTACATAACTCCGGACCATTTCCCCATATAAATCTTTTAAAGAGAACTTGGTTTGTTATATTTGTATTCTGTTTCAAACTCAAATATGCAAATTAATTCATAACAGACGTAAAGAAATATCATATCGAAAAATACCCCCGTCGCAGCAGACCTGCGTACTCAGCGAGTTTCCAATCGATCTTGAGATACGGTATCGTATTTTTCCCATAAACACCATAAGAATGGGTATGTAGGTTTGCTGCCATGGGATGTTGTTAAAAAATGTTAGTTTTGTTAGGAAATGTAATAGTTACGTTAGGTAAATATCAAACTGTATCAATATTTGGCACTGTGTAATTTTCCCCATAAACCCCGTGGGGGTGAGTATGTAGGTTTGCCGCCATATGGGCGTTGTAAGCAAATATCAGTTAAACCCTACCAATGAATGTACATACCAAATTTTATCAAGTTATTCCAATAAATAAGCAACAGGGTTTTGTTGATTTCCCATAAGATTAACATGGAAAACCTATTTTTGGCTTTTCTCCGTAACCTGTTAAGCCAAGTTAAAAATTCAAAATACTAAATTGTTTTTTTTTAAGCTCTTTTAAATGGTTTTAGTTTAAATTGTTGAGTTTTGAAAATTATGCTCAAAAAATGCCAAAAACCTATTTTTGACCCCTTTGAAACCCCATAAAACTCCGTTCCCATAACCCGATCATGCTGGTTCGCGAACTCATGAAAATAGACCTGGTCTTACACCTTCATACCAAATTTGATCAAAATCAGAGGTCCGCTTCAAAAGTTATCGGTACCACGGACACACACACACACACACACACACACATATATATATATATATATATATATATATATATATGAAAATGAACGAACGGTGTTTTTGGCTTTTGGGGACCTCAAAATGAAAAAGTAACATGGTCCCGGGCTTAGGTCTTACCATGGCTACTACTGTATTCCCTATAGGGAAATTCGCTAAAACAAGTATGGTCATCTTTTGTAGATGTATACAAATACATCTGTATATTCAATTCACTGTTAGTTTTCATTTATAACTTTTAAATACATCCGTTGTTTACAATTTCTTTAATTTGCCTTTTGTTCCAGACTGTTTCTCTACCTGCAGGAGTGGGCAGTTGTTCACATTTCTTCATGTTATCATTTTCGTATACTCAATTTGCAGCACTATTACTTACTTACCGTTGATGAAAATAAGAAGCTTTTTTGGAGTAGTTTCTCTACTTCATAATGTATCTACGTTGATTTGTATTCTTCTTGTCCTACTTCACAAGCCCGAAATATTGATAAAATGTTGCTGTATGGCATGCAAAATTTATACTTTACTAACTGAAAATGAGCGGAAAATCCCGTATTACTTGTTTTTCGTATTGGCAATATTTCCTTTTTTAACCCTATTATATTTGATTTTTTATGCTATTAATCTTAATTTAAATATTGACTATTTTTTCCTTCTTTTAAAATCCAATTACTTAAACACCCCGACTGCCAGTGTGGAAGTGGTTTTCATTGTTTTCAGTTTTATTGCATCGAGAGCGTTTAGACAACTTAACAGAAAGATGAAGAAAATAACCCATTTCAACAATAAAACATACAATTATTTTATGACCTTACTTGATGGTCATATTTATGTATCAAAGTTTGGAATTATACTCTCCGAACAATTTAGTCCTCATTTTTTAAATATATTCTCAATTTACATCTTTAGAATGATTTGGTTTGCATTTGAAATTATTAAGAGCGTAAAGGCTGGAAGTATTGGGGGAGCTTCGTCTTTTGCAGTCCATGCATCTTATGACTCTGGACGTTTATTTTTCCTGTGCCACTGGTGTCAACAAGTAATTGTGGAGGTAACGTTCACACAACTCTCGCCGTTTTAAACTGACATTTAAAAATCATTTGGTTGCTTACCGTGCTTAAATTACCTGGCCATTTAAATTTGTTTCGAATGTAATTATAATCCATGTGACGTATACAGTATAATGATTATTCATAATCTTAATGAGCTCGATTTAAATTATGCTGTATTCAGTGGTTCGCAAATTTTATTATTTATGCTGGGTGGATGAAAAGTATATAACTTCCCTCCTCATACATATTTTAACAGAGCTATAGAAGGCGGAAATGTAAGCAAGAAGATTAGAGTGTTCTACTAGTATTTGGGTCGAATGAGGCATAAAAGTATGGGTGTTTGATGGGAAAGGGGATTTGATGTTTGGAAGGGGAAATTTTAAAATCACTTTAGAACATGGTCAGAAAAAACATATTTTCTTCCACCCCTTTGAAAGTGGGAGCTTCAAGTGTTTGGGGTCGGACTAAGGGTGAAAAGCGGAAAACCCCAGGTTTATTTGTGTTCGGGGCGAAATAACTCGGTAACCGTGAAGTTAAGCAATTATCTTTAGACGACTTGAATTGTTCCCAATTAAATTTGCTATAAATTAATGATAATCTTTTTGAGAATTGTCTTTTGTATTTTTTTGTGTTTAGTATTTTAGAGATTTGAAAGAATTCTCTTTTGCAAAGAAAATCCCTACTACTAGCCGGAAACAAACTAAAATAACTTTTAATGAGTGCATATACTTGACATATTTCGGGAACTAGATGGCGATAGGTAGGCCTACACCAATGAATACAGAGTATTATAAGAAGAACAGGCCCCATGTTAATTAAATATTCTGCCGTTTTTTTTTATTGGGCATCTCAACACCTGGCTGCGCTGAGCGTTGGCTGTTCCAACTGCTCTACGCGCCCCCACGCCCCTCATTGTTGTAATTAATTGGGCATCTCACCACCAGGTTGCGTCGAGAGTTGGCTGTTCCAACGTACACACAGCTGGCTGTTCCAGTTCCACTACATCCCCCTCCAGCCACCGCCGCTAAAGCACCAATTCTAAATTGCAGCGTTTCATTGCAAAAAAATCGTTCTTATTGAAAATTGTAATCTTTCATAGTAAAAACTAGGCTACCACTAGGCCTAAATAAAAAAACTACGGTGTTAATTTAATGTCAGATTAAAATCGTTATGATAAATATGTAAAAACATTGCGAAGCAATTTCTTTCAAATTAATCACATGAAAAGTTGGTCTGCGAGAAAGTTTTTTTTTTTAAATTACTGCTTTGGTAAATTTTGTCTTTGAGAAAGTACTTGAGAAATACATTTGCACAGTTAATTTAAAGTTGGCCAAATATTTAAAATCCGCAGGACCCTTTCTATGCTTATTCAAAGGTAAAAGTTTAATTGTTGATTGGCAGGTAGCCGTGGGCCATGCCGACGGCCGTGATTAGCTTGTAGTTTTGTAATTACAGAAGTAGATGGTTAGTACCAAGATGTGTTGAGTATTATTAGGGAGGTGGGCCAGACAGCAACAATAGGACCGGGCGTGTGACGTCACTGCAGTCCTCACGGCTATCCGCGCCACGCATGCACTATGGTACACGCCGTCTTTAACTCGCTGCTGACTCTTCATATAACATATTGAGTGCAATAAAACTGATATATCCCTAATCTACATTAAATACAGAATCTAACAGTATGAATATATTTTTAAATAACAACACTTTTGAATTTTAAATCAATTAAAATATTTAGTCTATATTATCACGTTATAGTGACATAAAAAAGTTAGTAAGCGAGGATTTTTTTATTTTTCAGATAAAAACTATCACAAAGCGGAAAACTTTTAGCTAATGAGATTATAAATAATATGCAATCATGATATTTGGTGAAAAACATTATTTTTGATCATAAATGAAAACTTAAAAGCGCCATGCCTCGCATTTACAGTGAAACTCGCTGTCTATAAAAACCGATTGCATCTAAGTATAGTTTATTGAGTACAAAAAAACTATATATTAATCATCTCCATTAAATACAGATTCTAATGGTATGAAAATGTTTAAAAAAATAACAGCAGTGAATTTTAAATCGATGAAAATATTAGGTCCGTCCATTAAATACATTCTAACATAAAAAAGTTACCGTGCAAGGATTTGTCATATTTTTTAGATAAATCAATCTTAAAACTGGAAAATTGTCCCCAATGAAAAAATAAATAGCAAGTAACCGACGTATTTGGAAAAATAATTTCTTTTGTCACATTAAATTACTATAATTTGAAATGCGGGGTCGTGACTCGAATAACATGTCATTTTTAGTTCAGCATCTTTTATTTGCCGGGTGTTTCAAAAAGGACTTTAAAACTTTAAAAATGTATATGACCAGTCACTGATGTGACCTTAAGTAATAATTTTAATGTCATTTTGTAGGAAAATACTTCAGATTTTTTAAAACATAGTTCGTTATTTCCGAATCTTACATATAAAAGCGCTAGTTGGTATTGCGCTTCCTTTACTTTGGCTCGAGAGTGTTGTGTATGTTATGATTTGAAGAGTCAAAGTTCTTCAAAATGTTTGTTCCAATAATAAAATTTTGTCCTCTTAGGTGTTTATTTTGTAAGAAAAAAACGCTGAACAGTTGAAGAAGTAGTATCAGGGTTTTCTAACGAGCATGTGGTGAGTAAGCTGAATTCGATGAATTTATTCATTTTAACATAACTGCTCGTATCGGTGGTATTCGGAACTAGCAAACTATAGGTATCAAAACTTGAGTATTTCCTTACAAAATGACACTAAAATTATGACTAGAGGTCTCCTTAATGAATTTGTAAAAACATTTAAAGTTGTAAAGTCCTTTTGAAACACCCGGTATATTATTATTATTATTATTATTATTATTAGCTTTACTCTGCAGGGTGTTGCGGTACTCTTTAACAATATTTTAGGGCTTTATTCTTAGATCAAAAACAAATATGAATATCATAATAATAACGTCCAAATACCACCGGTTACCCACACAGCTCCCATTTTATTTTTTACACACAATATTTCTTATTTCCATAACGGAGTTATGGAATAAATTAAGTTTTTATATTTGGCATGAACATTTATCACACCAATGTTCATCTCCAAGAAACAGTATTCTTTTTTCCAATGTGTATTTTAAAAATAGCGTCCATTTTAAAGTTTTTAACTCAAATATCGCAAAAACTATATTAAAATGTTTACAAGAAACAAAAAGTTTACAAGTTAAATTAGACAACCGTAATGTTAGGTTTTTTTTAATACGACAAAGAATAATGGATTTATTGCCATTTTTCTGAAGAAAAACATTGATTTGGCATTACAATTCATTAAAATTCAGATTATTTTAAAGAAAAATGCAATAAGTCCGTTATTTGTTGTTAGATCTTAACAAACTTTGGCATCATTATTGGTTAGATAATTTAATTTGTGAACTTTTACTATAATAAATTGTAAAATTTTTATAGTAGGCTATTTTTGTTATTTACCGTTTTGAGATATTGAGTTAAAAATGTAAAATGGCCGCCTTAGTAGAAAATGCACATTGGAAGAAATCATTAATTTGTAAAATCTTGTTTAAAAAGCGAGGCGCAGATGAGTGTTTATCATAAGGCCGAATTTGACTTTTTGAGTTTGTTCACCAAGTAAGTAATATACAGTGTTTAAATTTCTGTTTTTAACATATTATGTTAAAACAAGACTTTGGATTTCACCATTCTGCAAATCAATGAAACAAAAATAATACTTAGCAAACAGTTGACTTTTTACGTTCTAGGGCAAACAGTGACATTTTGCATACTATTTAGTGAACAAAATCATTCGATTTCATGCTGAATGATAAAAATATATTTTTTTTATGACAAGCCAAAATAGATGACATGAAAGTTAAAAAAATATTTATGATAAGAGAAGACTACGAAGAATGACTGTATTATATTTTCAGTAAATAATATTATTATCTGGTTGGGTACAACTTTCCTGTTTTTAAAATTTATTTAGCTAAAAATGACAAAATCCTTGCACGGTAACTTTTTTATTTTAGTATGTTTTTAAGGGACGGACTCAATATTTTCGTTGATTTAAAATTCACTGCTGTTATTTTTTTTAAACATATCCGTACCATTAAAATCTGTATTTATTGGAGATGATTAATATATAGTTTTTTTTTTTTACTCAATACACTATACTGAGATGCAACTGGTTTTTATAGATGGCGAGTTTCACTGTAAATGAGATGCATGGCGTTTTTAAGTTTTCATTTATGATCAAAAAAATTGTTTTTCACCAAATATCATGATTGCATATTATTTATAATCTCATTAGCTAAAAGTTTTCCGCTTTGAGATAGTTTTTATCTGAAAAATAAAAAAAATCCTCGCTTACTAACTTTTTTATGTCACTATAACGTGATAATATAGACTAAATATTTTAATTGATTTAAAATTCAAAAGTGTTGTTATTTAAAAATATATTCATACTGTTAGATTCTGTATTTAATGTAGATTACGGATATATCGGTTTTTATTGCACTCAACATGTTATATTAAGAGTCAGCAGTGAGTTAAAGACGGCGTGTACCATAGTGCATGCGTGGCGCGGATAGCCGTGAGGACTGCAGTGACGTCACCAACTCGGCCTGATTGTTGTCTGGCCCACCTCCCTAATAATACTCTATACATCTTGGGTTAGTACTACTCGTGTACGTTATCAACGAGGTAAACCTAAAATAACAAGACCCACAACTAAAACTTCTTATTACAAAATATTAGTTGCATGAAGACTTATATAATTTTTTTACTAATATTAAGTTTACTAAAATATCAATTTTCCTCATTAATGTTTCCAAAAAAGGCATTTTAATGTTTATTGGAATGTAATGACTCATTCAAAAAATTTTTTGGATTTTAAATTAATTTAATGTAATAAAGTAACATGGCCAAAATATTTAATAAGCCCTATTAAATCATTCAAAAAAAAGGGATTTTGGCTGTGGACGAAAGCTCGTTCACGTTAAAAATTTGTTTTAATGAAAGGTAGATATTCTTTCCAGGTCGGTCGATAATCCATAAACATTACACTCTCGTATCTTACATATCAGAAAGTTTTGTCTTGTCTAGGAGCTAATACCGTTTAGATTATTAACTAATATTCCAATGAGCGTTACATAGTTGTAAAATTTTATACATTAAACGATGCGAAAAACTAATTTTTTACCATCATACAATTCTGCCTTTCCAAGAAACATAATTTAATTTTTCCCTACAGAAAAGACTGATAACATGGGTAGGATAGCGAAAATCTGACTAAAATTACATTTTAAACCATTAAACATTATTGTTGCATGACCTTTTGATTCAAATTCTAGAGTACATTCTGGTTCTAACGTTCACGTTGGCCACACTTTAACGACATTGTATAATGTTAACGGCGAAAACTTAGAGGGTTACTTTTAATTAATTATATAATTTACATTTACCCTTATGAATTCATTCTTAATTTATTTTTATTATAAATCAACTATTTTTATTTTTTTTTAAATAGCAATTTCATAGCACTGTTACAAATTAATGTACAGGATAACAAATGTTTTCATAATTTTTGTTCAATTTGATTTAATATGCGGCCATGAAATTTATTGAAGACAAAGTAAATTACAGACTGGATTATACTAATAATATAATAATAAAACAGATCGATATTAATTTTTGTCAATGACCCCAATGAAGTCTGTGGCTCAAAATAAGTGGACTCCTCGCTCTGCGATCTAGCGCCTTTAATGTAGTTTAGAATTGAAAGTTTCGCAAGATGTTGTGTTTATTACTGTCGACTAGCCTACATTATTTATGAGTACAGTATCATAATTTTTGTTCAATTTGATTTAATATGCGGCCATGAAATTTATTGAAGACAAAGTAAATTACAGACTGGATTATACTAATAATATAATAATAAAACAGATCGATATTAATTTTTGTCAATGACCCCAATGAAGTCTGTGGCTCAAAATAAGTGGACTCCTCGCTCTGCGATCTAGCGCCTTTAATGTAGTTTAGAATTGAAAGTTTCGCAAGATGTTGTGTTTATTACTGTCGACTAGCCTACATTATTTATGAGTACAGTATAGGTTAAAAAAAAGTAATTTTCAGTTTTAAAATATTTAGCATTACACTATTTATTTTTTCCCCTGGGGTGGTCGCGGGCTCCGGTCTTCCCCTGGCGCGCACCCAAATGCAAGGGTTTTTTAGAATCGTGTTATCTTCTGCCAAGTGAAGCCTAGAGCTATAAATAAAGTGTCATATTAAAGAAGAATAACGGTACTAATTTCCCTCTGTTACACTTTTGTAATTAGTTCATTAAAACCAATAGAAAACTTCAGTTAAAAATCGATAAAAAACAGATGATTTTAGACAGTTATAGCTGAAATAAGAAATTTTATTTTAAAATTCTAAAAAGATAGCCGACTAGATCCTTTTTTTCTACGTTAAAAAAAAGTTAACAGCAAATATCTATCTTAAGAGGTTATTTTTAAAACACGATCCCCGTAAACCTCTGCATTTACAAAAGTAAAAAACAGATGATTTTAGACAGTTGTTACTAAAATTAGAAATTTTATTTAAAAATTCTAAAAAGATAGCCGACTAGATCCTTTTTTCTACTTTTAGAATAAGTTAACAGCCAAAGTCTATCTTAATCGGTTAATTCTGAAACACGATCCCCGTAAACCTCTGCAGCCATCAAACTCGCCTAGCGCTACGGCCGCGAGGCGGCATTCTGCATTGTTGTTGTTTTGGTTGGGGTAGACCGCAGCCATAAGGCTTGTTCTTCATATATCACTCTCTATTCATTGCCTACACCTACGATCATCGTATCGGATTTTCGTTTCTATATTCTTTTTTTATCTTTCCAAAACAAAATATTTTAATGTATGATATGCAAAGGTGTTTTTTTTCTTTGGGTCCTCATTTTTCCGCTACCCTATACATCAGGATGCTATGAATGCACTAAAGTGCGTACCTACAGCAGAGCTGTTCTTTAGGTTTTTATAGTGCAACAAGGACGCATTGACTGAAGGAGTTTACTTGGCTATAAGTAAACAAGCAATAAATAAATGTAGAATATACAAAAATCCTACTTGCCTTCTGCTTGTATTATAACTAACAAAAATACTTTATTTTTTATTTATAAATGGAATATTGCATTTTATAACGACATATACAGCATTAATTAGCTTCATAATAGAAATTTATAAATACTATTAGTTCTCCAAGATACTAACTACAACAAGACTTACAAAACGATTCTAATACAAACAATTAACAATTCAACAACTATCAAGCTTATAGGCAATACACCTATATTTAACAAGTAATAAGTCCTGAAAATTTAAATAACAAAATAAATAATCTAACAAGAATACAGTAATATATAAAATACCAAAACCAACGGACTTTGCGTGCCTTACAATAATGTTCTGTACATTAATGTACTGTATATTCAAAATAAAATGAACACACAAAAACACTTTTACAAACACTAAATAAGTTATATATTTTAAATTAACTAAATTAAAAATATATTTAAATTGGAAAAGGTTTCAAAACTTATAATCATGAAATAAAATTTCAGAACCTCATGAATCTGAAAAATGGCATTCACAAAAGAAGCTAATTATTTGTTGAGAAGTTAAATGGAAATATGATAAGTTTTATGTGTTAATATTGCAATGTTTTAAATTATTGCTTCTCATATTTTTTTTACTTTTGGATTTCTTAGCTCACCAATTGTTAATATATTAAGTTAATGAATTCAGTTGTATTGTGCTATTAAACAATTGGTGTTTTCAGCGGAACTCATCGCTGGTGAGCTTCCGCCACGTCCGCATCCGGTGGGCCGACCGGCTGTCACGTGACCAGGAGGCTCTGGTAATTTTGCTCTTCTCGTCACTGCTTCCATAAGTAAAACGATAACGAAAACACTACAGACAGGCTGTCCAGTTTAAGGGGTCATTTTCACCCCTGGGCCACTAGCCCATTGTTGCGCAGTCGGCAATGTTAACCATACGGCTTTTAATGCAAAACATGGTATCGCATTCCCCGGTTTCGGACGCCGTTTTTCAACCGATTTGCTTTAAACTTGGTAAGTGTTTAGTTGAATAGTTGTACTATGTCGCTCATACCTCGGAATTTTGAAAATTTAACAAATATTACTCTTTGAGACGTCGCAAAGTAACTCGATTTTCCTTAGGAATATTTCAAAATTTAGTAAAATTTTCAAAATTCCTAGGTATGAGCGACATAGTATAACTATTCAACTAAACACTTACCAAGTTTAAAGAAAATCGGTTGAAAAACGGCGTCCGAAACAGGGGAATGCGATACCATGTTTTGCATTAAAAGCCGTATGGTTAACATTGCCGACTGCGCAACAATGGGCTAATGGGCCCAGGGGTGAAGATGACTCTAACACCTTCGAAATACTCAAACTATACCAGGCTATCCACAGGGTCAAACGAAGAAAATGTAAATGTGTTATAACTAGGTGTAGTTTCCTATCCGTACGATTGTAATTTTCATCATAATGATAACGTACAAACCCTTTAAGCTACATAATTGAGGGGTTTCTCCAACTAATCCACAGAAAATAACATTATTTTCTAGAGTACACACGTATAACACCAGAAACAAAAATGATACTGACATTCAAAAACATAATTTGACTTAAAAAAAACCCTCAGAATTTTACCTTTGAAATTTAAAAATTAAATTGACAATGTAAAATTTAGGACTAAATTAAAAACATTTCTTTTTCAAAACCCACACTATTCCTTAAATGAATTTCCCCATAAAGGCCAATAAATATGTAAAACTGGGATGCATTTATCATAGGTGTAAGTGATTTATGTTTTAAAACTCTTATACACTATGTATTTATTTTATTTTATTGCCATTACATTATCTGTACCACTCTCAATGTATATATTAAATAATTAACCAATTTATGTACAGGCTTGTACTTGTAAATAAAGAATATTTTGATTTTGTTAGGTAAAATCAAACTAAATTGCGTATGAATTTTGTAACTTATTTGGTTTCACAACTTAAAGCTAGAGGCTGATTTAAATATTTTAAACTTATGCTCTATCTCCATTGGTTACCGAGATATTAAAAAGTCTAAAGACAGTACATTGTATTTTGGTTCTCCAATGTTAATCTTATGGAGAAATTTGATGTGTTAATATTTCACTCATTAACCAATATTTTTCGATGAAACTTGGAATTCAGCTTCATTTGGTTGAGATTCATCCATTTATGGTAAAAAATCTTGGTTTTTGTGCTTATCATGGCAGCAAACCTGCATACTCTTTTCCCATGTTAATCATATGGAGAATAGGCAAACTTCTTTAGCAATGGACAGATATTGATGAAACTTAGTAAATGGCTTCATATGGTCAAAATATTTTTTTTATGATAAAAACCTAATTTTAGTGTTCCCCATGGCAGCATACCTGCATACTCTCCCTATATTTATCATAAGGAGAATAGACATTTATTTCCCTATTATTGAGCATGTAATTTTATTTTGTTTACAAGTTTAGCTGGTCAAAATTAATATTACTAATTTGGAAATTCGCTGAGAACGCAGGTCTGCTGCGACGGGGGGTATTATTACTTGATATAAAATTTATATCAGCTAAACAAAAATACCAATCACAGACAATGCTTAAAATTGAATCTTATTTAATCAGTGTTACTACAGGGTGGCACAAAAAGGATAGTCGGTTTTCACTTGCGTGGTAGTAGCGATAATTTGGGAGGGGAGAAATCCACCGACCTTCTTTACATGGACTAATTAAGCCAGTTTGTTGATAGATGGCTCAGTGGACAGTAGATCAACAGGTTTTTAGTATGGAGCATCTTTTAAGAATTAATATTTTTGCAACAGGCTATTCGGCGAAAAATGTACTTTGCGTCTATACTCAGCGGTCGAACCAGAAAACCTTGAAATAAAGTTTAAAAAGTGTAAAAGCATCAGTGCTCCAGAATCCCCTGCGCGATAGATCAGGAGGCAACGAGCTTCAACCTTAGCAATTAAACGAGAAAGTGGTGTACATTCATTGCCACTTTTGGCATTATTGGCTTACATTGAAGAACTTAAAACCCAAAAATGTAAATAAATCTAAGTTATGTTGGAAATCACTGAAATTTTATTCATTTAACATTTGATTTTTGAGCCACCCTGAAATATGGTTAGATAATTACATTAATACAATAAAAGTCAATTTAAATTTTATAATTTGTGCTAACTTAAATGTTTTAAGATATTCCTTATCTTTGTTAAAAACAATATTAAATGTTCTTGGAGGATTTCCCTATCAGGTCTCTTTTAAAAATCTTTTTCATTACCTTTAATTTCTCAAAGTTATGAGAGCATAAAGTAAATTTTTATCATAATGCAATTTGGCCGCTTTTGGTAACAGGTGGTGTTGACAGAAGAGTTTATTAGGCCTATTTTTTGTTCTTGTATCGTAGTTTAGAGTATCTATTCTTTGTTGAAATTTCGACCTATTGGCGTGATTAAAGCAAGGAAATTGTAATATTCAAACTGTAGAAGTTTTAAAATTTTTTGGTTTTTAAACAGTGGACGACAGGAATTTGTACGCGGAAAATTGTTCTTACTGCCTTTTCTGTAAGTTAAAGACTCATGTGTCAGTACTTCCAAAGAATATTAGAACATAAGTGATATGTTATTTTACATAAACATGAAATATTAATTTGAAATGCCAGTTGTGCAACATTTTGGCAGTATTTTTATCATAAAGATTCTGCTGCTGATTTTTGCATCCATTTTTTCCATGGGGAGGTCACGACAGGTTACTTATGATTTTTAGGCAGAGGAATTTAGTATAATCACTTGTTATGTGAAATTTTTGGCATTTTCTTAATTAAATGCCATAAATTTCATTTTATCGATAGTTACTTGTAAACAATTGTGTTTGAACCATTCTACAACATTTGAAACTAGTATAATATGTGAGATATCCAGATAGAAATATTAAAACTTTGAGCAGTATTTTGTATAATATGTGAATAATATAATTGTTCCTTCACTGTGAATATCAGCAAATTAATTTATGTACAGTATAAAAACAAAGGTCCAAGAACGGTTCCCGGTCGCCCTCCTACGTTTATGGTCAATAGTTCTGAAGTTGATGTTTAACTTAATGGATAATAATTCTTTTTTATTTCACCTGTTAATTATAAAAGATTCTTCCAAATGCAAGTAAATTCCTTGAAATGGGCAAGATTTTGTAAACCCCTCCTCCCCTGTTACCGTTATTTGACTTTGAGTAATTAAAATTTTGATATTTAGGTTTGATAGTTAAACTTGAAACAATATGTATGTATTAACACTTATTATTTTCATTTTGGACATTTAGATTTAAATATTTTAAATAACTAAATGTTAAAACTCTATACATGTAAGTCGTGATATACGTAACAGTTATGAGCGTTTTGCAATTCAATATCACAAATAGATCTAAGCTGGATAAATAAGTAAATTGGATCAATCAACTTGCAAATCATATTGAAGAAAGTCAAAGTCAAATTTTTTTATCCCTCATACTCATTTAAAACAGAAGTAATGTCAAGTGCATTTGTTTTAATAATATGTTTTTTTGTGTTCGTTAATAGACAGGCGAATGATTGTTTCATCTTTGTAGGAACTCAGCTTCAGTGTTGAAAGGGCAGTGTAGGAGCCAGAGCCTGAGCTGGGTCTTGAGTCTTTCGAGTGTTAGTTGTTTCACATTTTGAGAGTGTTAGAAAGTAGACGCATTTTGTATTATTTGTTAATTTTTTCCTTCTGAAATACCTGGTAAAGGTTGATCACATGGTATGTGGCACATTATATAATATTATAAAAAACACATTATATATTTTAGAATTACATATTTCAAGAAACCTTTTTTATAAATTTAAAAAATACCTTTATAACTACCTATTAACAGACCTTAAATAATGGTAACAATGTGTAATTTTTTATATCGTAGCTTGTAAACTTACTTTCATATTTAATTACTTATTTATTTTACTCCTATTTTGGTTTTGGAAATAGCTATTAATTGAAAACCACCTCATGCAATGTCGACTTTTATATGTATCATGTTATAAATATAACGTTCAGTACTGGCCAACTTAGATTGGAAGCCGAGCTACACTCTAGCGGGATGTGAATATGTCTCAGTTTTATTACATAGAATACATAGGAATACATAGAAGACATTCTATGAATACATAGAAAATACGTAGAATATACTGTATAATTTTTTAAACGCATGGCGTAGAACCATTTAGGTAATACATCGCACAAGTATAATCATGTTGATTGTTCAGCTGGACGGGTACGAGGAGCTTCTCCTCAGTAGCAAGGTTGAGTTCAACGCTTGCGGAATGTTTCCCGTCAACCTGCAGCAGATCATCAACGTAAGTAGAGACGATAACGTAGTGTTCATTACATTTATTGAGACAGCATTTTTATAATGTGTTGATTGAGAACGATCCAATCCTTTTATTATATTACATTTCGTTACAACTCACATTTCTCATACTTAGTATAAAATTATTAATAGTACTGTATAACCATCATAAACAGTTAACCGTTCAAGCTTTTAATAAAATATATAGTTATACATATATTTGAAATCTTATATGCCTTGGTAACGCTAACAGATATCTTAATAACCCTTTTTTGAATATATAAAGGTAGGAAGCTAAACTTTAACACGACAAAAATTAAGGTTTCTTGAACTGAGCTCACTTGTAGCTGATCCAATCAAAAGCTGAATATTGTGTCCAAAATACAGCACTAGGAAATAGGATTATTAGTGTTCACTTATAATCAGAAATGAAAAACAATCATATCTACAGCACTCAAAAATATTTACACTTATACTGCATAGAATACAGACGGTAAATATGAAAAGATGGATAGTGGCAATCGATTTCGACCAGACACACCGATCAGATCATCATCAGGCCCAAACAGAGAATGCACTTATAATAGCCACATACTAAAATACCCCCGTCGCAGCAGACCTGCGTACTCAGCGAATTTCCAATGGAATTTTAGATTATTTACTCTCCCCATAAAAGCACCATAGGATCGAGAATGTAGGTTTGCTGCCATGGGGCGTTGTTAGAAAATCTAAGTTAATCAATAAATTGGTGAATGTAAACACAAAATTGTATCAAGCTCTGACAATTTTTATTTTCCCTATAAACCCCATGGGGGGGAGTATGTAGGCTTGCCGCCATATGGGTTTTGTAAGCAAGTATAAATTAAACCCTATCTAGATAATGTACATACCAAATTTGACTAAGTTATGTCAACAAATAAGTAAGATATAGGGGTTTCTTGATTTCCCATAAGAATAACATGGAAAACACATTTTTGGATTTTCTCCGTAACCATTTAAGCTAAGTTAAAAATTCAAAGTACTAAATTGTTTGTTTTTAAAGCTCTTTCGAATGATTTTAGTTAAAATTCATGAATTTTTTAAATTGAGGTCCAAAAATGCCAAAAACCCAATTTTGATAACTTTGAAACCCCATAAAAACCCGTTCCCATAACCCGACAATGCTGGTTTGCGAACTCATGAAAATAGACCTGGTCTTACACCTTCATACCAAATTTGATCAAAATCAGAGGTCCGCTTCAAAAGTTATCGGTACCACGGACACACACACACACACACACACACACACATATATATATATATATATATATGAAAATGAACGAACGGTGTTTTTGGCTTCTGGGGACCTCAAAATGAAAAAGTAAAGTGGTCCCGGGCTTAGGTCTTACCATGGCTACTACCGTAATAGCGTATTCCCTGTAGGGAAATTCGCTAAAAGAAGCTAAAGTGACGACGGGGACAAATATTGTTTACCACCTTTGGGCTCTACATAATGAGCAACACAAAAGGTCTTCGAACCATTGTTTTGAATTTAGTTTATCCCACTGCCGAATATTGCTCTTCCTCCTAACTCGGAAAACGTGTAGATTTAACACAGTTTATAGGCCTTAAGCAATAATATTGCTCGGAAATAACTTGAAATGTAATGTGTTTGAATAGTGCAATGAACACTTTTTCATAGGACTAGTAAGGTTTAAATTTTTATTTAACACATTCCGCCTGTTTCTGTTCCAGGTGATCGGAGTGATAGTGACGTACTCTCTGGTTGGGCTACAAACAAAATAATAAACAAGCAAAAAATAAGTTGGTACAAACACCTATGAGTGCATTGTGCACTCGAATGTGTTGAATAGTTAGCGAATTGAATTTGCAGTTTTAAAAGTTCATTCGTATTTCGAAAAGAGTGCATTATGGGATTTATCATAGTCTAGGTTTTGTAACATTGACGCGCTTAAGGCCAGGAGCGCCTTCAGCGGTTACCATTGACCAATGATAAAGATTCAGATATATTGTGTGTCTATAATAAATATATTTTTAATAAAAACTATTTTTAATCATGTAAGCTTCCTTAAAACGAGTTTTTCTATAGTTAAAACGTACTAGTTTGTTTTATGTAGTAACATATTCACCATTAAAAACAGGGGACAGCACCTTAGCAAACTTTACCTTACTTCTGGTGGATGAAGCAGGGTCATACACTTGACTTGAGAACTTTGAGCACCTGCTAGAGAATTTTAAATGTAGCATTCTTTGCTAGCCCTAGGTGGCAAAGACCACCTAGACCACCTTTTGGTGGTGTTGGTGTTTTCCGGATTGGAGTGGTACATACAGTGTTCAGTGCTGATTGTGCAGATTTGGCAGATGTACTAAGATTTTCCGGAACAGTGAGTTCTTCTATTGCTCAATTGTTGTTACTAAATTGCTGTTTTGTTGTTGTTGCTAAGGAATCCTTAGCCTTTTTCCTAGCAATATACAAATCATGTGCGCAGTCATAGCCTATCCATACTGAAGTGTAGGTACTGTGTGTTTCCGGAAACTGTTATAGATGACAAGGGTGTATGATTGACGCATTAGGTAGTCTCGGATTGTGTGATGACCGCTCCCCCGGTACCTGCTCCTGCATTATTACTGTCAGGAAAAACAGACATTTTCTTTCTTAGAGCACATGTGGTAGATTTCATCACATCAACTTTAGTGTAGTCGACTGCATTCGCATTGAACGGACATAATCCACATATTCTGATGTCATAGACAATCATGTCGTTTTAATAGTTCTGTTCAATAGGTTTTTTATTCAGTAGGATGACAAAGATAAGTTTTTTCAATCGTTCTTACCCTAATGCAATCCGCCAGTTATGAGCATCTACCGCCCACAAACTGCCACGTATTTAAGGTGTGTAGCACATGTGTATACGGTTCGGGGGCAACACAATCAGGTTGTTTATGTTTTTGAGCAAAATACACTCAGATAAAACGTATGCCCATCTATAAAAATTACTATCGGAAACTTTGGGTTCTGCTCTTCAAGCCATATGCAGAAAACGTTTGAAAAATGTAAAAAAAAGACATCGCTGCTGATTTAAACGTTGTTTTGACTTAGACACTGCCTTAATATGGCACTGCACTTTGAGTCTTTCGTACTTGAATAAATTACAAATGTTGGAGCGATTTTTCCACCTGCATTGACATTGCACAAGACTGTCAGGAACTGCACAAAACTCTTCCCCTTGTGGGACGGAGAAAAATGCAGTCTCGTCCATGTTGTAAAAATGTTTATAGTTTATGATATTGTTATTATTTATAAGACGAACCCAATGACATATAATATGGTGAGTAAATTCTTGATACTCTTTAATTAAAACATTTTCATACTTAATTAAAGAATGATTCTTAAGCAGTTGATTACTTTAACTGTCAAAAGTTTCCTTTAATTAGTTATCTTAAACAAAAACTAACTGAAATCAGCCGTTAAAATGTTTATTATTGGTGAAGTTTTCTTTTACTGTCGATAAAATAGCAATATAATCACAAAATCGAAATGCTAACCATCGATAGGATTTAACCTAATGAAGATAGAGTTGGTTAACAAAAGATTCAGCGATGAAAAGGTTTGGTTGAGGCAGTTTCTAGGCTATATATCTATACTAAGTTTTAAACTTACAACAGATTGTGTTAAAATAACTTAGGATATCCCATATTTTATAGGCCTGCTAAAATTAGGATAGCCTCTGAGGCCTAGGTTTGGTTAGGCATTTTAGGTTTGGTCATAAATTAGTTACCAAGGTAATCTATCTGAGAAGTCATGTTATGACCCCATCAACCTTATCCTCAATTAGACCTAAGCATTATGCTTGCAAATCAATCTTTAATTTAATTTTATGAAATTCAATAATATAACAATCGACATATGCTGATAATAACATTTTGCACTAAAATATGCCGATATGCTCACCTCCTGAAATCCAACCATGTGTCCAAATATCGGTTTTTTATAAATGCTCACTTGTTGAACCTGTACATAGGTTAAAGAATGTCTCATCTACACTATGTATTGT
Source organism: Neoaliturus tenellus (assembly GCA_030545055.2). Taxonomy (NCBI): domain Eukaryota; kingdom Metazoa; phylum Arthropoda; class Insecta; order Hemiptera; family Cicadellidae; genus Neoaliturus; species Neoaliturus tenellus. Next base: position 90,984,891 of record CM061532.1, on the reverse strand, counting down.
TTTGGGGTCACAAACTGTCTGACCGGCCGTGTTTGTTTATATGGAATGTGCTTTAACTGTAACCTTGCACTGTTGTGTGTGCGATTTTTCCCTATTAGTCCGACTTGATGATGTCCTTCTTGACGACTTCTGATATCCGACCTTGAGCATGTTCCAACCATGACGGCATCCCAATATGAGATGGGAAGTTCTATTGCAAGTTTTGATGAATTAAATGTCAGTGAATTCCACAAATTGCTACATGCTCTGATGCGAAATGTGTCCTCCTGAAGATATTCTTTTCACAAACGCTGTATGGTATTTTATGTTCAACTTTGAATGTGTATGATCATGACGTAACAATATTTATCAATAATTATCACAAACCGGACCAGTCAGTATCATTTCTAAACAGTCTTTGCAAGTTATATATTTTTCACAAATTTTCTTACAATAAATCCTGATATGTAGTAGGAAATATTCCTTTGGCAACTAGTCAGTGACTTAGATTCCAGGCAGTCAAACAAGTTTTCCAAAGCAGTCCTATCTTCATTTTGTTCCGAGTTTGTTATAGGTTTCATACTTCGTTTTGGTGTACCAAACTTTTAAACTGAAATAACATTTTTGCCATCAGGATAAACTTTGCTAATTTCTGTAGCAGATAAATGGGTATTTAACAAAAGTAATTTTAAAGAGCTTTAAGATTGCTGAGTTTTGGGGTTTTTATTCCACCCCTCTCTAGCTCTGATATATGCAAAGAAGAGTTATAAAATTATCATGACTAAGCTTGTATGACAGGACATACTTTAAAGTGTTTTCCTTTCTTAATAAGAAAACTCTTGATATACCCAATCTACTTGGTATAAAAGTGAAAATTTTTAATACTTGGGTGTGAGGAGATTGAAATGACATTTGATGGAGGGATTGCAAGTAAAAAAAATCATTTCATAAAAACCTATGGCAGTTATCTAAATTGTTAATATTTAGTGGCTGCTTATAGCCAGCGCATTTCTAGAATTTAACATGTCAAATAGTTTATCTGTTTTTAAGAACAACACTGTAGCCAATGAATCTTGAAAATCAGGGTGCCCTGATTCATCCAGAAATTGAATAGCGCTTGCTACCAGAGATACTTTCATTTTTTTATTGTGAAAATAAACATGTTGCTTGAACAGTAAATTTTAAACTTAAGTAAGATCTTCTATCTCTTGTAGCTCTTGAAGCTTAACAATGTTACACTACTTTATATCACCGTCACAACTGTTATGACTTTGCTTGCATTTCTTGCCAGTTTAAAGCATGTGCCAAACATCAAGCATACAATATACATTTAATCTTTGATAGGAGGGATGTTTAAAGGAAGATGTGACTTTAGATTCCTGTAAGGGTAGCCGCACGCCTTAATAGTTCGGATGCGTTCCAAGTCCATAAGTTTCATAATTGACTGGATCAGCATCATTTGTGGGCTTATAACAACTATTATTGTGCGACTTTTTCTCTTATGGAATTAACATTATTTAAAAAAATTTCATTTTTTAGATAGTTTGTCAAATTCTCTCCTCCTCTCCTTCGATCCTATTGGAATGCCATAATTTTAGCATATTCCAGTTTAGTAGTCGTCTGGCTCACTATCGGTGCCAGACTCATAAACTAGGCGCTCGTCCTCGCCATTGTAGACCCGACAAATCGCTCTAAAAATGAGATGTACTCTTGTTTTGTATTCTGAGTACTTTTGTCTTAAACGAGAACTCCACCAAATGACCCATAAAATAGTGTTATGTATTATCATAACCATCTACATTTCCACGCACTTCCCTGTTTTGATGTATTTGTAGTGTAGTGTTGAATGTAAGTAGTTAAGTCGTATTATGTAGGCATGTAGTTATGTGTTATCTAGTAATGTAATATAGTAGTATTAAATGTATGTAGTTAAAACTGTATTATTACATTCATTACAAAGAAACGGATTACCACTAGCTAAAATCACGCACAGAACTGGCCGACCGCAACTAACTTATCAGAGTCGCTAGATGCGCCATGGACTTTGACAACTTTATCGCTTCCCATCTTGTCATTTCACGTTTCCGACGTCTAGTTTTGCATTACTGTATATCGTTGTCTTTTCATAACAACTGCATGATATTAAAGTATTGGGACATTAACAAACACGCACCCGTTAGCAAATTGCCGCACCAATAGAATTACGGGCACATCTTTGGGGCTACTGAGTAAGTGCGGGTGATGAGGCAGCTCATCCCTCCCTGCCCCTCCCTCGACATGACCTTGACGATCGCCAGCAGTGTTTCCATTCGCGGGAATTTATTCCGTTAAGGGTATTTTTAGACCCTGAGTTTGATGAAAACGGGATGCGGGATAAAACGGTATTTTTATAAAGAGGAAAACGGGATGTAGCGGGGTATTTCGAGAACAGACAAATATTTTTTGTAATGCAATTGCAGCAATAACAAAAAAATACTGCTGATGATTAATTGATTTTTTTCTTCCACCATTTCCCGCAAAAATGTACAAAAAAAAAAAATAGAATATGCTTGTTATACTGTTTGGAAAATTGTGGAATACATATTTCGTACTCTGTGGAAGAGTTTAACTTTCTGATTTCTGATTGGACAGGGAGGAGGAACGGTCTGTCAACGAACCAATGGAATGGAATCTATCAATTAGTTAAAAAAATTCTTAGCATCATAGCAATAGCATCTGTCGTCTGTCGTTTCATTATTTTTGCTTTGTTTATTGTCATCATATCAAAGAGTTAGTTACCTTGATTTTTAGTTACTTTATTAAGTTGTTTTGTTTGTTAGGAACTGTGTTTTTGTTTGTTTAGGCCTTGTTTATAGTTTAATAAGTTTGTTCCTGTTAAAGTTTATAAAGTGCTTTGTTAAGTTAAATTAAGAGACCTTCATTTAAGTTCTCTATTACATGTAAAAAATAATAACTATCATACTTTTCTTTAGGAATGACCTGACTTGATTTTAAAGTGACCAACAATTTTCCAAAAAACCAAGGCATGGCTGAATCTTCTTTAGGACTACCTAGTTGTTCAAAACAACCACATGAATCTGAAGAAAATTATAATTCAGAAGAGGAAAAACAACAAAAGGTAGGCCCGCACAAACATTCCGAAAAGAAAGTGTTATCATTGTACTTAACCGACAGCCGTTTATAAGATTGGGTTTCTGTTGCAAGCGATGGTAAGAGTGCAAACTGTACCGTTTGGAGGTACCGCAAATAACCTTAAAAGGAGGTAAGTCTGAACTAAAGAGACATTCCGAAACCAAGAATCATTTACAGAATGTAAATGTGAAAAATACTCTCATTCTTTGACAACATTCATGTCCCAGATTGACAAATAAAAACAGCTGGAAGCATGAACATGCACATTTTTGTTGAAAATGACTTGCCTCTAAGTTTTGTGGAGCCACTAGTTTCATTTTGCAAATCTTTGCCTGAGAAAGAAGTTGTTAACGAGCTCCAACTAGGAAAGCAAAAAGTGACCAATGTTTTACGCCAAGGCTTAAAGCAATTTTTTTACGAAGAGCTCTGCAACTATCTTAAGACTACTCCATTCTCCATCTTCAGCGATGAAACTACAGATGTGTCAGCTAAAAGCCAACTGGCTATTGTAACATGCTATTTTGATTTGGAGAAGAAGGATTATTGCATTGATGTAATAGACGTAGTTGAAATAACGACACCAACCGGCATTTACAAAAAAATGATCGTTGTTCTGAAGCATAACAATATACCTCTGAACAACTGGGTTGATTTTTGCGCTGATACAACATCAGTTATGATAGGTTGCCAAAATTCGGTGTCAACCCTTATAAAAACTAACTATCCTCAAGTGGTCATAGTTAAATGTTCTCGCCACCAAATCCATCTTGTAGCGTCCTATGAATTCAAGATGCTGCCAAACTCTCTGGAAGATCTTGTGAGAACAATTTACAATCAAATAAGAAGAGCCCAAAAAGATATGCAGAGTTTGAAAATTTTCAAAAATTCTTCGAGCCAGATTTTACCCAAAAGAAAATCTTGGCCCCAGGTCAAACACGGTGGCTCTCACTTCAGGAGTGTGTAAGGAGAATTTGAATTGTTGGGAACCTCTTAATCAATACTGGAGCATACTTGTGTTTGAGGATTAAATACATGCCAATGAGCAGGTAAGCAATTATGTAGGTTAATTTATTTTGTTCAAATGCATTTATCTTTGAGTCCTACTGTCAATTTAATTGTTTTAATCCAAAAATGTCTATGATACCACATTTTCTGTCAATAGGCTAGGCCAAATTGGTAACAGGGATTTATCTGTTAATTAAAGAGAAGTGCCTCGGCCTACCGGTAGCCTTTAAGAAGAAATTTATTCAGTCCAATAGCCTTCTAGGTCTATTTATTTAAATGTCATCGCAAGTACTTTTATTTATATAAAGTGGTTTTAGAAAAATTTTGGACACATTAAAAAATTTAATTTGGAAACGTTTAATTCCAATTTTATTTTAAAGCTCTAGATGTAAAATAACGCAATTTGTCCGAGTATCCTTCCCTTACATTCCCTGTAAACATAGGCTATATAACTTAGTGTTACGTAATCTCTAACTCCTTGAAATCTGTTTAACTCTCTTATTTAGCCTCCACATCTGGCAATATGATTGACTACATAATAAGCTGAGCCATTTAGTGCTCATCTCATAAAATTTTGAGATTACCAGTTCCCGGGAGAATGGATTTGAAACCCAGTTGTTGATTGCCATTTGCTTATAAACACGGTCGCATTCCACTGTGTCTAGACATGGCCCCTACAATGCCTTCTTGATTTTCTTGGTGGGTTTTCTATTCGCAGTCTGCTTCTTCGGTTTCTCCACCGTCTTGCTGTATTGTGTTACTGTAAACGTCAAACCATTAATCTTTGGCACTTTCGTAGCTTTATTAATCCGCAAATTCTCTGACTTGTCCTCTACCTGGTTGACACTCTCGTATAATTCACTATTCTTGTCTATACATAAACCGCAACTGTACACCATATCCGAACCGTCGTACATTTCCATTTTTAAAAGCACCGGTCCACTGTTTGAGGGATTCTGCACCGCGTAAAGTTGTCCGTTTTCAAGCCATGACACGATGGGACAGTCATCTGATGGTTTCGGAACCCATCCCGGTTTCGCTGGCGACTATTCCACTTTATGCTTTGGCGTAGGTCATATTCTCTTCTTAGGCTTCAGTGGTGTAATCGGGATCTGCTCAACCGTGGCGTTGTCGTCTACGGCGTTGATGTCGGCCATGAAAGCATTTAAGTACTCGTCAATTAATCCAGACGCACTCGTGTCTGTACCGCACGGTGGTTCGTGTGAGACTGCGCCGTGAGGGGCATCGTTCGCGTTATTTAGTTTTCGTCTGAGAGTCGCTGCACAAGGGTGAGGCCGGGCGGTTGCCTATCGTTCGGCTTCGGCTCCCCTCTCTGTGGAATGTGCACGTGGGTGGTAGGCCGGTTGCAGCTGCACGTCGTGGGTGGACTCGGGGAGGGGGGGGGGGTCAGCAATTTTGGTGGTCTCGGGGGGGGGGGGGTCCGTCCCACCTGACCCACCTGACAGTCTTCGGCTAAGGTACCCTACTAGTATACTACATAATACAGTAATATTAATACATAATTTTAACTTGCAATTATCCTCAATTAATATCAAAGTAATAAAACAATACCATTACATATTTACATATTATGACTTACGAGAAATTTAAATTAAATAATACCAAGTTTAAATACTGATAAACACTATAGTAAGATGCACGAAAATAGTCCGATGGAAATTTTAACAGCTGTGTCCCCCCCTCACCCCTTCTTGCCCTGCAATGTTGTTATTTGTCATTATGTTATCATGTTTAATACAGTACGAAAATGTGTTTCAGAATGAATTTGGCTACAATATGTCGACTCTCATCGGACTATTTTCGTTAATACTAGAGGGTCGCCGTCAGGTTAGAGCCACGGTGTTTCAGCACCCGGCGTCAGAATGGATCCGAACCCCTGAAATATCCCTCCCCGTCAAGTTGTCACCACGACTGATTGGATCCGATCCTTTCTCGAGGTTCCAACCTGTCGGGTATTGTCACGACAGATTGTCACCCCAAGCGGCCGGCGTCATTTTGTCACCACGACAAATTGACACCGTTCCTTTCTTGCATGAGGTCTCAAAAATATTACTTTCGTTTACATGTTGTTTAATATGTATTTTTGCTGTAGGTCTATGTAGCGTTATAAATTTAACTCAATCAGAGAACAACAGAAAATAATTGTTAATTAAGTTCTTTGATTTTAATCCAATAATGAAGCAGAGATTCTATAGATTCTTTGGTAAATCATCTTAATAGTGGGAAAAGTCAAATGTATTAAACTGTTGTGACTTAACGTGAGATTAATCAGAGTTTTTTTTTTACAAGCAGTAAATGAATACAACAAACGCTAAAACTTAATCAATAATGACTCATTGATACTCAATAGATGGCATTACACAGTTATTTATTATTTACATAGTTCAACCATACTGCATAACGTATTTTATAGTTTATAAAATTACCAGTTAAAGACAACGTTCTGCGTTCACCGTATGTTGCAAACAAAAACTCTCCAACTTTAAATTAATTCATAAAGTTTTTGTAGGAATTATATTTTGAATTGTTAAAGTATGTGTTTTCTCTCTGAGCCCGCTGGAGTGTCCTCGCTTGCAGATGTTCCACTGCAACAGAATTTTCCTCCACGCACAACTCAAAGTGACTTTGATTATCTCACCACGGCACGGATCGTCATCTCTGAATTTTATCTTGCAAGTTCCCGGACACTATTTATTTACACAAATCATGAACTCCAGTCCGCTTTTATAAGTTTTTTTTACGTCTATCCAAGAACCCGTCCTCATCGGCCTACCAAAAAACCACCGAACCTAGATTTAATTTTCCTAGCTGACATCTCGTCCAATAGATCCACTACAGAAGAACTAAGACCTCCCATACCACACATCTCTTTTATACCTAAGTTTTAGGGGTACAATACAATATTATATGATGATAATTATATATATTCATATCATATAATTATTCATATCATATAATTATTATATGATAATATCATACAATATTATATGATATTTTGTACAATATTATATGATGTGAATACTCAAAAATGATGAAAAGTGTCCAAAGATTTCAAAAAAGCAAGTTATTATTCAATATCTTGTAATATAATCAAGTTATTGTCAATTTTAATTTGCAACCAGCCAGTTTTGCAACAGTTTCTATGAATTAGCTAGTTTTGGAAATGGCCGCTCCGCAAGTAGCTAGTTTTGGCACAGTAAGAGCAACTAGCCACTTTTGGAATTGGAAATAAATGAGTCCATTAATAGGAAAGGAAATTCAGAACAAAGGCCAATTTTATTATTTTTATGACTTTATTATACAATAAAAGTAAACACAGTTTATAAAAACTCGTCAAATTGAAATGACCTTATTAAAATGAATTTTAAAAGGCTAAAAGTAAAAAATAAAATAGGCCTACTGGTCATTTTTCTTACAACAATCTAGTTATCTCAGGCTACAAATTTCAATATGCTACAAAAAAAAATAAAAAATAAAATAAAAAAATCCATAGCAATGAGAAATATTAAAGATAAATTCTGAAATTCTGACCATAAAACATAATAGGCCTAGGAATAGGTTATTAAAAACTTTGACAATATTTTCATAAAAAATTAGGTAAGTCCATCAATGTACGTGTTTGGAAATTCTTAGCTGTAGGCCTACACATCAAACTCTTATATTTATTTCTTCCATTGGCTCATCAGTTTCTTCTTCATTTTCCATTACATGACCAGTAACTTCATTTGATGAAAAACCTGCTGGAAATACTTTAGCTCTTCATTTTTTTTACCAGTCCTTACCATAGTGTTTAGTTAGCAGTTTTGAAATACTCGTCAGTTTATCTTTCTTCACTGGGATTCCTACGGGCAGAACCATGGGTTCAATGCTGGAGATATTTTGCCCTGGTTTATTAATAGGCCGAGGCTTCATAAGGTCACTTCTATAAAACATTTCCCCTCGAACTAAAGCATTGTTTGTTTTACTACGTGAAATTATAAATCTTTTCGATTTAGAGAAAGGAAAATGCCAGGACGTTGTCTGCTTAAAGACTTCAGTGCAGCTGGCTTTCCAGTCGTAGCAGAAAAAATCCTTTCCTAACTGGGAAAACAGTTGCGACTTCATTGAAACTATTGATGTAGTCAGAAGGGCTGGTAATGCATTCCATTTTTCGAAATTTCTTTTCCAGGCAGCCGAAAATCCGATCGGCAGGTAAGAATGAATGCCGTAACCTGGAAAAATACGGTTACTTTTTTATGTTGCGTAGAAGATCTTTGACAAGGACTTTGCTTAACATTCCAATTAAGATCGAATTTTTATTTTGCCCTGCTACACCATCTGCATAGAGTTCAATTTCATTAGTATCTTCCAAGTTTGTATTAGTCAACCGATGATACAAAGCAGACACAATTTGATTTGAGCCACGATTATCGTCAGATTCAGCCCAAGTATGCACAAAAGTGTTTTGCTTGTTTTGAGAATCTTTTGAGGACAATTCGCAAATTGTGAAGTTATACTGATACAGTTGTTTCGAGTAATAGTTACTCTGATCTGGCAGTTTCGGTAAAGGAAGTTTCTTCTGACAGTCAAAGGAAAATTTTTTCACACCATCCTTAGCGGTTCTAAGGTTTTCATAAAAACTACTTGCTCTCAGCTTATGCACCCTAAGCTCAGTCATCAGATCAACTTTACTGTTACCCTGTGCACTTTTAATCTGATCCTTCAACTGCAAACATGTGGAACAGACGTCTGTAGCAGAAGTCTTGATTCTTCTCCATGTATTGATTCTTATTAATCCGGACTACAATAATGTTTCTCAGCATGGTTTTGTTTTAGTCATATGATGGTACATCCTAAACAACCAAGAGGTTCAATGTGCTAAAACAATGAATCCTGTGAAGGAAGAATTCATCACATTCCGCAGCAAGGAAATGATGGAAACGATCACCAGATATTCCCCCAAGAATATTCGAGAGGCCCTGAGGAAAGTAGTGGAAGGAGAATGTCCTGACGTCATACTCACCCAAGCTTTGCGAAGTCCTATCACGTCTTCCTTTGATGGTCGGAGAAAAAAGAAGATGCAACTGATTGTGTTTTGTTATTTCAATGTTTTGATATTATTATTTTTCTTATTTATATCTTTTGAATAAACAATTGTAATGTGTTGTTAAATACTATTGATTTCTTATTTACAATGGTTTACTCTTCTGAAGTATTTCAAATTTATTCTGAATTTCAAAAAAGAATTACCAAAGGCCAAAAAGTTCATCTGAAAGATAATTAAGATTACTAAAAAGTTAAATGTTCATATAAGATATAATGTAAAAGATACTTAGAATCTCAATAACGGATAAAGAAAAGTAGAGTTCAAATTAATTTTCTGAGGTCTATACATTTTAGGCTTTCACATAACCCTTCTTAGGTATTGAAAATTTATGATTGATGTATCATAGGCTAATTCAATATACGTTCACATTGCTAAAAGACTGCTGAAATTTCAGTAAATTTTAATTCATAAAAAACTTTGTAAAACTTTATTTAAAAAAAGTGCAGTATTAAAATAGTTTCATAATTCATAAAATTGATTTATTAATGCTATGAATTAAATACAAGGCAATATACGGATGACAGTTGTTCCAGAAAAGTAATAAAGAAAATTTATAGAATTAGAACACATTACAGTTATACATTATACATTCACTGAATGTACTCATCTTAATACCCCCGTCGCAGCAGACCTGGGTATTAAGCGAATTTCCATCGGTATTTGGGTAAATTTTCTAATTTCCAATAAAGATTATTGGATTAGGGTGTAGGTTTGGCGCCATATTAATTTTGTAATTAAATATAAGTTAAATCCTATGTAGTGAATGTACATAACAAGTTTTATCAAATTTTAAAATTATTTTTATAGGAGTAGGGCTACATAAGTTTGCAACCACATGGGCCTTGAAAGCAAATATAAGTCTACATTTGCAAATATAATCCTTCTAATGGGTGTACCAAATTGTATAACGACGAGTCAATAAATAAGCGAGGTAGGAAGGTTTTGTTGATTTCCCATAAAAATAACGAGAAAAGTATTTTTTCTCCATAACTATTAAAGCTATGTTAAAAATCAAAGATAGCAAAATTGTTTGCTTTTTTAGCTCTTTTCAATGGTTAATGTTAAAATTACAGAATTTTTTAAAATTACCCATTGAAAACCCCCTTAAAACCCCGTTCCCTAGGCCCAATCCGACGGGGTGACAATCCGACGCGTGCCCATCCTAGTATAGGAAGTTCCTCCTCAGATTTTCTTTGCTCCTTTGTTTTCATTCCGCTTGGCCAATCTAGCCTAGGCCTCCAAGATATAATCGGGATTTATAATCGGCATAGATCGGCAGTGACGAGGGTCAACAAGCTCTGGGAGCAAACAGTTCATATGAAACTTCTGTAGTTTTCTGAACATATTGATCTTCCAGAACTCGTTGTCTCGTGGAATCCTCTCTGTTCTTATACCTTTTGGGGTCCAGAGAAAAAAAATATAGAATTTCCTATTTGTAATGTTCATTTGGCCCTGAATTTGGAAGAAGAAGTCGTGATTCATTTTAGTTTCACCTATTTCACCATTTTTATTTAGAGTCCAAAATGTGACTTTTCTTCTTTTAATGGCTTCTTCAGGAGTCATTTCTTTGGCTGATGAAAAATATTTGATTTCTACTGTACCATCATCACCGATTAGGCCGTCTGGTAATGTGCCCAAAAAAGGGTAATCCTTGCAAATGAATATGCCACCATGTTTAATATTTATGTTGAGAACATTTGAAAGTTCTTTCTGATCAGTTTCCTCGTGTCTTCGAACGTATGCGAGAGCACTGCAGTCAAAAGCTGAATATAACATTTGTTTCACAACAGATTCACATCCTGTATATGGTTTCATTTTACATACTCGTCCGAAATTTGACGAAGTTAGTAAATTTCTTCTGAGTTTTAACCACTCGCTACTATCACTTTGCAGGACGGTCTCTTTTTCAATTAGTTTTATTTCTTCTAGAAGAAATTCTTCTGACTCTTGCGCCATTGTGACTCGGTCTAAATCGGGGCGTATGGCAGTTGGACCATAGTCTCCATCATCGCAACTGTTTGAAGCAAACAGATTTTTTTGCATTTCTTCTTCTTACCTCTTTGATCTCCGTTTTTGTTTTCTTTTGTTCTGGATATTTTTTGTAAACAATCCAAGGCTAGAATTATACATCTGTTTGTGAAGCTTGTAAACCGCCGTTCCGGAGTTGAATTGGACAACAGCTGCAGAACGCCTTGCCTGGTAGGATCAATTGAGGGCAAAATTGATTCTTTTACCTCCGATGAACTTGCAATAACAGAGTTATAATGTTCAACGTAGTTCCTTGTTACATAGGAAATAAGGCTTCTGCTGTGCCTGCTGATGTCTTTTTATTTCACTAAATTAAATAATAGTATTTTAGGTGATTGTTTAATAACTAAATAGTAATACAATTTAATTAGTTCCACGATAATAAAACTATATAAGGCCGACAAGTATTATCTTTGGCTCAGCACGGATTTAGAAGCGGACGATCCACGACCACAGCTCTCATGAGCCTTGTAGATTTTATCACCAACGCATTTGAAAATAACGAGTCTGTTCATCTAAGTTTGTGTGACCTCAGTAAGGCATTTGACGTTGTCTCTCATGAAATCCTTTTGGACAAACTTAAGAAGTACGGTATAAGTGGTGTTGTACTGAAAACTCTCTCCAGCTATCTTGCTAACAGGTCACAACTTGTCAACCTTGATGGAGCCTCTTCTGACGTTAAAAAACTCTCCCATAGAGTCCCGCAGGGCTCTGTTCTAGGTCCTCTATTGTTCACAATCATGGTGAATGACCTGTCACTAAACGATAGTACTCTGCTTTTTGCTGATGATACAACTTTACTATCTAGAGGCCTAGACATTGCTCAACTGCGGACTGATGCTTGCAATCTGCTGGACTGTGCTAGGACTTGGTTTATTGCAAACAGGTTTAAAATTAATGAAGATAAAACGCAGTCCCTCATATGTACCCTCAAACAATGTGAAGATGTTGGAGAACCAGTAAAATTACTAGGCTTCTGGGTGGACAGTAGGCTGAGCTGGAGACACCACATCGGGCAGGTCTGTACAAGGCTATCGAGGGTCTTGTACCTTCTGAGAAAACTGCGCGACTTGATCACGACAGATTATCTTAAAACTGTCTACCATGCTCTTTTTCACAGCCACCTCATGTATGGCCTGGTTCTCTGGGGGCATTCGTCGGCGGTCCACGATATATTGCTGTTGCAGAAGAAGGCAGTGAGAATAATAACTTACTCTAGGCACAATGAGCACTGTAGGCCCCTTTTTAAGGAACTGAGTATACTCACTGTCCATAGCCAGTATGTCCTTAATATCCTAGTCCTCCTCAAGGATAACGAGTCCAGCTTTATTAGGAGAGAAGAACGACATACATACGGAACTCGCCATGCGCAAAACCTTGACATGCCCCGCTGCCGTCTGTCTAGCTCACTGAAAAGCTATCCTCGTTATGCTATTAGGCTCTTCAACACCCTGCCGGCAAATGTGCGTGAGCTGAACTCCGAGGCATTCAGGACAGTCTTGCGGGATAGGCTGCTTAACAGACCTCTATACACCCTTGAAGAGCTGAGGGACGAACCCCTTTTTTGAATAAACCCGTCCGCCAATATAGCCACAAGTGTTAGTGTAAATAAATGTATGTTGTATATAGTATGTTGTATGTAAATATATTTTTTGACACTACTATCCGACAGTCGTCGGTCAAAGATGAAGAAAACAAGTATACAAGTAAGTAAGTTTGTTCTATCACAAGCTCTGATATTAATATACTTGATTCAATCACACCTTTTTTATAGTAATATTGCATTAAAGTGGAATTTATTTTTTGTAATTCCCCCCTTACATTTTGTCTTTTAGGGTTTTTTTCTTTTAAGTCGACGAGATCAAATGCATTTAATATTGTTCAAAGACCAATAAACGTCTTACGTCTTTTTTGATAATATTGACGCGTCTTTTTCTAAGGCGCCCCTTTTGGCTGTACAATAACCGCCTCTTAGATCTTAGTTTCTCCCGCGAGAGAATGAGTGACTTATACACCCCCAGGGCTTTCAAAGTGAGCCTTTTTAGTGGGCTTTGGTGCCAACTGGGGCCAGTGGAGTGGGAGAGCTCAGCGCCAAAGCAACGGAGCCTATATGATCCACGGGAGGTAAGATTTAGCCGCTTGCCCCCGTGAATTTAGCAAAAGACGACATATAGTGCTCGGTTCTGATGGTGGTCTCATTGTGCACAAAACTCTCAGCCCTTAATTCTGCTCTTCCTAGTATCTTTCTTAATTTACTCAGAATTTCGCTATCCAACAAGTGGAGTAAGCTTTCTTCCTCCTTTATTTTCCAAAATGTGCCTCTGCATTGGTGTTGGTTGCCAAAAATATGATCAATACAATTCTTGATGTTGTGGCGAAGGTGAGCGACATATGTGTTACTCTTGGTTGTTCCAGAGTCTTTTTTGGTAGTGTGGACACCTGCAAAAATGAAATTATAAAATATAGGGGTGTTATCGGGTTTTAAAAGGGTAAAAAAAGGTTTTTGTCCTTTTTACCTAAATTTTTCAATTCCAATAATTTTAACAAAATCAGTTTAAAATAGCTACAAAATAATCAATCTAGTATTTTCAATTTTAAACTTAGCTTACATGGTTATGGAGAAAATCCAAAATTATGTTTCTCGTGTTATTCTGAAGGGAAATCAACGAAACCTTCTGGTTAGCGTGACTCTTTTCAATCATTGGTGGACAACAACTGTCCGGCTGTTTTCAATCAGTTGTTGCCTTGACCTACCTTTACCACTTAACGACCTAACTCATCTGAGACACCTACATGGTCGGGTTAGGCATATGTGCTTTGATCTTTATTGTTGTCTGTTGGTTTTCAATAGGATATTTTTAAACTTCCTTCCACCAAATTCACTCATTTAATGAATGTTAATTAATGTATTTCTCATGTATCCATTCGGAAACGGATGACGTATTTATAAATGATAACGTTATGAATGGCTTGGTTTTGTTATAAACAGTGGGACAACTAGACATCTTGCTTATTGCTTATATTGCATCTTGCAGTCAAGATGGCGTCGTGTAGTAAAGCGGCGTCTTCCTCAAGCCCGCTTAAAATCATATTATTCGTGATATTAAGTGCATAAAGTGCAGGAAAACTGTTAAGAAATGGAATTATTTGTGACAATTGTGATCGCTGGCTACATTTCAGATGTGCTAATATTGATGAAGAGAATCTGCCTGATGAAAACTCGGAATGGAAGTGTCAGTTTTGTGATGGCGTCTCACTACACTCGTTAAATACTGACGAGCATGCTGATATTTCTACCGTAAGTAATGAAATGAAGTCTTTATTGGCAATAATTAATACTCTGAAAGAAGATAACGAACAGTTGAAAAATGTAATTTTGATGTTGAAAAGAAATTGCGAAAGTTCTGATCGTGAACTGAGTAAACATGTAGGCCTAAGCCTAGGTAGGAGTTTCTGTGCCAGAAAATGACTCTATTAATGAAAAAGCCAATAAATCTAAACATAGTAGAGGATGGACAACTGTTCCAAATCACAAAACTTTTAAAAGGAAGTCAATAGACAATCATGAACCCTTCCCTATCCACGTTAATGAGTACTCTGCTTTGTACGTGGAAGAATCACCGCAAATGGAGGAAAAAATTGATAGGCCTAGCAATACTAGTGAATTGGACAACCTTAGAAATAAGCACAGATCAACCAAGAAACTATCGAAGAAGATTAAAGTGTACAGTGATAGCTATGGTCGAGGAACGGCCTCTTTATTATTGAGAGGTGAATGAGGAAAAAATTATGATATTGAACCAGTGGTTAAGCCTAGTGCTAAGTTTTAAAAAGTAGCAGAAGATGTCAAAGCTGGCTGTAAAGATCTTGGAGCCAGTGATTTTGTGGTACTTGTGGCGGGGGCTAATGATGTCGCTTGTAATAGCACTGAGGAAGCTACAAAAACATTACAGAACACCTTGGATGAACTCAAACATACAAATGTCATTGATGTCAATGTGCCACATCGATATGATCCCATCAACTCGTCCTGTGGGAACTTGGAAATCTCAAAAGCAAATGAACACTTCAGAGACATCTGCAATGTGAGAAAAAAATGTCTCGTTAGTGAACGCTGAGGGCTGCGATAGATCTCTGCACACATCGCATGGGCAGCATTTCAACGGAAGAGGAAAACGAGTTCTTGCTGAGGTCATTACACAAATCATATCCGACAAAACCAAGAAACCTATTGTTCCTGATGGCGTTTATAGGCCTTTATAGGCTGTAACGACATTTCTGAATACAACACCCGAGGCTGATGAAGTGAGAACCACACTGGATGAAGAGGATGTTACGCCCATAACAGACAATTTGTTAGATTTTTTAAAATAACTTCTTGACTAGCATTATACGTGCTGGTACTGATATTCAGGTTGAAATAATAAACCAATAAACCAAGACGGTAAATATATATTAAAAATATCTTATAATGGCGATCGATTTCGACCAGTTACACCGGTCATCATCAGGCCCAATCAGAGACTGAGAGAATCAAGATGGCGTCCTTACTTAAATACTATTGGTGCAGGAAGTTCCGGGAAACAAGATGGCGTCCATGCTTAAATCTTACTGGCTACCGGATGTTCGGGAATATATTCTGGTAGGTTCCGCCGGAATCGAAGTTCACTTGTTCGTTTATCAACTTGTCCCTGTTTTTACATTTTTCTTTAAATAAATATAATTCTTCCCATGCGTTCATTAAGTGTCCTTCCTTACATGTCTTGACTATTTGCAGGTTTTCTTCTATGGTTTTTAGGGAGTGGCCATTTTCTAAAAGGTGCTTTGCTACATTTGATCTTTCCGGTTTGTTGTTCTTCCATGCTGATATGTGGTTCTTGAATCTCTTTATAAAATCGACGGTCTGTCCCACGTAGAAGTTGTCACAATCTTCACAGCTAATTTTGTAAATACCGGATCGATTGAATTGGTTATTATCTTCAATCTTGGGGTGTAGCAGTCTACTCATGGTGTTTTGTGTTTTGAAGGCGATAGAAACTCCGTATTTCTTGAATCTATTGGCGATCTTTTGTGTCACGTTTCCAGTGTAGTTAAATACAGCGAATCTAGTGGATTTGTCTTCTTCATTTTTCAATGTGGTCTGGCTGTTGAGGCGATTCTGATTCTTTATTTTTCTTATGATTTTATTTCCCATTTCGTCTATGAGGCTAGTACGGTATCCATTGGCTCGTGCAATACTTTTGATGGTTGCTATTTCTTCTTTGCGGCTGGACTCACTCAAGGGGATCTTGTATGCTCTATATAACATTGACCTGAATGCAGCAGTCTTGTGGCTTAATGGATGGACGGATTTATTGTTAATGGTTGTGTCTGTCTGTGTCGGTTTTCTGTAGATGTTGAAATCTAGTTTGTTCTCCCTTCTTATTATTGTCAAATCTAAGAAATTGAGTTTTCCATCTTCTTCGTATTCACTCGTGAATGTCAGATTTCTATGGTGGCTGTTTATTAATTTCAACATGTCCTCTGCTTCTTCTTCTTTTCTTTCTTTGAAAATAATTAGGATGTCATCTACATATCTTACATATAACTGGATATCGTGGTCCACCTTCAATTGTTCCAAAATAATGTCTTCTTGGTGCAGAAATACTTCTGACATTATTGCAGAGAGAGGACTTCCCATAGCTAGGCCATCTGATTGGATGTAGAATTTGTTGTTGAATCTGAAATAATTCTGGTCCAGTACAGTCTTCAGTAACGTAACAAGTTGGTTAACATACGATTTTTCCAATCCATTGTTTTCTAGTCTACATCTAACAAGATTTATTGTTTCATTCACCGGTACATTAGTGTATAAATTAGAAATATCAAAGGATACTAATCTACTATCTTTGGTAATATCAATATTCGTGGCTTTGTCAACAAATTCATAACTATTTTTTACATTGTGTCTGTATTCTAGTTCCAGATCATTAATCAAAATATTTGCCAGCATCTTAGAAACATTGTAGGTTGGTGCTGGTTTAAAATTCACTAGAGGTCTAATTCACCAGGCGCCAGAGCTATTAACCGACATCGATATGATTTTGATGATTGAATCGTGTGTACGCGGTGGATTGACCCAGGCTGTTACAAGACATGTGAAAGCTAATAATAAATATTTGCCGAACTACGATAAAACAAAGGATTCAATTTTTCTTGGATATTTTGATGCAAATAATTTATATGGTTGGGCAATGTCTAAGAGGTGTAAGAGGTGTTAAGTCTCTGATTGGGCCTGATGATGACCGGTGTAACTGGTCGAAATCGATCGCCATTATAAGATATTTTATATATATTTACCGTCTTGTAAACAATTACAGTATAAGTGTAAATATATCGTAGTGTTGGAAGACGTTTTATAATTTCAACCTGAATATTTTTTTTAATACCCAGGGCCTCATTACTAAAATAGACTATTTATCTCTTCTGGCTAAAAAGTTTAATTTAAATGTTATTGCAGTGTAGCTGAACATTGAATATCTAGTGAGGACTTAGCTTTAATCTCAATACCTGGTTTAGACCTGCCTCTTTATACAGCGGGAAATATAAAATACATGGTGGAACAGGAATTTTTGTTAAAGGTGATTTTGTTTTCAATTAAATTAATATTGTTAAAGATATGTCATTTGAAATGGTGTTTGAAGCTGTTACCATAGGCTGTCCCAAATTAAATGTTATTATTTTATCTATATATAGGCCCTATAATGATGATGTTGTATATTTTAATATTTCTTGACTTGCTTGTATAATATTCTTTGTACAATCAGTAAACCTAGTTTTAGTTTGATCGTGTGTGGAGATTTAAATGTAAAATTTAACACTAACGACAAATTTGAGATTGATTTACTAAACTTATTTAACTGTTTTAACATTAGCTTAACTGTCAATGACATCACTAGACCTGGTATATCTGCAGTAGGCTATTGTTTAGATAACACTGTTACAGATATACATATGAGTAAATGGTCCTCGGGTGTTGTTCAAACTAGGGTTTCTGACCATTTTGCCATGCTATTCAATTTGACGATTGACGCCACACCCTATAGAGAATAGGAAACCTGTTATTAAAAATGTAACTAGAGTAATAAATTATGTAAATATATGTTTATAAAGGAAGTTATTAGTAGAGTTAGATTGGTTAGAAGTTTATTTTCAAGGTTCTGCTGAGGGTAAATTTAATATATTTTTTTATAAACTTATGTGGGCTATTAATGGTGCTTTTCCTCTTGTTAATGTTAGACAACAAAAAATCTAAAAGTGACAACAATTGGTACAATAATAACTTGCACAAATTGAAACAAGAGTGTGATAAACTTTATAGTTTATCAAGAATTGTTCCTTCTGGTAGCAATATACACAAGGAGCTGTTGGCTAGTTACAGAAAAACTAAAAACTTTTATAGGCTAAGTATTACTAAGGCTAAAATAAATTACTATGAAATCTATATATTAATAGGCAAGCATGTTTCATTTCCTCCTTTTTTCACAGCTTGTGTGCATCGTAGAAAAATCCGCGCATACCGTTAGAAAGGTATTGTGAGCAGAATCGCATTTTCATTCGCACCGGCCCCCAGGGCTACGCCCTACAGGCTCTCGAAGTTTCAATGTTAATCTTATGGGAGAAGATAATTGACTGAATCATTAGACAGCTGTTGTTGTAAAAAATGGTTGCAAATCAGGTAGAACAGATGTTTCAGTTGTAACATATTAATTTAACTAATTTGGTCCATACAGTCCTGATGAACTGAAAAAATTTTGGTTGAATTTCAACCAGTGGGTGATCTCTAGTAATGATTAATGTGTCCCTAAATACAAATAAGGAAATTTGGAATATTGTCAATAGCCTGGCCAACAATAACTCTAGGGCAATTGGATCTGACAATTAGATAGGTTCAAATGAGTTTAATGATTTCTTTGTTGATAATGTTAGTAAAATTAGCTCTAATATCCCTCCTAGCAACAACAGTAGTTCTTACTACTTCAAAAAGTATACTGGGCAAAAAATTAAATTTTCTTTTAGACCTGTGAGTGTGGAAGAAGTATACTCTAAAATTAGTTTGTTAAGTAACAGTAAATGTTTAGATATTTATAGTATAAACTCTGCAATAATTAAAATTTCTGCAATATTTATTTGTGTAGTATTAGCCAATTTATTCAATGAATGTGTAATTAAAAATAATGTTTTGCCTAGTAAGTTAAAGAATGTGAAAGTAATTCCGGTGTTCAAAAAAGGTAGTAAGAATGACATAAATGATTTTAGACCCATATCTATAGTTCCTGTCTTGTCCAAATTGTTTGAGTATCTGGTCCATGAACAATTATCTAATCTTTTTGAAAAGAATGAAATGTTTTGTAACAAACAATATGGCCTTAGGCCAAAAAGAAATACTACTCAGGCAGTGACTAAGCTTGTAAATGGTGTTGTAAATGATTTAGAGAATAGTTTAAGTGTAGGTTTTAGGTCTTCTGATATGTCAAAGGCATTTGATACTGTTGAACATAAAGTACTTGAGATAAACTTTCCTTTTATGGCCTAGATACGGAATCTGTGAATTGTTATGTCTGACCTGAATCTGTGAATTGTTATGTCTTATTTGGAAAACCGAACTCAGTTTGTTTATAAGAATGGTGTACAGCCTAAGGGTAGGCTTGTCAAATTTGGAGTGCCACAAGGATCATTGCTTGGGCCCCTGCTCTTCATATATATATATATATATATATATATATATATATATATATATATATATATATGAAGAGCAGGATATATATATATATATATAGCAGAATATATATATATATATATATAAATGATCATTCATATACAATAGACAGCATTAACGATGATGGATATCTGTTTGCAGATGATTTTGGTCTTAAGGTAACATGTAAAAGTAGGCCCCAAGTTGATGTAATTGTATCCCAAAGTTCAATTTTGTTAAAAGACTGGTGCTCTGCTAATAATTTATCATTAAATAATGATAAGATTGATGATGTATATTTTACATGTAATAGTTCTGTGATCAGAGATTCGGATGAATTCTCACTTAAATTCTTAGGTATCTGGCTTGAATCTAAGTTAGACTGGAGTTCTCTTGCAGATTATGTAATTGTCTAAGGGTGTGTCTAAAATATGTTAAGGCGACTAAAAACTTGTGTAATGCCTAATGTTCTGCTACAAGTGTATTATGCTCAAATTCAATGTATATTGTGTTATGGGATAATGTTATGGGCGAATAGTTGAAATCCTCTTATTAACAGAAAAAAATTAATAGGTTGTTAAGTAACTCACCTTTCAGAGCTCATTGTAGACCTTTATTTGAACAACTCAGAATTTTAACTTTCAGTCTGTATGTCTTAAATAAATGTAATTTGCCATGTTCATAATAATATTGATAAATTTAAAACCAACAGACGTTTCCATAGCTGTAATACTAGAAACAAAAATAGCTTAAGGATTGGACAGTATCAGTATAGCACATCACGAATAAATAATTTTCATATGTCAGTTAAATTGTACAATTCCATCCCTATAGAAATAAAAAATATATGTCCTTTCTTTCTTTTAAAAATAAAGTTAAGCGTATTTTAAACTGTGTGTGCCTCTATAATGTTAATGAATTTTATGAAATCAACTCTAAAGATTATAAATAGGTCATACTTTGATTGTGAGTTGAAATTTTTAATTTCAGTTTTGAATGGGCATTTGTTGTTCTATAATGATTAGAATATGTTACTTATTTATTTTGTTATATTTTATACTTGACAATGTAGATGCATTCTTTGTAATGGCTAATAAATTCTTGATTCTTGATTTGTTTTTAATTTTAGTGTAAACTAATATTAACGCTGATTAAGTTCACTCGACGTATTAATGTAGCTAGGGTACTGTAGTGTATCCATAAATACATTCATATTTTATAGAAAATAAATTTATGTAACTGGATTGTTTTATTTATTAATTTAAAAAATTGTAGCCATATTTAAAAGTTTTACAATACATTGTAATATTTTGTTCTAAGTACTGTAATAATTTAGCTAGTATGAAACTAATTTCAGTGGCTGTATAAAATATTTGTTAGATATAAACCATACAAAGGTAATTATATAGAAGAACGTACTCAATCTTAAACTTTTTCATATTGAGATATCATCGAGATTACTACTTGAACGTGATAGAAAACAGGAAATGAAACGTCGGAAAATGTATTTCGACGATATATAAGGACGTATAACCAAAATATTAGTAACTTAACAACGCCTATCACCGCAGCGCGCTGTTAACCTTCCGCCGCCGGCGCGGGCCATAGCCCACTGAGTAAATAAACTATACCATATTATGATTAAAATCAATTATTTAAACGACTAATTACCTTGTATTTATTCTGAAGAATGTGAAGAATCCGTGATGGAATCACGGATTTTATCGCGATCGTTATCAGTAAGAATATCTTTGGGTCCTTCACCTGCTTATCGGTAGGTTGATAAAGGTTGCGCGCTCGGCTTACATATTCAGTCGTCATCATGTTTCTAGTTTATAATTTTATCTGAAGTACATTCCTTAGACATGCTGAAGGCAATAGAAAATGTTTAAAAATACGGGGACATTCCAACGTAACGTAACCTAACCTAACCTAACTGCCCCGCGGCTCTCCCGGCGGGTCAGTCGCGGGATGGCTGTGGGACGGCCTAGGTTAGGTTAGGTTAGGTTAGGTTAGGTTACGTTAGGTGTCTTAACTATTTCCATTATGTGGGCACCCAATAGAAAATTGTTTAAAAATGACGGGACATTCCAAAAAAGACCCCTTTGTTTTTGGTAACGCACCATGATTGTAAAAAAAATTCGCACTTCACTAATTGATGAAGAAAATTCAATACCACTTATGATAGTGAATTCGCATTCGTCGCAAACTCGGAGCGGAAGGTTACTTTGATCGGACATCACTCGTCACTGGTCACCGACTGCACAGTGCACCGGGCCAGACAGGGTAGACATCGCCCGCACTATTTGATTGCTTATCTTAGTTTGCGATAAACCGGTAATAACCGCTTGTTATCGCCTTTCCGACACTCTATTTGCTCTTTTCTTTGCTTCTCTATTTATAATCTAGATGATATCTCAATATGAAAAAGTTTAAGATTGAGTACGTTCTTCTATATAATTACCCATACAAACTCAGCTCCATAGTTGAAATATTGTATTTAGCACATAAATTAGAAAATTTAAGTAAGCATATTATATACGTTTAAACATAGACATATAACTTCTAAATGTAATGCCCTCATTAATCAAATGCGATATAAAACAGTTAAACAAAATCAAAAGTCTTAAAAGATCAATTTGACATCTTTAGAACTTTTTATAAAAAATAACTTAACAAAACACACGTATTGTGTTCAGAGTTACATAAATTGCATTAATAAAATGTCGTAGTCTGATAACATTGTGACTTATCAACTTAATTCTGAAAGTTTGGATACAACAATTTAACATCAAACATGAGTAACCTACTTTATTAGAAACATAAATCAAACAAAATGTGTTACGCATTGTGATTAGCATTCTAAATTCAATGCCTTAATTCTAAGAAATAAAAATGAGCCTTAATCAACTCACAAAAAGTGAACGTACACTGTTGAATACGTTAAAGAAAACATTGCACTGTTGAACGTTCAACAAACAATGTAGCCTATTATTAGGTAAACTTGGCATTCAAAAAAATTAGTTTATCTATAGTTTTTCGTTTCAGCCAGTTCCTTGTTTCCGAATATAGTTCTCCAGCCTTGGAAAAAATCCTTTCCGAGGGTACAGATGCAGCTGGTGTTTTCAAGTACTTTAGAGCAACTTCAGTCAACCGGAACATTAATTCTTGATATGTTTTTCAATAAGCAATTGGATTGGGTTTATCCTCCAAATTAAAAATCTTTGTTGACAGGTAAAGCCTCATGTCATCCTGTAGATCTGGCGAGTTAACTCTGGCAAATTATATATTGCTGGTTTTCTCTTGAACAAAATTCCATATTTTTTCTTTTTTGATTTCGTAGCTCCTTCAACGGAGGCACAATGCCCTCGAAAAAAAACATTCCGTCATCGACAGGAGGTTTGGTTATTTTTTGAAACGATTTCACTCACTATATTTTTCGCGTTGTCTGCAATTCCAAAACCATATTTCTTAAATCTGGGATCTGGGATTGTCGCTTTGGCACATATGCTAGTCCTGTCAGACTCGTAAGATGTCATTCTTTTTGACAGTTTTTGCAAGAAGCTTTTCTCGGAAAGCAATTCCCACTTCTGTAGGGGGATTGACACTTTTTACTGATTTTATACAATCTTGAAAATATGAATCAAAATCATAATTTAAAGATATAATGAAATGCCACAGATAAAATATTACATTATTATTAAATCTGTGGTTCATGACATGTCTCTAGCAATTCTACTGATTAGTTCCATTTTTTCTCACTAGTATCTCTAGGTCAGACACTATCGGCAGGAGACGTCACTATTCCAGATGACAATATCTATATAGGCTTTATGGGAATGAGACAACCTCTCCTGTTCTTATTTAATAGCCTTGGCTATGACCGGCCTTGGCAGTAAACGCCGAGATATGAAGGGAGATGACGTGGCAAAAGGGAAATCTCGTTCTGTTTTGCCCTGCTGGACTCTTAGTGCGCAAGCGCGAACTTCATATTCTGGGACGCGACCGTTTCATACCTGGTTATCCCTTGAAATTGTTTATAACTGATGACATTTAATACTTCTCCCGGCGTACTTCCTGCACTGTCGGAACTTTATTTAACACTTTTAAATTATTTAATCATTGAGCACTATAACTTATCTTGCATCAACGCAGGACCATGCCTACCAACCAGGTTTGCAATCAGCAGATGATATCCAATCGGTGATTCTATTGGGATGTGGTGGATAGAAGTGATTTCTTAAAAATCTGTAGGCACGTGCAACTAAAAATGCAGTAACATCAAAAACTGCTTCATGAGCTCAGTAAACCTTATCCCTCTTTTATGTTTCTTAGAATCTTTGCGTTGATTCATTATTTAAGAATATCCACTGAAATGATCTTTTAGCACAGTCTCCAGAACAGAACATTTATTGGTCTTTCTTTTTAATTCTTGGATCAAATCAAAGAAATTCGGTATTTTATTATCTCTTCTATGAAGTTTGCTTTGCAAACATTTGATTTTTTCTTAAACGCTTTTTGGTTGATGTTTGAGTATTTTTATTTTCAGTGGACATGTTGGTAGTTGATTTTACAAATTTCTTGATTGAGAAATTTCGAGAATGCAGGGATGTTATAAATAAATTCTGTTGTTGAAAGACGACGAGTTTCAAGGGATGGTGGCGAGGAGGGATAGACAGAAGGATCTGTTTGGTCTTGAATGGGACCTAGCGTTGTTGGATGATACAATGTGGCTTATGCCTGCTGGTTTACTAACATAAATAAAATTGAAAAACTAATGCTCACTAAACAACTATTAAACAAGAACATATTTTATAAAAACTCAGTAAAGCAAATAATTTTCATGGGTCTCCTTCAGGATTTCTACTTTGTTAAGTTTATTTATTTATTTTGTAAAGCTACGTTAGTAATAATAAATTATTTTTTGGTTGATTTTTTATTTGTATAAAAATCCTTTTTACACTAACGGATAAATATTCATAAATTTTTCAATCAGTAAAAAGTGTGAAACACATACATATAAAACCCACAATGTAAACGGTTTTAGGTTTTACCTTTTTTAATAAACTTGGAGTTTAAAATTTTGCTTTTGTTGACGGGAAATGTATGAGAAGGAGTGTGATTTGTAATTGCTAAGATGAGAATGATCCCACCCCAACAATTTTCATATTTTATGCTGTATTCATATTTTTATCTTTCACGCTGTTTACAACAGCTTGCCAAGATCTGAAAATCCGAACATTTCATTTCAGCTTCTATATATTCATAGTGATAGCATTAAATCAGAAGAGACCTCGTAGTAGTTGAGAATTGCTGGCATAGTAACTAGGTTGGCAGCCTGAAGTAGTCGATTATTAAATCATAACAATTGATTGATTCGAATTAAAATTTATTCATTATAATATTCTAACAAATCCTTGCATTGATATGGGTGGTGCAGTAGATGATTTTTGACAGGTTGACTTATATGTAACAGAATCATTTTCGAATTATCTAGATTGAAAAATTATTTGATTCTGAAACTCGAAAACTGTTTATTTTTCCTACATTCATTCTATAATTTAATTTGGTTTATTACTTTATAGGGCCACTTATAAGAAAATTCGGATAACATTTTAAAATTACTAAAAAAATCTATAAGGATCATTCTAAATATAAAACCAAAAATTTCAGTGAAGAAATTATTTTGTTGAATATAATGACCGTGTATGGAAAGTATGTTTTTGAAAGTATTCTATCTCTTGAGTTAAATCAATTAAAATTATTAGGAGGTAATCATAGTTATATACGAGAAATCTAAATGAAATTGCTTTAGATTCACACAAACTTGAATTGTACAAAAAACCGACATACATGGGCTCCAAATTTTATAGCAAACTTCCAAAAGACATAAAATCTGCAAGCGATAAAAATATTTTCAAAAATAAGCTAAAAAAGGTTTCTCATCAACAAGGCACTATATCATTTTTAAGATTTGTAATAAATACTGTATTACTGTATGTTGATAGGCTGCATTCTCAATATAAAGGAATCTATCTTTAATTTGCGTATATTTTTCAGGTATAAATTTGTCAATTAAGTATTTGCAAGCTTCTGTTTTATTTTGTTTATATTTGACACCAATCATGTATATTTTGTAGATTATATTGAGTAAAAGTATTTTGACATCAATTGAATTGAATTTAAAGTGTTTCGTAGGCTAATAAATAAATAAATATGTATATAAATAGGTTACTATAAATTCTACCCGTAGGCTATAATTGTTTTGCCCAGTATTTGTGTATCTAAGGGGTGGATTTTTGCCGTAGGCTGATTCTATAAAAGTGTCATCGAATGTTGTATCACTACGTGTAGTGTTCGGCCGCAGCACTTTCGTGCAGGCAAGTGCCGTGTAAGTGAATGTTAAGTGTTAGGGTCGCAGCGCCAGCGGACAGCCGGGGCAGGCAAGTCCCCTAGTTGGTATTGTTTTGTAAATGAGTGTCACTAATTGTAGTGTTCGGCCGCAGCACTTTCGTGCAGGCAAGTGCCGTGTAAGTGAATGTTAAGTGTTAGGGTCGCAGCGCCAGCGGACAGCCGGGGCAGGCAAGTACCCTTGTTGGTATAATTTGTGTGTAAGTGTAAATGTAATGAAATATTGTGCCTACGCTAATAACTTACCGTTACCCAAGGAATAGGGTAACTTCACCCCCCGCTTGGGGGGTGAAGTTGTTCGCGTCCACAGCATTCCATTAAAGCTGCACGTACTCCCTGGGTGGTGCTAAACGAACAACAACTTTTTGGCAGCTGAACTATCACGCGTGTGATCTCTCAGCTATGCCAGTTGCCAGACCAAATTCAAACGGCCCTTTCCAGGGCCATTTTAGAAATGTAGGCTCCGTTTTAAATATATGTCATCTGAACGTAGAGGGTCTGAACAAATCAAAAAGTGACTGCCTCAGCAAGGTGCTCCGAGAAAATAATGTCGCTGTCCTCGACACAACAAACAACAAGAAACACATGTAGAAGACTTAGAGAACAGTCCGAGGGGCAACATCACAGGATATAGGCTTGTGGAGGAAATAGGACACAGGGTCTATGGCGTGGCGACTTACGTCAGGCAAGACATAGACGACGTATCAGTCTCCCACAAAAGTTGTATGAACAGCATATTTACTATTGCTGTTAAGGTATCTGAGACTACCATTGTCAATGTCTACAAACCACCGAACATCCGGTGGCCAGATACAGCTCTCCCAACTTTTGAACATTCTGTAGTATATGTAGGTGACATTAACAGTCATATCACACAATGGGGATACTCGTCCGATGATGAAAATGGCACTCGTCTTACAAGCTGGGCTGAAAATAACAACCTTTTCTTGGTATTTAATGCCAAGGACCCACACACTTTCCATTCTGCTCGATGGCGTCGTCTGTACTCTCCAGACTCGTGCTTTTGTTCTCGTAACCGGTCAGCAACACCCATACAACTTGCAGGAGGGTCCTGGATGATTTTCCTCACTCTCAGCATAGGCCTGTTCTGATATTAGTGGGAATCCAAATTCCTCTCGTAAGATCTTTTCCTCCGCCTAGGCGGAACTTCAACAAAGCTGAGTGGGAGGCCTTCTCTTCCAGGCTTGACAAAGGCATCAGGTTCATCCCTCCTAAAATAAAAAACTATGATCGGTTCACACGACTTGTTCTGTCTTGCGCTAAAGCGTCTATCCCAAGAGGTTTTAGGAAAGAGTACATACCGGGATGGAGTCAAGAGTGCGAAGACCTTTACAGTGAGTTCACTGACACTGCCGACAGCGATGTAGCGGACCAACTCCTTAAATCTCTCGACAACTCCAGGAGAGAGAAATGGGTGAAAACTGTTGAAAATCTGAACTTCACCCGCAGTATTCGGAAAGCTTGGTCTCTGCTCAGGAAGCTCTCCACTGTAAGCCAAATGAAAAACACGCAACCTCGCAACCTCACCTTTGTGTTATTGCAAAACGCCTCTCCTGTTTGTCTAAATAGGGTGCGTACGTCCGCAGATAGAAAAATAAATTTTAAGCTTAATGAAATTAAGGAAAGTCGGCAATCGCCATTGGAAGTCTCCATACCTTTCACAGTAGATGAGCTGGATGTGGCAATTGATGCTATGCCAATTGGCAAAGCAGCAGGTATGGATGAAATCTTCCCGGAGTTCATAAAACACTTGGGTTAAAAGGGTAGACAGTTGCTTCTTGCAGTTTTTAATTCCATAAGGGAAACCGGCGACTTGCCTGGTATATTTAGAAGATCGAAAATAATAGCTGTCTTGAAGCCAAATAAAGATCCACAACTGCCAGAAAGTTACCAACCCATAGCTCTTCTTAGTGTCTGTTATAAGCTGCTCGAGAGGTTGATATACAAAAGAATCCTCTCTGTTCTCGATACCAGCATCCCCGTTAAACAAGCTGGGTTTAGGCCCGGGCGCAACTGTTGTGACCAGGTTCTAGCTCTTACTTCCTTCATCGAGAATGGGTTTGAGCGAAAACTGAAAACCTCTGTTGCTTTCTTAGATCTTACTGCAGCTTATGACACTGGCTGGAGAAAAGGCCTTCTCATTAAATTTTATAACCTGATTCCTTGCCCTTTCCTATTGCGTCTCCTCAACTCGATGCTCTCCAATAGGATAATTAAAGTATATTTGGGACGCAAGGAAAGTTTTTTTAGGCAACTAAAAGATGGCCTGCCACAGGGGTCAGTGCTTGCCCCACTGCTGTTTAATGTGTATACTGCTCCTTAAAGTTTGCCTACTGTTCTATGAGACAAGTCATGTTCAAAAATGAATATGTATATCTCAATATAAACGATTTCATCAACAAATAACCATTGATGGTGATAGGCACACATCTCCATCCGTTTTCGACCGAGAGAAAACGAAACGATAACCAAATCGAATTGGATTTTACAAACGTGGTTTCCGGTCCGGTCGCTGATAAAGGCACAACGGCCTACGTCATCGTGGTATCACAGACCATGTTCACTTATGATGTCAAAAAGGAATATATACAGATGATGATTTAGTTATTCTAATACATTTATACAATTCTAGTAAATGATAAATATTGACGGGATTCATGCTTGTATATTTCGTACGATCAAAATGTGAGGGGGATCGGATAACATGTGAAAATATGTTGGTTACGTTGGTGTCGGTGGATATTGGTTAAAAGCTCTGTTACGCCAAAGTTCCCACCATCAACAGAGTACTTTTTGAGGCATATAAAGTCCTAATTGGAGGTAGACACCAATCACTCCATTGGGCGAAAACCTGGAGATTAAAAATTTTGATAAAAATTAAATTTTGATGTAATCATCAGTTGTGATGCAATTTCCATCACAGCCGATTAAAAAAAATATTCATCGGTATTAAATTTTGATGTAATCATCAGTTGTGATGCAATTTCCATCACAGCTGATTAAAAAAATATATTAAATTTTGATGTAATCATCAGTTGTGATGCAATTTCCATCACAGCTGATTTACAAATATAAATAAGTTTTGATTTTTTTTTTTTTTTTTCGTAAAAAACAAGGCAAAAACACACTTATTTAAGACACTTTTAAATGAGCAAAAACACACTATTTTTATCAATTTTAATCAGTCCAGATCAAAATCTTCATCAACATCCATACTCCATCCATCGGACGGGTATCCGAAAATGTCCCCAGGGCGGTGTCGTCAGTCCGTCTTCACAGATGTACCTCTTGTCATCCTTGGCGGACAGCGCTTTTTTATATTGTGATATGGAATAAATGTTGTGCCCTTTGCTCCGGATGGTGTTCAAGGTCTTGTATTCTTCCGTTTCGTTGAACAAACACGATTTATAGTCTTCAAGCTTCAACTTGACAACGGATTTCGTCACACCTTTTGCCTTTTTGCCAGATTTATTTCCTTCAGAGTCATATGCGTACATCTTTGATCGCAGCCCGACGAACTCCTTCATGACATCTCCGGCCAGCTTGTCTTTCCATTTGCCGATGACTTTCTTGTTGACCCGCGGCATGTCGTAAACGTTATCCGCTTTGTAATCAATTTTATCAAAATATTCGATCATGCATTTCATGTCCTCGTATACATCATCAGTCCTCACCCCATAGACCAGTGAGTCGGTATCTCCATAGTGGACTCTGATGTTGTCCCCATACTTTGGTTTCATGGCGTTATAATGGAAATCATATATCGCTATTTTGGAGATGTCTAAAAAGCTCATACCGACATAAATGGGTTTGTTGAAATATAAATAGGTCTTTTCCATATGGACAGCAGTCAAGTACTCGGAGAATATTGTCAAGGATTTAAAATTGGGTTTCGCCACTAGTTTTTGCATCTGCTGTTCGTGAGTTGCCAGTTTGATATTGACGTGTTTTCTTATATTCTCCATCGTCTTGCCGAACACCGAGTTGTCCATCAACTTCTAGAAATCTTTTTCGAAGTCGTTCGTCGCTTTGGTTCTCATGTCCGTGTTTAATTTAATATATTCACTCAACCACGCTGACTTCTGAAATTTTATGGCCCCTTTAATTTTCTTCAGAACCATTCCTAAAGACAGATAGAGTTGGAGATTCCTATAGTGTACGATGTATTTCTCTTTGTTGTACAGCGCTGTTAAGAGTTTCCTCTGATTGGATCCCGGCGGACATTGGTTCTCCGGTGCTAGAGGTTGGTCTCTATGGTGGTCGTGTAGATGTTGAGGATATTCGAGGTCTACTTCGAGGATGTAACCGGTGTCGGACTTGTCACTGATGAATTGTCTGTTTGTGAGTTTACACATTATCTGGACCAGTTCAGAGTCTGTACACAACTCGCATTGTCTCTGGGGTTGGTACTCCATCATCGCCCAACCATAAAGGTTATTTACATCTAGATAGATAAGATAATCATTCGGTTTTCCAGCGTCATAATTGTGCATGTACGGGTTTTTGGCTTTGGCGTATCTGTGACAGCACTGAGAGATACCACCGCGTTTGCCTTTCGAGATCATCAGTTCCATGTCGGGGTCCGTCAGCATATCGAGACTTACTTCAGTTTTCTTCAACATGGCGTCCCAGGCCAGACCGGGTGAGGTGTAATACCACGCTGGATCGAGTTTATATGTTTTCAAACACACTTTACAGAAATTTTTCATCACATCCGCCAGCAGTATGGTGTCCGTTTTATTATACAGCAGAGTGTACTCACCCATCGTTTGGATGGAAAACTTTTCCCACGAACCTGTAAAACATATGAAATACAATGTACTAAAAACTGTTAGGTAATTGTAGTTGTACAAATTTGTTTACCTTTAATATTGAGTAAATTTTCCAATTGTAATGAATTTCTTCTTTTTTTATTTGGCTTCCTCCAGTTCAACAATTTTCTAATTATTTATTAGAGCTGCTAGTTGTGGTGGTAGCTTTTTCCTTTGTTTGTTAACATTTTCTACGTAGGCATTAACTTGAGCCCCGGTTTTATTAGAAAGCAAACATTTGAATTTATCAACTGTAAACAACGTTGTTTTCCAGGTGTACATTTCTTCTTGAAGAAATCTATGAAAGCATTGCATACAACCCGCTGATGCTCATATGTCCATGGAATGCGGGTACCGTTACGCTTCCTTTTCTTTGGGCTGTGTACATATTCGTCATCTGTTGATTCATTCGGGATGTAGTCTTTGTCTGCCAAATCTTCTGAATGTATGTTAGTTGACAGTACAACACTTTGTAGAGAATTTGTTTCAAGATTTTGAGGAACTTCAATCATGCTTGCAGGACGTTTTTAAACCATCTCTCTGGTTGCAACAATGATTTTGGTTTTTTATTGCAGATCTTCGTGGTAGGAGGTTTGCACCTACTTTTGATATTTGTAGTAGTGGCATTGGAATGACGTACTTGACACATTATGGACATTATGGAATAACGTGCTTGTCATTATGGACACCATCAGTGTGTCCCATATGAGCAAACAATGCTCTCTTCTAGCCAGGTTTGTCCGTGTCTGCAATGTGGGAATGAGTAGCAATCTCATGTCTCAGACCAGTGGATGTAAAGTGGGTTGGTTTCTTTAAAGTTACTTGTTCTTTAAGTTCCCTGATTATTCTACATGGGTCGTAAGGGCGATCTGAGTGCAATCGAGGGAAAAGAAAAGTGTTACTGCCAACATGAACTTCACCTCTTACTGTAACTAGCAAATCTATACATTTCTTCATTGTCTCTGTCAAAATTGGTACAGAATGATCTCTTTTAACAGGTACATAGAACATTGTGAGCGAATCTTTGGCTGCTATCTCAGATTCAGTAAGAACTAAAAGCAAATCCCCCTGAAAGTCAACATAATATCTGTTGTTATAATCCTGTAATTTAGCTCGTGCCACTTCTCATGTATGACGACAGTTGAAAATTATCAAATCAGCAATCAGAGCGTTACACGTTTTTTTAAAATTTTCAGGATCTGCTTTTTTCTTAGTTTTAGGTACAAGTCTTCCTCAATTTTTGTCAAGTAAGAGCTGGCAGTTTTAATATCCTCTACGAGTGGCATCGGAGAACCTTTTGAACGGTGAAATTCATTCTGAGATTTAGTGGCATTGGTTGAAATAACATACCTCAAATCACTCTTAATAATATCAACTGTTGTCTGGAAATCGAAAATGATTTCTTTCTTAGTGTCGTATTAAATAGGGTCACTTTTTGTATCGTTTTTTAGAGTTTCCAATGCAATATTCAGTGTGCCTTTTATTCTTCCTGGCATGCTGGGGATTTTGACTGCGCCTGTAGTTTCGTTATACCCGCATAATTCTTTAAAAGATTTAAAGAGAAGTTTAACATTTTTAGACCGTAAACAGTTCTTAAGACATTTTATTTCAGAACTCATTTTCTGCATTTTCAGTACAATCCTTGCTAGATCTCTCATTTTGGATGTTATATGCGTTTTCAGGTGGTCTTCCTTATGATTGCTCCTAAGTTTTGAACCGACAGTATTAAATAATAGGATCTCTTTTCACAATCTCCCCAACTTCGTCAAATTTCATCAAAGGCAACACATTTTCAATCAAATATTTACTAGCCCCTGATAAATGTTGGTCAACATAGATTGAACAATTTTTTTAACTCTTTTTTGGCTAAAGTTCAATTTCAGATTGCAGTTACCGTCTTTAAAATCTTGTGCATTCATGCATCCTTTTTTGTGCTTAGTTATATATCCCTCCGCCATTTTCTCGTGACAATTTTGACATTCCGTTATATTTTCCGAATTTTTGGTACAAATTTTCTGATGACGAATTTTTTTTTCCTTTTAACTAGCACAAGATAGTACAAACAAGACACATATTTATTCTTTTTAGGTGACCGCTCTTTTAGGGGTCTCAGAGCTGGTACAAACGATTGACGAAAATCATTGGCGTTAAATACAAAGTTCTCTTTATTTCGCAAATCAGCGAGAACAGACCTCAGACCTCCTTTCCGCACTTCCATTTGGTAATGATGAAAGACGTATTACCTCAGGTTCATCTTTTTTTCGTAATAAGTGCCGTGAATAGTTTGAACATACAATCAGTTCATTGCAGTAATAACATGCATTCTTCTTCTGGGCACTTCTTTGTGGCAAATCACTGGGCAACTCATGATTTTCTGGCTGAAATGGAAATACAGGATATTTTTATAAGATTTTAATAATAGGTTTACGTTTCTTAGCATTTATATGTTGGATATAATTAAAAGGTAATACTATGTCATTCTACGTTTAATTTGAAAAATTAACTGAACAGAATATTACATATTACGCTAGGTTGGAGATTTCATGTTTTTTCAGTATTTTTAATACTGCTTGCTTGACTGTTTTTAAATACAATGAAACCTTATAGGCTGTTTAATTTTTAAGGGACGTTAAAGTAAAAAAATAAAGAAATGAAATTCAAATCAATTTATTTACTGGTAGTAGACTACAATGTATATGTACTACAACCTTACACATAAGAGCTTAAAATTACATTTAACGCAGCGGATCAATGGATTCACTTCATATTTGTCATGGACCCTTATAAAAACAATATTAGTTTTCAGAAAAAAATATTATTTTCTGGTGTTTATTTTCAAAATGGCGGCCATTAAAAAATTTTTAACTCAAATTTCTCAAAAACAGCATACTTTATCAAACATTTTTTAAGTGACAAAAATATGACAAATCTAATTATCCATTTATAAATATTATTATATTTAAAGTTTAAATTGATACTTTTGTTTTATAACCGGAAAATACTGGTGAACTTGTAGAGTGTCTAAAATAAAATAAAATACTTTGAAAACAATATATCAATTTTGCAGTACATTTGCCGGAATAAAGTAATTTACAAACACTTGACACGAAAAAGTTAAAGAATTTAATAAAAATTTATTATAATTCCCGCTTTTCCCGCAATTCCCGTTGCGTGTACACCTTGGATCAACAAATAGCATTTTACGTGTTATTTATGAGACAGAAGATATTTATTTAAAATCTTACACTCACCAGACCCTCTGTTCCGCTTTCGAATTCGCTGTTAACAACTTAATTATCATTCAGATTGAATGGTAAATCAATTATGTCATGTCCGGTAGTAATATTTGATTGATTAGTTGAACAACCTCAGTTCTGCTGTCGAGTTCGTTGTTAACAACTTCGTAATTCTGTCTGAATGGTAAATAAATTTTGTCTTGTCCGGTAGTTATTTTTGAAATATTTGATTGATTACTTGAACAAACAATATCAAGTTCCACTCCATTGTTTTAAACAGTATTAGAAGAAATGTTATTTACATAAGGCTGTAAAAGAAAAAAGGCAATTACGTATATAACAGTAAAAAATCTGTGATAGGGAAGGCTTGTAAAATGTAAATTTGAATAAACAATGGACGGAAGTAGTGTGTTTTGGTTACTTCTGGACCGGAAGTCGTGCCATCTGCCCGAGCAGCTGCTCGAGCAGCTGGCGCCAGCTGCTATGTCACATAGCTTCCGGTGGGGGTTAGAGTGTATATATGAGATGCTGTAGTTATATTTTATGCCATATAGGTCGGGGTGGAGATGGCGATAGTGTTGGCGTTAGGGTGAAGTGAATTTGTGCATAAAATTAAAAGTTAGTTCAAAATTGAAATTCGTCGGTGTTAACGAAACTCTAACAGTTGAACAAAAATTAAGAGTTAGTTTAAAATTGAAATTCAAACTTATAATTGGAATCTGGAAAATATGTCAAGGTTACCCAGAGTAAGTTTTAAAAAATTCTATCCAACTATCACCAGAAATAGTTTTAAGTTGAAGTAGTTGGTGATAGCGGGATAATTGATTCGTGCCATGGGAGAGGTGTTTATCGTTTGAAAGTTGGCGATCGAATGAGAAGCGCCGCCTAGGGAGAGGGCTTATAAAACGGCAACCTTCCCCCACCACCCCTTCCCCCACTCCTTTAGACCAATAACCGGTCGCCGACTCTATGTGGTGAAACTGAACTAGACATGGCGGCCGCCATGGATAATTCTAACCTCAAATCTTAGCTCAGCTGAAGAGAATAGAGGAGCATGAAGTAGGAATTGTGGTGACAGCGCTTATATGAGGAATAGTAGGGGTAAAATAAAAAAACTTGTTGAACACAGTCGATAGGTGTAACAAGTTCAAAGTTGTTGAATTGTAACATAGAATGCAAAATGTTGTAAATAATACTATCATCAACATTAACCTGCGAAGTCTTTGAAGAGTATAATGGGTTAAAACTGTACTTCTTCCTAACTCTATTTAAATTAGTTCTACACTTTGAAATTGAAGGTTTAGAAGTACTTTGTAATATGTGTTGTGTTCGCAAAAGCTTTAATTTTAAACATTGTGCAGTCATTATAACCGATGTGTTAAGTTCAGAAGTTAAAAGAAGACTGAGATATAAAATGAA
Organism: Neoaliturus tenellus; assembly: GCA_030545055.2. Taxonomy (NCBI): domain Eukaryota; kingdom Metazoa; phylum Arthropoda; class Insecta; order Hemiptera; family Cicadellidae; genus Neoaliturus; species Neoaliturus tenellus. Next base: position 90,949,005 of record CM061532.1, on the reverse strand, counting down.
GTGTAAAAGAAATTGAAACAGAACGCCAGAGTAGTAATTTTATAGGTTAGAATTTACGAAGGCTATTCCATGGATAATTCTAACCTCAAACCTAGTAAGTGAAGTAGTCATAACATAAAACTAACGAGAGATGATGACCGAGCGGATGCGAGGCAATGAATGTTTGTAGCGCGATAAACTACCCACCTTTATAGAGGCAATAACTCCAGCCAGATGGCGGCAGATGGCAAGCAAATGACTGGTTGACCGACTTTCACCTGAGTAGTAAGAGAAGTAGGGTTCTGTGTCTATCCCTACTCCTTGGGGTCAATGACCGACCGGAAAGGTCAATGACCCCCCCCCTCCCCCCCCTCCCCCCCCGAAAAAATGGAGCCCCCCCCCCATTCCCCCACTCCTTCCCCTACTCCTCTGGGTCAATGGCCGGTCACCACCTTTCCCTACTCCTTCTAGGCCAATGACCGGTCACCACCGGTTGCTGACTCTATGTGGTGAAACCAGACCAAACATGGCAGCTGCCATGGATAATTCTAACCTCAAACCTGCTGCGCATACAACGAGTTCTCCGGACCGGAATCAGTCCATGCTATGCGCATGCGCCTAGTCCTGTATTACTCACTTTAGCGCTACTGCACATGGATAATTCTAACCTCAAACCTTGGTTTTGTGTTGTTGCGCATGCGCCGCTCCCCACTCCTTTGCCTTCCTTTTACACTGCTGCGAACTGGACTGGATTGAACACTGTACTGGAGTGAAACAACTTCCCCCACTACTCGAGAATCCGAGGAGCAATACGAGCCTGATCTTAGCGTCAGTCGTCAACAAACTTTCATAGCGAAAGGTTGTTGGCGACTCAGCAAGAGGTTTCAAATATATAGTAGGCCTATATATATTTGAACTTCTTCTACTACGTTGCGTTTTTTAATGCAATGTAGTATGTGTGTGTGTGTGTGTGTGTGTGTGTGTTTAGTTTTAAGTTGTATTTAATTTAAGAAATAATTTGCGCATTGCGATGTTAGTTATAAGTTGGGTTTAGCATTAAGGTGTATTAATTTTAAGAGGTGTTTAGCATTAAGGTGTATTAATTTTAAGAATAATGATGGTATTTGGTTGTGTTGAATTATTTGGTTTTTAATAATGATGTGTTGTTAGTTTTAAGTGTTGATATTAATAATTTATGTTGTTGTTTTGCCTTTCAGCTAGATGTTAGGGGGTAGATTAACTGTAAATTCAGAAGTTCAGTTGAACTTCACTTAGAAGGGGTGGGACATCCGCAAATTGCGGACTAGGTTTTTTGCATTTTGTTTAGGAATATGATGGGTGGGATTAGTTTGGGTGGGGTTAGAGTTGCGTTTCTGCATTAACTGTTCCAGTTTCCCTGAAATTAATGGTTACGCTTTGATGCGGACGGGAAGTTACGCTTTGATGCGGACGGCCCAGGGACCTCCCTTGCAGAACGTAACTAGTGGGTTGGGAGTGGGAACCGCTAGGCAAACAGGGTGGTGGGAACAGTATTACTGTTCCCATCACCTTGGATCATTATAAATCTTGAATGACCTTGACCCACTTTCGGAAGGGTCAATGACCCCCTCCCCCCCCCCGAAAAAATGGAGTCGATTCCCCCCCCCCCTCCCCCCCTCCCCATCCCCCCCCTCCCCCCCCCCCCGAAAAAATGGAGTCGATTCCCCCCCCCCTTCCCCCACTCCTACCCCCACTCCTTCCCCCACTACGGGTGAACGACCGGTCATGACCTGAAAAATTAAAATGGCTATAACTTGATAATGGATTGACGGATTTGGACAAGCGATACATCATTGAAAAGGTCTATGTAAGACAAACATTTTGGTAAAAGAAGAATTTGGTTATCTTATTTTAGTCAAAAGTTATGCGAATTATTTTAAATAAATACCTTCTCTTTCCCCTTTTCCCCCACCTACCAGGTCAATAATCAGTCTCGGCCAGCTGCTACCCCTCTCATTTGCATATTGTTATAAAAGACGCACCGACTGCGGCTAACATTTCATTCTGATTACAGACGTTACGCTGCGAACTTGGAGCCACAACCATGTTATCTCTGCCAACTACAACTTCTACTTTAACTTCTACTTCGACTTCTATTTCTACTACGGCTGTTCCTGCACCTAAAAAAACTCTTCGCCTCAAAAACCTTCCTGATTGCTACAAGAATCGACTTGCATCTCAACCTTCAACTTCTGGAGCTATTCTTCCGCCAACCAACACTTCTAGACTTCGTAGTATTTTTTCACCGCCTTCGCCTTCAAAGGACTCCGCACCACCATCAACTACTATGCCGCCACCGCAGAAGCCAGTTCACCACCATCCTAATACCCCTTCCGTTGAAACCATTGTTCATCGTCTTAGCACACCTATTATCCCACTATCACCATTGCCTCCTACCCCACCACTTAGTACACCTGAAGATCATACCTATCACAAAACTGATTCCTCTCAACCTGCTACTAAATCATCTCCTAAATCAGCTCCTAAACCAGCTCCTAAATCAGCTCCTAAACCAGCTTCTAAACCTACTCCTAAACCCGCTCCTTCAGAGCAATTTCAATTATTACAAGAAGAGCGTCGTAGGGCATTTAGCCGTCCCACTACTTGCCCTGAAATGCTTACTAGGGGAATTAAGAAAGGATCACCTTGTGGGAGGAAATGTGTAAAAAACGAAAGTTTTTGCCGTGTACATGTCGTAAAACACATTTCTGAACCACAAGTGACAGAAACCCCCACTGTTGAATACCAATCCAAAATTATTGGTGTGAAAGGAAATAGGCTTAAGAGAGGTTGTGTCTATTTTTTTGAAAGTGTTATTGACAACAAACACATTTTGGCAACTTGTAACGGCGTAAGATATAATATTAAAGTGATTGAATCCTTGCGCAAAGAGAAATCAGTTTATGAGTTAGACTCTAAAGACTATCTCCTCAGACACAAACTGGATGGTATTACAAGGTGGGGGCGTAGCAAGTAAATTCACATAGCTTTTTCCAAATTATTGCTTAAAAAAATACTGGGGGAGAAACACAACGCGTTATAGCGTTGTGTTTCTCCCCCATTATTTTTTAACACTCTAAGTCTCGTGACCTACTAACCTACTTCCATCCAAGTAGTAAGAAAAGTACTTCCCCCATTCCTTTGGGTCGATGACTGGTCATGGTCAGCACTTATCCCTCATTTGCATACTATTATAAAAGCGGAGCGAGCGTTGGTCACCCCTTCATTTTTCTTCTACACGCCGCTCTTGTCGTTTCGTCTCTGCTGTTTACAATATTTCTTGCTTGAAAATGCCTCCTCATCTGAATGAAAATTTTAATTTTTCTGAAATTTCTGATGTTTTTGAACAATCTGAAGACACTTTAAGTAACGACAGTGAAAGTGAAGATGATGAGGACGATGATGATTATACTGTTGAACTTAGTGAAGAACGTAAAGTCATAGCAATTGATCCACAATTTCCATTTGATACAATAGAAAAGTTTATGGCTGAAGCTAATAAATGGTTGGACTCAGGATGTTATGTACGAATTGACTCTTTTATATTGTATGGTGATAGTCATTCTTTCCTTGTCACACCAAATGACAGAGACCGCATGTTGCAGTGGGCACAATCTATGATGGAGTGCTACGAACAAGGTGTGGACACTGGCGGCTATTTTCTTGCACAACTAGTGTAATAACAAATTACCCTTCCCCCACGTAGTGAAGAAGGAAAAGAAATATTAGGAATCTAATTATAATACTTCCTTCCACATATAAAGAAGAAGGGGAAAGGAGTGGGGATTATAAAGTGGTGGGGGAATGTGTATAAATGCAGGTTGTTTCAAGAGACTTTTATTATTATTGTGGCTTTAGCAGAAACAACATGGAGTTTAAATCTTCAGCAAAAATAAGGAATAATATAATAAAGAAAGAAATTCGCAAGAAAGAAAAGATTGAACTTATAAAATTACAACTTATAATACCTTCCATTGAAATTGGATGTAGCAAACTAAAGACTTTGGTGAAAACTAACGAATATTTGTTACAATTGCTAAAAAAAATCGAAGAGTTGAAGAGAAAGAATGGACATTCTACATAGTAAAATTTGAACATTTTAATATAAATAAGTAAACTGAAAAAAGTAGATGTAGAATAGAGAGCGAGGAATAGATCACTTTGTGGTAATGGACTAACATGCCACTTAGTGCTCTATTCCTCGTTTTCGCGTTAAATTGGATTACCTTGACCTATTTGTTTGACTGTTAGAATTTGGTTAACACTGTTGAATTTCAGTTTTGAATTAATGTTTATTTTTATTCAACTGTTAGAGTTTTTTAACACTGTCGAATTTTAGTTTTGAACTAACTTTTAATTTATGCGAATTTTCAGTTCAACTCTAGTTAATTTATGCGCAAATTTAGTTTAACCAAGTGCCTGTGCTCTAGCCATTTCCTCTCCAACATTTGTTCTTTTAACATCTGTCCCATAACATCTGTCCTAACAGATGTTAAAAGAAAGTTTGTTAAAGTTTGAATATAAAGAAGTATATACTAAAACTCCAATGGGAATAAAGAACACGAATGAACAATTAGTTTGTAGAAGCTAAAAAAACAAACTTGAATGACCTTGACCCACTTTCGGAAGGGTCAATGACCCCCCCCTCCCCCCCCCTCCCCCCCCGAAAAAATGGAGTCGATTCCCCCCCCCCCTCCCCCCCCCTCCCCCCACTCCTACCCCCTCAATGACCCCCCCCTCCCCCCAATGACCCTCCAGCATTGGGGTCATTGGGTCCCCAATGACCCCAATGGCCGCATTCAATCATTCGCATAAAGCATGGTGAATGATTACATAGCATTTTCAAGTAAGAATTGTCTTGTTGAAAATGTTTGATTTTCTAGGATAGTGAAGAGGATGAAATAGTGGTGGGGGAACCATTATAATAGGAGGAACGTGAGAGCCCACTTCATTTCTTGGTGAAATTTCGAAGAGTAAACATCTCAACATGTATCGTTGCGATAAATGTTCGGAATCGTTTCACGATGAAATTCTATTAGACTGTCATAAAGAACTAATTCACAACAACCCAGAAGAAAAACAAGAACAACAAGAACAACAAGAAGAACAAGAACAACAAGAAGAACAAGAAGAACAAGAAGAACAATATGAAATAACAGCAACATCTTCAACTACTTTACCAAATCTACAAGTATTTGCATTACCTGGTAAAGTAGTAATGCATCATAAGATTCAAAATGAAAACTTGAAGCTAGAAGAATTTATTAGAGAAGCAAAACCAATTGTAAGTAAAACTTTAAAAGAAGAATTAAAAAGATTGAACTTTCTTAAATTTGGTTTACTACTAGAAGCTATGTTTATAAATGTACAAGAAGAATTATCACCAAGAGGATTCATAACAAAAAACCGAACCATTATGGAAAGTTCAAACATTGATTCAATAGTAGAGAACTGTATAGAAGAAATATTAACAAAAATTCAGGAACACGAAGGAAGAGGATCCGGATGGAGTCTTACAAGTATTGAAGTATTAGATATAAGAGTTCACAAACATGGATATGGACTAATGGGATCAAGTTACATTCCTCTGCCAAAAAGAATTGAAGATACAAAATCTTGTATTAATGTTAAAAATGAAGACAATGAATGTTTTCGTTATGCAATGACAACTAAATTTGTACCACATAATGCGAATAGACCTGACCAAGAATATGAAAATCAAAGATTTAGATACAATTTTCAAGGAATCACTTATCCTGTATCACTGAAAGATATATCAAAATTTGAGAAGAAAAATCCCGGTACGTCTATCAATGTTTTTGCATTAGATAGTTCAAACAAAGTGTATCCTTTACGTATTGCAAAAGAAGAGCTACCAGATCATACGGATTTACTACTACTAACGCGAGGAGATGTGTCTCACTATGTGTACATAAAGCAATTTGATCGTCTTGTTAACAAGCAACTTTCAAAAAATCGAAACAAAAAAATAATTTGCAAGAGATGTTTTAATTTTCAACGAGAAGGAAGAGAAGGAAGAGAATGGTTACAAGAGCACAAAAGACTATGTAACAATAATTATGAAGCAAAGATTAATTTACCTGCGGAAAACAGAGCATTCGTTAAATTTGAAAAGGTTCATTATCAATACCGTATCCCTTTCGTTGTGTATGCGGACTTTGAATCAACACTTGTTCCTGTTGAAGATGAAAATTGTGAAGCTAGAAAAAGTGTCAAGTATCAAATGCACAAACCAAACAGTTTTTGTTTAATGGTGAAATCGACATTATCAGAAGAACATTTAAACAGATATGGATTAACTTCAGAACCTCTAGTATATCGTGGTGAAAATGTAGAAAAAATATTTCTTGATCACTTATATTCAATAGCTGGAAATGTACAAAGATTATATACAAATATTGTACCAATGAAAATGATGGAGGAAGAAGAAGAAATTCAACATGAAAATGCAACTCGATGTTTCTTGTGCAAAAATGATTTTACTATTGAGAATTATAAAGTTAAAGATCACGATCACCTCACTGGTTATTACAGGGGTGCTGCTTGTAATAAATGCAACTTGAGCTATCGTTTACCACTATTTATTCCTGTGGTTCTGCATAACCTCAGTGGGTACGATGCTCATTTCATAATACCTGAATTAGGAAGAGACGATGGTAAAATTGATGTATTAGCTGAAACTTCAGAGAAGTTCATCAGTTTTTCCAAAGAAGTTGGAAACATGAAATTAAGATTCTTAGACTCCTACAGATTTATGCCGTCGAGTTTGTCCAAACTTTCAGAAAATTTAAGGAAACAAGATTTAATCGAAACAAAGAAAATTGTAAATAACGACAAACTGGATTTGGTACTTCGGAAAGGTGTGTTTCCATATGATTACATAGACAGTTTAGAAAAATTTAATGAAACATCACTTCCGGCTAAAGAAGAATTTAAAAGTAAACTTTACGACATGGACATATCTCAAGAGGACTATGATCATGCATGTAAAGTATGGAACGAATTAGGATTTAGAACATTAGGAGAATATTCAGATTTTTATGTTAAATTAGATGTAACTTTATTATGTGATATAATGGAAGAATTTAGAAATACGTGTTTTGCAGCTTATGGATTGGACCCTCTTCATTCGTACACTTCACCTGGATTAGCATGGCAAGCCATGTTGAAAGAAACAAATTGTAAAATACAACTTCTTACTGATATAGATATGGTTTTAATGTTAGAGTCAGGAGTTCGAGGGGGATTGACGCAAAGCGTTACACGACATTTTAAGGCGAACAACAAGTATCTGCCCGATTATGATGCATCAAAACCAACAACATTCCTGGGTTATTTTGATGCAAATAACTTATACGGATGGGCAATGTCAAATCCCCTTCCATATGATAATTTTAAATGGATAGATCCAGAATCGATTGGAAACATAATGGATATACCGAAGCATGGTGAAACTGGTTACATTTTTGATGTGGATTTTGAATATCCTGAACATCTTCATGATCAACATTATGATTTACCACTTCTTCCGAAGACTGAAATTTCCCCTACTGGAAGATGGCCAAAATTATTGATGACTTTAACCGACAAGTCTCGATATGTTGGACACTACTGGATGATACAACAGGCTTTAGACTTAGGACTGAGAATTACAAAAATTAATCGAGTACTACAATTTTCTCAATCTTGTTGGTTAAAACCTTACATCGACAACAACACAAGAAGAAGAGCCGTCGCTACATCAAGTTTTCAAAAAGATTTTTTCAAATTAATGAACAATGCAATATTTGGCAAGACTTTGGAAAACAAAAGGAAACATAAGGATATCAAATTGGTAACTGATCCAGTAAAATTACAGAAATTAGTGCAACAACCAAACTTTGGTTCATCTGTAATTATTAATGAAAATCTAGTTGTTATTTCCATGAACAAGAAGTCAGTTGAAATGGATCGTCCTTTGTATCTTGGAATGTCAATCTTGGATATTTCAAAAACACATATGTATGAGTTTCATTATAAGAAGATGGTTAACTATTATGGAAGAGAGAACATTGGTATTGCATATATGGATACGGATGCACTCATTTACTGGATTAAAACAAATGACATGTATGAAGATCTACGCACCTTTATATATAAAGATGATTTCGACTTTTCCGATTATCCTAAGGATCATCCAAATTACGACTACGACAAAAACAAGAAAGTATTGGGAAAATTTAAAGATGAAACAAATGGTGTGCCGATGATGGAAATTGTAGCATTAATGTCCAAACTGTATTCATTTCAACTGTACATAAATGAAAGGAATGAACATCAAGTCACAAAAAAAGCCAAAGGAATAAAAACTTCTTTCCTGAAGAAGAATGTACAGTTTGAACATTATAAAAGATGTTTGTTTGAAAATGTTGAAACAACTGCAACGTTCAACACTATTAGAAGTTATAATCATCAACTTTTTAGTGTCAAACAAACAAAGTGGGCATTAAGCTACAAAGATGACAAGCGCCATATTTTAGAAGATAAAATTAATACTTTACCATTCGGCCACTACTCCCTGAACCCTATCGACCAGTAAACCTATTCTTCGTCCTCTACCTTCTTCCTTTTTCCTTTCCGTAAAGAAGAGGGGACATGGCAAGCCCAATGCCATGTTCCCTCTTTTTTACACTAATATGAAATGGCCTTGACCTATATTCAAACTATATAAATGAGAATTAACTATTCTATGGGTCAGTATTTTTACAAGCAGTGTACAAGAAACATCTGAAGATGGAAAGTGTGAAGGACAAGATTGTAAATGAACTACATAAACCAGCAAGAAGAAGATTTCCAAGAAGAAGTACAATCATTAAAGGAATGAATGATCTTTATCAAGCTGATCTCATTGAAATGATACCGCACAGTAAATTAAATAAAGGATTTAAATATATTTTAACAATTATAGACTGTTTTACTAAAATAGCTAACGCTTTACCATTGAAGGATAAGACTGGTAAAAGTGTTACAAAAGCTATGGAAACCACAATAGAAAGAAATAAATTTAAAATTAAACATCTACAGACCGATGATGGAAAAGAATATTTTAATAAAGACTTTGGAGCTTTGATGAAGAAATATCAAATAAATCATTATTCTACAAATTCTGAAGTTAAAGCTTCAATAATTGAAAGATTCAATAGAACATTAAAAAGTGCGATGTATAAACAATTTTCAAAAAGAGGATCATATGTATGGTATGACATATTACCACAACTTATAAAAGAGTATAACAACAAATATCATCGTACCATTGGAATGAAACCTATCCAGGTAAATAGTGCTAATGCCAAAATTGTATTACAACGTATTAAAAATAATACAACACCAAAATTGGAAAAATTGCAACCAAAGAAGTTCAAGGTCAACGATAAAGTTCGTTTAAGCAAATACAAAGGTGTATTTAGTAAAAGATATCTACCAAATTGGACTAATGAAGTATTTACAATTTATAAAGTGCAACCAACTATACCTGAAACCTATTTATTAAAGGATAACAAGGGTGAATTACTTCAAGGTGGATTCTACGGACACGAATTGTTGAAATCAACAGTTGGTGATGTATATCTTGTCGAGAAGATTTTACAAAGGAAAAAGGATATGGTTAAAGTCCGGTGGTTAGGGTTTGATAAAAGTGAAGACTCTTGGATTCCTTCAAAAGACTTAGTATAGTTGTTTAATAGCTCATTGTGTGTTTAACCTTTATACAAGATGGAGATTGTACAACAAAAAGATCGATTTAATATCAATAACATTGATGAATTGACAGTTGACAATGATAAGTTAAATCATGGAAAACATGGTGAATTACTACCAAATACGATAAGATGTCTAATAACTGGTCCTTCAAATTGTGGAAAAACTAATGTTGTTTTTAACCTTATAACTAATCCTAAAGGATTGCGTTTTAATAATATATACATTTTTTCAAAATCATTGCAACAACCAAAATATCAATTATTGGATAAAGTACTTGCAAGTGTACCTGAAGTGAATTTTTACAAGTTTAATGCCAGTGAAACAATTATGCAACCAAATGAAGCAAAACCATTTTCTATTTTTATATTTGACGATGTTTCTTGTGAAAATCATGACACAATAAGGAATTATTTTGCTATGGGAAGACATCATAATATTGATAGCATTTATATTGGTCAAACATACAGTAAAATTCCAAAACAACTTATAAGAGACAATGCAAATATGTTGATCATCTTCAAGCAAGATGAAACAAATTTAAAGCATATATATAATGATCATGTAAATGCGGATATGCCATTTGAAAAATTTAAAGAGATGTGTGGCAAAGCATGGAATGAGAAATATAGCTTTCTCGTTATTATGAAGGAAGAAGATATTAAAAATGGTAGATATCGTATAGGGTTGGATAAATTTGTATTTATGCGTTGAACTACCGATGCTACATCTAGTTACATGTTGAACTTCACAGTGTAAACATGGTGAATCAAGAAAAACTATTGAAAGAAATAAAATCACTGAGTGATTCTATTAGGATGAAGAATCGTGCATTGAGGATGGGTTTAAGTGAAAGAGAAGAATTTCTAGAGACTACATTTAAACCTATTACGGAACCTTTAAAACAGATATCAGAAACTATTGGTAAACCTCGTTATGAAGGAGATGTTTTACTACCAGTTTCTAAACAAGAAGTACAAGCATTAAAAAAAGAAGAAGATGATGATTCATATACAAGTGCTAGTGAGCAAGAAGAAACAAAAGAAGAAGAAGAACCAATTGTTGAAAAGGAAGAAGAACAGCCAATACCTGAAGCTGAACAATCTATTCCAAATTTAACTCAATTGAGTAGCGATATATTACAACATGGACCTCTTGGAAGAAAATATATAATGAAAATGCTACATGATATGAAATCAAACCCGAATTTGAGTAGATCACACGTATACGGAGCAAGAATTGATGGGAATGAATTGAAGATTGGCGATTCAAAGCTTGAAATAACACAAGACGATTACATCATTATTGGTGAGCATAGATATAAAGGAACAAAAGGATTATATGAATTAATTTTTAAAAACATACCACTAAGATATTCATCCAAAGATTTAAGTGTTTTTAAGGAGATTCTCCAAAATACTAACGCTCATAAAAGAAACTATGTAAAGGATGCAATGATTAATCGTTCACGTGCAACAAAATATAACATCGTTATAAAAAAGTTGTTTCCTCCACGAAAATTGCCAACATTACGTACTGCACCAGCGGTGAGACAACCACTGAAAAGAAAATCTTTATCACTTATGGATTTATCACTTCTTGAACAACATGGTAAAAAGAGTAAAGGAGATACTTCAACATCTGGTAAAGGATTGATGAAAAATCTATACAATACGAATGTGATTTACTACAACGATATCAATAAATTGGTTGATAGAATGAGACTATTGCATGAAGCCATGGAAGCCGGTCATACAGGTTTGAATAATGAATGGGTGGCTCTAGTTGATGAACTTAGGAATCGCGGTATAGTCGTATAATTGTCCGTGGATATAAAAGAGGTGCAAGCATAAGACGTATCAGTTCTAACATGAGCGTCGACAAGTTCGGACGGTACTCCGCTTTAGGAGTGCAAGTTGGAGAAGACAGAAAAAGAAGTGGATTACCGCAAACACCTGAAGGTGACTATAGCATAAGTAATAAACGTTTAAAACTAGTTAAAGATCCAGAAGAAGATACTGATGGAGCAAATTTGAAGACAGTAAAAGAAGCTACTTCAACATCATTAAAATTACATAAGAATACTTACGATGTTAAATCACATAGATTAATTAATGTTGGTAAACCAACTGAAGGTTCTGATGCAATTACTAAAGAGTACTTATCATCTGAACTTTCAAATACTTTAAAATTGCAATGGGGTAACAACTTAAAAGATGGACAAACATATGATGCTGGAAATTATAGAATAACCAACGTGGGAAATCCCAAAAATGATAAAGATTCAGTTAATAAAGAATATTTACATTCTATAATACCGGAAAAAACTAAACATGGATATTCTTTTTATAAATTTATTATAAATGACATTGGATACCCAAAGGAAGACGGCGATGCTGTAAACCTGAAATATATCAAGGACAACTGTATTTTACAAGATGATGATGAAATCGATTGTCATGGGAAAGTGTTGTCAAATGTAAAGTTCGGTTCTCAACCAAAAGATGCTGTTACTATAGAACAATTATCTAAAGAATTAAAAAAGGAAACATCCAATTTTGTAAAACATGAAGATGCCGTGTTAAAGCGGGGAGATAAATTTATACATGGAAATGAAAAGTTTAATTTAATGCAAGGAAATAATGATGAATGGGATGCAGGACGTAAAACAATAACAAATGGAAGATTTGGTATAAAAGATACAGATGTACCTCTAATGGTGCAAACATTAATTGCTACTGGTGGTACATTAGGTACATACAATGGTCGTAATAGAAGAATAAAAGATATTTATCCTGGTTACGAAGCAAATGATTGTGTTACAATGAAACAAACAATAACTTGGGATAAACACTTTGGGACCAAATATGATGCAAAGATGAAGAAAATAATTAATATTTTACCAGGCGAAGATTCAAATGATGCTGCTACTATTGGACAAGTCATAAAAACATCAAAAAGTGATTCAACAGCTTACACGTGTAATGATAAACGTATTATGCAGTTACAAGATCCTCAACATCCAAAAGATGCTGTAACTTTAGATTGTTTAATAAGAATAGTGGGTAATTTACTTATTGATACCCACAATCATATAGCTAGTACAACGAATCATGTGGTGATTCAACCCGATGAACGAGAAGCTTGGATTAAAAATAGAATCATAAATCAGTATATAATTAATTTGAATAACTAAGTCTTTAAATATAAAAGATTTTGCACAAGTTATTCATTTATGTAAAGTATCTCGTAGAGTAAACACACCAGTTATATAAGACAACATAATGAAGACCGTATCGCTCAGTCATCGTCAAGACAGCGGCAAGAGAGGACGTGGTATAACATCAGCTGCATTATCCCTGCTCAGACGGATTCCAGTTGGTGCTGTTGTAAATCGAACGATAGACGCTTTACCATACGAATTACATCTGCCCGGAGGTTATCAATATTGTGGACCTGGAACTAAGTTGGCAAAACGTTTAGCAAGAGGAGATCCTGGAATTAATAAATTAGATCAAGCTTGCAAAGAACACGATATAGCATATTCAAAGTATAAAGATTCAACAAATAGATCAATAGCAGATAAAATTCTAGCGGAGAAAGCTTGGCAAAGAGTAAAATCAAGTGACGCAAATATTGCAGAAAAAGCAGCAGCTTGGGCAGTAACTACAGCCATGAAGACAAAAGCAAAGTTAGGTGGTGGAAGACGTCGCAGAGGAAGACCTGCAAAGAGAGGCGCTCCCAAAAGAGGTGGAAACATTAAAAAAGGACGTCGTAGAACTCATAAGGCAAGTGTAAAGAAGACTTCTGTTTGGCAAATGGTAAAAAACGGAGCAGGTTTATACCTAAGACCATACCGTGTGTACTAAATAAGAAGAATCAATTGATAATTCCAAATAAAGCCTTAACAAATCATCAGTTAAATGATTATGTAAAATGTTTGAAAATACCATTCTTTCGAGGAGTTTTTATGAAAGATGCATTACCAACTAAAATATGGAAAAATGAAACTGGAATAGTAAATTTGGATTCCACCTATGGTCCAGGCACTCATTGGGTATGCTATAAAAAACTCGGACAAACCATTTACTACTTTGACAGTTTTGGCAATCTACCACCGCCAAAAGAACTGCAACATTATTTTCGAAACTCCAAAAACATTTTTTATAATTACAAAAGAGAACAACCTAACAATACTGAAATATGTGGGCATTTATGTTTGGAGTTTCTAGCGAAGAGTGTCAGTCAGCTTTAAGATGTCATCGTATACAGTGTCACTGAGTGGAAATTCATCCACATTAAAAAGTACGCTGTTCCCAGCATTGCGTCTATCCAAGGAAAGATTATGGGAAGCGGCATTACTTGATTTGACTACCTACAATTCAATTCCTAATGTTACAGAAGGAAAAAACAATTTACTACATTATTATGAAACTAAGGATGCTGCAGGAAAATACTCAGAATTGAAAATAATTACATTTCCTACTGGAGCATATGAAATTGATGACATAAACCAATTATTACAGAAACAACTCGGAGAAGACAATATCACCGTTAAAGGAAACAATAATACTTTAAAAGCAGAAATAACTTCGAAATATTATATTGATGTCAGCTTGGAACAGTCGATTGGCAGTTTACTTGGATTTACAGATACAAAAAAGAAAATCTTAACTCCTGGAACTACTCATTCGGGTGATTCAACTGTAACAATATTGAAAGTAAATAGTATTGATGTCACGTGCAACATTATACACGGATCGTATAGAGATGGAGTTAATCAACATATTTTACATACATTTTATCCAACAGTGGCTCCCGGTTTTAAAATTGTTGAGAAGCCACAAAACTTGATATACCTACCGTTAAACACCAGTTTCATTTCAGACATCGTACTGAACATATTGGATCAAGACGGTCATAGTGTTGACTTTAGAGGAGAAACAATTACTATACGGATACACATCAGAGCAGCAACATAAAAGTCAACATGGGATTATCATTTAAACCGCAACGGAAGAGTCGGGAGCTCAGTAGCTCCTCGACATTGGAAGAGTTAACATCGGAAAACATTCGTTTTCTACAGAAGATTGGATTGAAACTTAACAGCGATGGATATCCTGGATATATCTCAAGGACCAACGTTCGACGAAACACTATGGGAGAAGGAATATCACACGCACAACCCTTACACTTCATCAAAATTGAACAATAACGATGAAATAAGGATCCCCATTCAACAACAAGATATTTACACTTTACCGTGTGAAAGTTACTTGTACATCGAAGGACGGGTATTAAAATTGGATGGAAAAACTGCTTCAACAGTTCCTTTTATAAATAACCCGATGGCATATCTTTTTGATGAAATAAGATATGAAATATCAGGGGTGACGGTTGATTCAACAAAAAAGGTTGGTTTAACAACGACATTGAAAGGATTAACATCATTAACACCGCATGAGAAGAATTCAATAGTCACTGCCGGATGGGTTGCCCCCGATAAAGACACTATAACACCAGCTTCCAATGGTCACTTTGATTTTCATGTACCTTTACGATTGCTTTTGGGATTCGCTGAAGATTACAAACGGGTAATAATAAATGTCAAACAAGAATTAGTATTACTCAGATCTTCAACTAATAAGGACTTAATACTTGCAGACCCTGCAACTACGGAAGATAAACTGGAATGGCAACTACAGTTGGATAAAGTTGTTTGGAGAGTACCTCATGTAAGATTGGCCGATGAACATAGAATCCTATTATTGAGAAAGTTAAAATCTGACCGTGATATTGTGATGCCATTCCGAAGTTGGGAATTTCATGAATACCCTACACTACCTCAGACAGAAAGACAAACATGGACCGTCAAGACATCAACTTACTTGGAACGAGCAAGGTACATAATACTCGGTTTTCAAACTAAGCGAAAAGATGTTATCACTGCAAATGCTGGTCAATTTGATCACTGTAAAATAAAGAATTGTAAAGTTTTCCTAAACTCTCAATTCTTTCCCTATGACAATTTGAATGTCATGTTCAGCAAAAAACGTTTTTCCATTTTATACGATATGTATGCAAGATTTCAATCGTCATATTATGGAAAGACTAATACACCACTATTATCACCTGACCAGTATTATTCCAAGGCTCCAATAATTGTAATCGATTGTTCAAAACAAAATGAATCGGTAAAATCATCAAGTGTGGATATAAAAATTGAAATGGAATTTGAAGAACCAGTAGCGGATGGAACTTCGGCATACTGTCTAATTCTACATGATAAAATAGTTACTTACACACCGCTGACCGGAATTGTGAAGAATGTACTTTAAGAAGAATTGTACAACAACTGCAAATTTTTGAGGTTAGAATTATCTGCTTTAATTTTTGAGGTTAGAATTTCATTTGTGAAAGACAAGTTGAAAACAAACAATTATGTAATTGTATAAATTTCAAGGATTTACGAAAAATATAAAAGCGAGAAAATAATTAGTAGAAACTTCATTCTATCTTCAACCGTCGTATGGGAAACATCATTCGCAAGATGAATTCTACTAACGGAGAAGAAAATACACCTCTAATGGATGATAATAGTTCAGATATAGAAAAACAAGTTGAACGAGAAATGGACGAGTTCCTAAAATTCAACAAACATAAGAAGAGAGAAGAAGAAAAAGCTGAAAAAGAAGTAAAAAGGAAGAAGGTTGAAGTTAACATTACAACCAATATTTTAACAGAAGTATTTCTTCGGATTATCTACCCAATTTCTTCATGCATGACAAAAAGTATATCAGTTGGAATTTTAAAATCAATGGATTATTCACCAATTGTTATTTTAAATCATGGAAACAAAATGGTTACTTTCAGTGAAACTACTTGGGAATCTCTCATGAAACATTTACATCTTTTGGAGTGCTATTTAAGTAACAACACATTTGGAAGAAGAACAAGATTAAGTTTATTGGAATCAAATATTGAAGTTGATATAGTAAAACATCGTGGAGGACAAATTGTTCGCTTCAGAGATTTAACTACACATAATGTTAAATTATATTTCACTAAAGAAGAATTTTACACTTTAAGTTGTACTACCGGTCCCGTCACCAGATATTTGAAACAACTAATATTTTCAAGTGCAATAATTAAAGACTATCTAATTGATACATTGGACAAAAAACCTTTTGTTCCAATTTTATACGGTCCCGTGGATACTTCAATCTTTAATAGAATACCTCAAGAAGTTGAAATGTGGAGACAATTAAACAACTATCACACCAATTTTAATATTGATGAAGTGGCACAAGAAGTGAAAGAAGAAGAACAATCCTGTCTGTTATAAACATCGGCTCATTCAATTTTTAAGTCAGTTGTTAGTAAGACTTCATCATGAATAAACGGGTTTCGTTTTCTAATGCGCCACATATAATGGAAGTTAAAAGAGGTATAATTGAATTTCAAGCTTTCCGAGGAAATGATGGTAATTTTATTATTAAAGAATTAGTAATCTTAGACATGAACACATCAGTAGTTTATCATTATTTGTTCAAACCTCCAGTACCATTTAATAGACTAACAACTAAAGCGAAAGTTACAAACAAATGGTTGAACAAACATTTTCACAACTTAAGATGGGATGAAGGTTTCATTAATTATAACATGATGCCGCACATTATGAATCATTATTGCAAAGAGTTTAAAATTATCTACACAAGGGGATTGGAAAAAGCAAATTGGATACAATCATTTACAAGCAACGAAGTGATTAATGCAGTAATTGATAAAGATTTCCAATGCTACTTCAACGAACTTTGTATTTCATCAAAAAGTTTTAAACATCGAAGGTCGCAGTGCGCTTTAAAGAATGCCTACCGCTTGAATAATTTCCTTCAACAAACTGGTGGGGGTAGTGTCAGTGGTGGGGGTAGTGTCGATTATAAAAGTGAGAGCGCTACCATAACACAGCATGAGTATTACTCAAACCTCCGAAGAGACAACATCTCCGACGGACATTCTTATTAACAAGAAGATTAACAACAACATCAAGATGGCATCACAGAACTTACTTCAAAGTTTAGTTGATCAGTTCAACGCTCATTCTAAATCATCAATTCTACCTACAAAGAAATGTTCTGAACTAAAAGAAGAAAAACACTACATCATTCATACTATTAAGAAAATGGAAACTTCAGTAGGTGATGCTATAAATTGCACTTTGAGCGAGGCACCTTATACAATTGGTGATGAAGCAAAATTTCAGATCTTCTTACCAAAGCGCTTCGTACAACTACTTCAAAATGAAGATCTTCGTATAATTCAACCCGGCGCACTCTATTTGGTATCACATGGACCCAGTGGAAACAACTCTACTGAACTTACAATTCATGAAACACCTACTACTGATTAATTTGTACATAACATTGTAAATATTTCTTTGTATTTGTTTTTTCAATAAATATGATATAAAACAAAACAAAAAATAAAAATAAAAAAAGCAACATATTGTAATGTCTTTGTACATTACAATATGTTGCTTTTTTTAAAAATTCCACAGGATGACCTTGACCCAATTTTGTATAATTATAAAAGGGGAAATGTACTTGCAAAATTCATCAGTCTACTGCTACCTTTCATACCGTACACATCTTGCTCTTAATCCCTGAATATAAAACTGCAACATGTCCCTAAAGGTTAAGTGTGCATCTTATGATACCAACACCATAACTACTTTTGAACAACTTGAAGATTTAACTAATGAAATGCGAGTTTTACTTACCGGTGGTTATCACTTAACTGTTGATGTTAGTGCTACTAATACAAGGATGTTCACTAAAACAAAATATTGCGATGATGAAATATTTTTTTCTACACAACCTACAACTTCTTCATCGCCAGCTGGTCAACATAACGTCAAGTTCCAGAAGTATTACCAATGTTGAATAACTTTTGACAGACAAAACTACAACTAAAGAATCACATGATCAATATGAGTTAATAAAAAGGATGTGATACTTGTATAAATAATCATTTGCTTCTCAGCTCTCACCACGACAAGACCTATTTAAGAAAATGTTGTACAGAATGATGATTCAACTTGATGGAAAAATCTATGGAAAAGACTACAACACCATTGAACAAATGACCCAAGATTTAGATATATTAACTAAAGAAGGATATCAAGCTAAATTAATTTTAAAATTTCCTGAAGTACATCCATTATCAACAGAAGAACTTGTTGCTATGGCTAAGGCGGAGAGAGAGAAAAAGGCTGAAGAAAACAAAAAGAAACAAACTTCCTAAATTTTAATAATCCTTACACTTGTAAGGTATAATTTTTTAAAACTCCATTTGGATGACCTTGAAATTACCCCCACCACTTTTCACAGTACATAAAACTCACTATTCAACACTATACACTCTTATTCTTTCACTGGACTCCGCATCGTCAACATGGAAGAGCAAAAATACAAGTACAAACCTCGTTACTGTTGTGAACAACAGTGTACAGATTTAGGACCAATGATGGTGGATGGGTTAGCTTGTACTAAATGTGAATTCTTCGGATCTTGTTATTGCAAATGCAAAACAAAACAACTACCACCACCGGAATTGCGAACTTTAAAATTTTACAAATCAAGATATTTTCATACATGTTGTCCTCAAAGATGTTTCAAATTTCACCCTCTAGATCTTGCTCATTGTCAACGCACCAATTCTCATCAAGATGATTTTTGTACACATATGATAAAAAGATGTAAATACAGATCAGATTGGTATTCCGATCCTGTAGAACCATCAAATGTGTAATTTCAGTTTTACACTCTTTTTTAAAACTTCATTTGGATGACCTTGAGATTTCCCCCACCACTAGTTCTAATTTTTATATAATATTAAATCATTCCACTTCCAACACTCTAACTAACAACATGGAAAACAAATTTATCAAGTTTGAACATATAATAACTGACAGGGAGGAGATGGAAGAATTGTTTCAAAACTTACTTTCTATCATTGACGAATATCCTATAAGATGGTTCAGAATTGTAGTTCAATATTTAAATCCTGGTGAATTGTTTTCTTCATCAAGTGAAGAGGATGAAACAACTACTTCGGTTCAAATAATTGAATTAAAAGACGAAGAAGAAGAACTAAACATTTTATTCAATCATAAGCTCAAGGTTCCCCATATAAAAGCCCCCTCCCTAGACAGCCCCCCTCCCTAGACGCCTGCTCAAGGTCACCATTATATAAGCCCCCTCCCTATGCGCCGATCCTCATTCCATCACCGACTCTCCAATAATGAACAACTCTCCATTGGCCCGAATGAATTCTAGTTTGAAATAAACTCTAAAGAAGAGTTACAAGACATTTTTAATATTTTACAAGAACTTGTAGATAATTTTACAACCATCAAAATGAATTTGGAAATAACATACGATTGTCCTATTTGTGATAAGGTTGAAAGTTTGGACGAAGACAGTTTACTAAATCTAACTCCTGCACCATCTGACACTACTGATGGTAATAATGAAGAGCAACGTCTTTCCCCCACCACTTCTTTGTAATTCATCCTTCCCCCCACCACTTCTTTATTTAACTAACATTTCTCCCTTTCACTTCTCATTCCGTCTTCGACTTCTGAACTATCAACATCACTTGTTTTAAAATTTCAAACACTAACACAATCATGATGGATATGATGGATGAAGTTCCCTTCATAACTAGAATGGAAGAGGATAAATTGAAATTGGAAATTAAACGATTGGAAATGGAACGGGAAAACCAATTCGAAATGTTACGTTTGTTCAAGCTTTTCAAATACATCATCTGGGGACTCTGCGTTTACCTTCTCATCGTCGTTGGTGTTTGCATTTACAACTCTGTAGTTCATCACAAAAGTTCAACTTGTTTAAACTCTGCTGTTGCACATTAATTGTATGTTCACAAATAAAATTCAAAAGTTACTTCAATCTATCCCACTATCACCAACTAGTTCAACTTTCAACTATTTCTGGTGGTAGTTGGATAGGCTTTTTTAAAACTTACTCTGGATGACCTTGACATACTTTCCAAGCCCCAGTTATAACTGTTAAATTTCAGTTTTAAGTTAACTCTTAATTCATGCCCAATTCTACTTCAAATACAAGGCATATGCTCTCGCCATCTGCACCCCAGCATCTGACGCCATCTGCTCGAGCAGCTGCTCGGGCAGATGGCACGACTTCCGGTCCAGAAGTAACCAAAACACACTACTCGTGCACAATTTTAAGGACCTAAAAAGTATTACTGTACTTATGAAAAAATTATGTCTATATACATGTGGTAAACCCCTCACATAAATAAATAAGTAAACTTCAAAAACATACCAATAGCAATAAAAAATGAAACAAATTTTGAAAAGTTTAAAAAGTCTGTAAAATCTTTTTTTGTGGAAGCTGCTCTATATGATTTCAATGAATATTGGTCAATAAATTCTGATAAAAATTATTTTATTTATATGTATATATATATATATATATATACTTTTTGGCTTACATTGCTTAAGCTAGATTTTAAGTTGACACTATTCTTGTATACAAATGTATATATTTATGAATAAAGGATGTTTTGACTTGACTTGACTATACTGGAGGGTTAAGGATCAACAAAACGTTAAATTAAACACACAATATTAACTGGCATTAATTATGAATTACTACTTCAAGCTCTGTGTATCAGCTTAGGTATATTAGAAACAAAGTTGTAGTAAAATGAAATATGTTCGCTAAGATATTTAGTAGTGGG
The DNA here is from genome assembly GCA_030545055.2 of Neoaliturus tenellus. Taxonomy (NCBI): domain Eukaryota; kingdom Metazoa; phylum Arthropoda; class Insecta; order Hemiptera; family Cicadellidae; genus Neoaliturus; species Neoaliturus tenellus. Next base: position 90,927,444 of record CM061532.1, on the reverse strand, counting down.
GTTTGGTTACTTTCAAAACGGAAGTCGTGCCAATTGCCAGCCGCTGCCGGCCAGCTGCCATCGGCCAGCTGCCAAATCAGTCGCTGCCGCCATATGCCATGCCATATAGCTTCAGGTGGGGAGAGGCTAAATCAAATGAAAGGGTGGAGAAGGGGTGAGGAGATGGTGTTAATTTTTGAAGTAGGAGTTAGTGTATAAAGGAGAGGGGATAATTGCTTCAAGGTCATATGGAGGGGGTTTTAAAAAAGACTGAACTTTAAGAGTTCAGTTTATCGGTGATCATCATACAGGTCAGTCGAAACCGACAAGGGATTGAAGAATAGCTTCTACATCATTTATTGTTGTAGAAGATACATCTGGAACTTGTACAGGGATCTGAGGAGTTGTTGAAGTTGAATTTCTAGAAGGATTTTCCCTTGGATGAGTTGTTGATGATATTTCATGAACTTGAACATTTTCTTGGTTGGTTTCCATTATTATTGTAGTGTGAATTAGAGTGGAGATGTTGTTAGCTGAAGAGCATAGAAGATAATGAAGTAGGAATTATTGTCGGGGCCCTTATATAGGGAATGGTGGGGGTAAAATAAAAAAACTTGTTGAACACAGTCGATAGGTGTAACAAGTTCTAAGTTATTTAAGTGTAACATAGAACGTAAAATGTCGTAAATAACACTATCATCAACATTAACCTGAGAAGTTGTTGAACAGTATAATGGGTTAAAACTGTACTTCTTCCTAACTCTATTTAAATTAGTTTTACACTTTGAAATTGAAGGTTTAGAAGTACTTCGTAATATGTGTTGTGTTCGCAAAAGCTTTAATTTTAAACATTGTGCAGTCATTATAATCGATGTGTTAAGTTCAGAAGTTAAAAGAAGACTGAGATATAAAATGAAGTGTAAAAGAAATTGAAACAGAAAGCCAGAGTAGTAATTTTATAGGTTAGAATTTACAAAGGCTATTTCATGGATAATTCTAACCTCAAACCTAGTAAGTGAAGTAGTCATAACATAAAACTAACGAGAGATGATGACCGAGCGGATGCGAGGCAATGAATGTTTGTAGCGAAATAAACTACCCACCTTTATAGAGGCAATAACTCCAGCCAGATGGCGGCAGATGGCAAGCAAATGACTGGTTGACCGACTTTCACTCAATTGAGTAGTAAGAGAAGTAGGGTTCTGTGTCTATCCCTACTCCTTGGGGTCAATGACCGACCGGAAAGGTCAATGACCTCCCCCCCCCCCCTCCCCCCCCTCCCCCCCCCCCCCGAAAAAATGGAGCCCCCCCCCCCCGAAAAAATGGAGCCCCCCCCCCCCTTCCCCTACTATTTCCCCACTCCTTCCCCCACTCTTCCAGGTCAATGGCCGGTCACCACCGGTTGTTGACTTTATGTGGTGAAACCAGACTAAATATGGCAGCTGCCATGGATAATTCTAACCTCAAACCTGCTGCGCATGCAACGAGTTCTCCGGATCGGAATAGTGACTATGCTATTGCGCATGCGCCTAGTCCTGTATTACTCACTTTAGCGCTACTGCACATGGATAATTCTAACCTCAAACCTTGGTTTTGCGTTGCTGTGCATATGCTGCTCCCCACTCCTTCGCCTTCCTTTTACACTGCTGCGAATTGGACTGGATTGAACACTGTACTGGAGTGAAACAACTTCCCCCACTCCTTGAAAACCCGAGGAGCGATAGGAGCTATATCTTTGCTTCAGTCGCCAACAAACTTTCATAGCGAAAGGTTGTTGGCAACTCAGCAAGAGGTTTCAAATATATAGTAGGCCTATATATATTTGAACTTCTTCTACTATGTTGCGTTTTTTAATGCAATGTGGTATGTGTGTGCTGTGTGTGTTTAGTTTTAAGGTGTATTTAATTTAAGAAATAATTTGCGCATTGCGATGTTAGTTATAAGTTGGGTTTAGCATTAAGGTGTATTAATTTTTAAGAATAATGATGGTATTTGGTTGTGTTGAATTATTTGGTTTTTAATAATGATGTGTTGGTACTAATAATTTATGTTTGTTTTGTGCATTTGTTTTGCCTTACAGCTAGATGTTAGGGGGTAGATTAACTGTAAATTCAGAAGTTCAGTTGAACTTCATTTAAAATGGGTGGGACATCCGCAAGTCGGACTTTTTTTTGCATTTTGTTTAGGAATATGATGGGTGGGATTAGTTTGGGTGGGGTTAGAGTTGCGTTTCTGCATTAACTGTTCCAGTTTCCCTGAAATTAATGGTTACGCTTTGATGCGGACGGGAAGTTACGCTTTGATGCGGACGGCCCAGGGACCTCCCTTGCAGAACGTAACTAGTGGGTTGGGAGTGGGAACCGTTAGGCAAACAGGGTGGTGGGAACAGTATTACTGTTTCCATCACCTTGGATCATTATAAATCTTGAATGACCTTGACCCACTTTCGGAAAGGTCAATGACCCCCCCCCCCCCCCCCCGAAAAAATGGAGCCCCCCCCCCCCCCCGAAAAAATGGAGCCGCCCCCCCCCCTTCCCCCACTCCTTCCCCCACCTCCTTCCCCCACCTCCCGGGCCAATGACCGGTCATGACCGGCTGCTAACCCCTCTCATTTGCATACCGTTATAAAAGCCGAGCCAGCCGCGGCCAGTGTTTCATTCTGATTCCAGACGTTACGCTGAGAACTTGGAGTTATAACCATGTCTTCTGTACCGACTACTACTTCTACTTCGACTTCTATTTCTACTACAGCTGTTCCTGCACCTAAGAAAACTCTTCGCCTCAAAAACCTTCCTGATTGCTACAAGAACCGACTTGCATCTGAACCTTCAACTTCTAGAGCTATTCTTCCGCCAACTAACACTTCTAGACTTCGTAGTATTTTTCACCGCCTTCGCCTTCGCCTTCAAAGGACTCTGTACCACCATCAACTACTATGCCGCCACCACCATCAACTACTATGCCGCCACCGCAGAAGCCAGTTCATCACTATCCTAATACCCCTTCCGTTGAAACCATTGTTCATCGTCTTAGCACACCTATTATCCCACTATCACCATTGCCTCCTACCCCACCACTTAGTACACCTAAAGATCATACCTATCATAAAACTGATTCCTCTCAATCTGCTACTAAACCATCTCCTAAATCAGCTCCTAAACCAGCTCCTAAACCTACTCCTAAACCTACTCCTAAACCCGCTCCTTCAGAGCAATTTCAATTATTACAAGAAGAGCGTCGTAGGGCATTTAGCCGTCCCACTACTTGCCCTGAAATGCTTACTAGGGGAATTAAGAAAGGATCACCTTGTGGGAGGAAATGTGTAAAAAAACGAAAGTTTTTGCCGTGTACATGTCGTAAAACACATTTCTGAACCACAAGTGACAGAAACCCCCACTGTTGAATACCAATCCAAAATTATTGGTGTGAAAGGAAATAGGCTTAAGAGAGGTTGTGTTTATTTTTTTGAACGTGTTATTGACAACGAACACATTTTGGCAACTTGTAACGGCTTAAGATATAATATTAAAGTGATTGAATCCTTGCGCAAAGAGAAATCAGTTTATGAGTTAGACTCTAAAGACTATCTCCTCAGACACAAACTGGATGGTATTACAAGGTGGGGGCGTAGCAAGTAAATTCACATAGCTTTTTCCAAATTATTGCTTAAAAAAATACTGGGGGAGAAACACAACGCGTTATAGCGTTGTGTTTCTCCCCCATTATTTTTTAACACTCTAAGTCTCGTGACCTACTTTCATGTGAGTAGTGAGTAAAGGATGGTTCTGTGTCTGTGTGCATTCCTTCGGGTCAATGACCGGACCTGAAAGGTCAATGACCCCCCCCCCCCCGAAAAAATGGAACCCCCCCCCCCCCCCCGAAAAATGGAACCCCCCCCCCCCTTTCCCCCCCCCCCTTTCCCCCACCACTCTTTCCCCCACCATTCTTTCCCCTACCACTCCTCTGGGTGAATGGCCGGTCATGACCGGTTGTCTACCTACATCTAACCGTTATACTAGCTACTCCAGAGTCTTCATTCCAATCCGTGAGACCACTGCTGCAACATGCCTACTCTATTAGAATTATGTTTGCGACAGATAGTTTCAAATATAGTGTTGGCGGAACTTGCATTTGAAGATGGAAACCTTCCACTAACACTACGTCAAGAAGTGTATTCTTTTTATAGGGAAAATTTTGGACTTTTTCATTATCTTCAGTATAAATTTATGGATGGAACAAATATGTGTCCAGAATGTGGTTCGGCTGCAATAGGAAATGGATTATTGGATTTTACAATAGATGGTGGAATTTATGAATACAAATGTTACTTGTCATATAAGTTTATCATCCCAGAAGAAGAAAAATGTGATATTTGTGCAATTAATTTGTACAAGTTTACACAAGCCGATCCTGCTGAAATCCATTTGGAAAACAACATTGAAGTCCCTTATTTTTTTATGCGTTAAGCTCCATAGCAGTCCACCAAACCCAGCCAAACGGCCCTTTTCAGGGCCACCTAAGACTTAAATTTAGGGATGTAAGCTATTTAGCTTACATGCGACTTAGCAGAAATAAGTTCTGGTACATGGCTAGTTTGATCCGTGTAGTAGTAAGCAAAGGAGGGTTCTGTGTCCATCCCCACTCCTTAGGGTCAATGACCGGACCTGAAAGGTCAATGACCCCCCCCCCCCCCCCGAAAAAATGGAGCCCCCCCCCCCCCCGAAAAAATGGAGCCCCCCCCCTCCCCCACTCCTTCCCCCACTCCTTCCCCCACCTCCCGGGCCAATGACCGGTCATGGCCGGCTGCTAACCCCTCTCATTTGCATACCGTTATAAAAGACGCGCCGGCTATGGCTAGTGTTTCATTCTGGTTTCTTCCACCACTCTCGTTGCTTCGCCGCTCTTGTTGCTTTGTTCCTGCCAGTTTTAATATCTTTATTTTTAAAATGCTTCCTTACTTTAATGAAAATTTTAATCCTTCAAAAAATGCAGATGTTTTTCAACCACCTGAAGATGGTTTCCAACATCATGAAGAAAATGCTTTCCAAGAACATGAAGAAGATGTGATAGAAGACATGGATAATAGCAGTGAAGATGAAAGTGAAGATGACAGTGAAGATGAAATTGAAATTAATGAACAATTCAAAGTATATTTTATAGAAACACAATTCCCTTTTGATGTAGTTGAAAGATTTATTTTTGAAGCACATAGATGGCTAAATTTAGGATTCAACATTATAATTGGTTCACCTATTGTCTATAATAACAGTAACTTCTTCCTTGTAACTCCAAATGATCGAGAACAAATTCTTACTTGGCAGGACGATGTGATGAGATCATACGAACTGAACATTGGTGTTGGGTACTTTGTTGCAAGAGTGGCTTAATAACCACATTACCCTTCCCCCACCTCCACCCTATCCCTTCCCAATCCTTATTCCTTCCCCCTCCCCATATTTAAAATTTATAAAAGTGGGGCTATGAACCTTCAGGTTTCTAGTCTGTACTCGCACTTTGTGCCGTGAAGTACATCTCTTGTATTTTTTTCTCCACCTTTTAAAATATTATTTATTTGAAAAAATGCCTCCTAATGTGAATTACCATTTTAATTCTTCCGAAATTTCCGATGTTTTTGTACAACCTGAAGACATTTTAAATAATGATAGTGAGAGTGAGAGTGAAGAAGATGATGATTATAGTGTTGAACTTAGTGAAGAACGTAAAGTTATAGCAATTGATCCACAATTTCCATTTGATACAATAGAAAACTTTTTGGTTGAAGCTAATAAATGGTTAAATTTAGGATGTTATATACGAATTGACTCTTTTATATTGTATGGTGATAGTCATTCTTTCCTTGTCACACCAAATGACAGAGACCGCATGTTGCAGTGGGCACAATCTATGATGGAGTGCTATGAACAAGGTGTGGACACTGGTGGCTATTTTCTTGCACAAGTAGTGTAATAACAAAATTACTTTTCCCCCCACCCTATACCCTATCCCTTCCCAATCCTTATTCCTTCCCCCTCCCCATTTTTAAAATTGATGAAAAGGCAGGCTATGAACGTCCAAGTTTCTAGTCTGTACCCACACCTTGTAGCATCAAGATGCTTACCAGACTTGATGGTTTTATAGCCAATGATATTAATATATGGAGTTTAATAACAAACTTACGGATAAAAATTGAAGAAAAAATTATGGGAAACAATGAGCTAGGAGTTATTGTTTTTGTTTCATTAGTAGAACATTTTGAAATTTTGTATAGTATAAAAGTAACAATTAACAATATTAATGAACTATTTCCTTGGACAATATTTATTCGCAATAAAATTGAAGAGCAGAAAATTATTGTAGATGTGACAGCAATGAAATATAACCTAGATAGAGAAGAATAGATACTAACCCCCTTCCTATTCCTTTGTTTTGCAAAAATAGTGGGGGTAGGAGTATATATAAGACTAAGTAAGCGATACATAGTTTGTTATTTGAAGTAAAAGAAGTAGTAAAGAAACATGTTGTCTAGAGATACTCCATTTATTAATTATTCTCAAGTTAAAGATGTTTTTGAAAGCACAAATGAAATACAGGAAGAAAACATAGAGGAAACTTATGACGAAACTGATAATGATTCTATGATGGAAGAGGAAGAAATGGTACAGATTGAACAAGAACTATTTGAAGAAATGATAAATGATAGTGATGAAGATATAATTAAGGAAGCTATTGAAATATTTATATTGGATTCATCATTGAATCACCCATATCACCTTTACTGTCTTCTGAATCTGAATCTGAATTGGACTAAGGTACCCCCACTATTTTGAAGAAGTAGTGGAGGGAAAATATCCCCACCACAAGTTAAAAGTTGGTGGGGGAATGTTTATAAATGTGTTAAATATTTGTGCAGGAGATCAGTCTTAAAGAGACTAGTGACCGAAGATGTTTCGTAAAATACCTTTTGATCCTTCATACTACAATCTGTTTGATATACATCGTTTTCCAGACATTGAGGAGAAATTGTACAAGAAATTTTGTTCTCTACTGGATAAACCACAAAAACTACCACCTAATACTTTTACCTACAAGCTACCTATCATGGACAAGGACGATGTAAGCAAAATACCATTGGTTCAAGTCAAATTTTTGGAAGAAAAAATTCTTGTTTGTGTCAGGGAAGTATTTCACAATGATTATTCAAAAAAATTGGCTTTCAACTTTATTCAAGAACATGCGGGATCTGAAAGAGAACAGTATCCCGAACCATATTACAAATATCTTTTCGAGAATGGAGCGAGTGTAACTGTAGAAATAACCATTACATTAGTATAACTCTCCCCACCACTGACGTCTCCCCACCATTGGCATCTCCCCACTACTGACTTAAATTTGGTGGGGGAATGTGGATAAATGTGTTGACTATCTGTGTAGAAGCTTACTCTTCGAGAAATTGTTGATCAAAATGTTTCATCATGTACCTTGTGATCCGACTTCTTCCTTCAGGGAAAAACAAAGATTAAAACGACTAGAAAAAGAAAGACAAGACCGAGAAGATATGAAGATGGAATTTAATAGACTACAATTTCAAATACCAGGAATTGAACTTGGAGCACCAAGATTGAAAACTCTCCACTGGGCTGGAAGTTATATCAAATTTTTGAAAGTACAAGTTGAAGCAAGAGATCTAAAATTGAAAACATTAGAAATGGAAAATCGAGAATTGAAGAAATTAATATCACACATGTCTGGTAATACAACTGTTCAAGAAGGTGAAGAAGAAGGAAAAGAAATTTTAGGAATCTAAATTATGAGCACCCCTTTTAGAGAATAGGGAATAGATCACTTTGTGGTAATGTAATAACATGCCGCTTAGTGATCTATTCCCAGTTCTCGCTTAATATCCGATGACCTTGACCTACATAAAAGTGGTGGGGGTAAGAGCATATAAAGAGATAGTTATAGATATAACTTTCAGTACAAGTCTAACACTATGGACAGCTTGTTCAGTTTTGTGTTTACAACAAATTATCAATAATGGGTTTCTTTACCGTTATATAATAACATCAAATAAATGTGAAATACCTCAACAATTCGTGAAATGGTCATGAAATTTAAGAAGGACAATAGTGGATTTGGTATTTATCTTGCTTTTATTTTTGAAGATGGAAACAAAAATGTGTCATGATTGTGGAAAAGCATCTGTTTTAGACTTTGAACAATTTGAAGATGATGGAGGTAAATTAGTTCACCTTGTAAAAGGCCAAGTGATGAAATTTGAAACAGTCAAGAAAAAATGTAACATTTGTGCACAAAACTTGTTTGAATTTATTAAGTATAGTGCATTAAAATCATGATATCCCTTCTACATATGAAGAAGGTGGGGAAGAAAAAGAGTGGGGATTATAAAGTGGTGGGAGAACTTGTATAAATGTAGGCTGTTTGAAGAGACTTTTAATATTGTTGCAGCATTTGTTGAAACAACATGCAGTTCGAAATTTGCCATTTTAAAATTAAATATGAAGATTGGAGCTCTGTTGCAGGATTTGTCAAGTCTAAAGAAGAAAATCAAAAGTTGCTAAATGTACATTGCTATATTCACAATGAAGAAAGTCATGACAAAATAATGGCATATTTAAACACACCTAATGTAACATCAGAAAGCTCTGCATTTATAAAATATTTAAAAGAAGAAGATTTGGATGTGACCCTAGAAGTTTGGTATCTAATTTAAATTATTGTGGTGGGGGGAAATGTAGAAGTTATTGGTGGGGGAAATGAGATAAAACCAGCAAAATTGTAGAACAGAATTCACTCTATACAACGATGGAGCATCCTTCCACAACACCTGTATTGGCATCTGTGGATTGGCATCAAAATTATCAACTAAATACTTCAAGTTCAAATTGTTATGAAAATCATCAGCCTAGCACTTCAAATTCAAATTGGTATGAAAATCAGCTGCCTAGTACTTCAAGTTCAATTTGGTATGAAAATCAGCAACCGGCCACTTCAAGTATAAATTGTTATGGAAATCAGCAAACTATTACTTCAACACAAAATTTCTATGAAAATCAACAGCCGACAACATCAACTAATTTTTGTACATCAGTATTTAAAGTATCAAAACCCCATTTGGAGTGTAATAAGTTAATATCAGCTCAATCAGGAAGAATCAGGAAAAACACATACATGAGAGAAAGGTGCAAGAGAGAAAGGATAGAATTTACAAAATTACAGTTAACAGTTCCCTCTATTAAAGTGGGATGTACTAGAATACAAACTTTGCAAGCAACCAATGCATATTTGTTGGAATTGTTAGAAAAAATTGAAAAGTTGGAGAAGAAGAATGAACATTGTAAGAAGTAAACACTCATTCCCCCCAAGAAAAACAAAAAAAAATAATAAAATAGTAAAATGAAAAAAAAAGTAGATGTAGAATAGAGAGCGAGGAATAGATCACTTTGTGGTAATGGACTAACATGCCACTTAGTGCTCTATTCCTCGTTCTCGCGTTATATTGGATGACCTTGACCTACATTAGTAGGGTGGGGGAAATTGAAAATGGTGGGGGAAAGTGTATAAAGGAGAAGCCTACTGTAGAGGAATCACTCTGAAAGTAAACTTGTCAGAAGTATGGACTTAACCACAAGCAAAGGAGAAGATAGAAAACAAAGATTTCGAGAAATGGCTAAAGTAAGAGAGTCAAGAATAAGGTTGAGATTTTACAAACTACAGAGATTGATTCCTGGTGTTAAGTTAGGAGAAATAAGATCAAGAACGGTAGACATGGCGGCTGATTACATCAGTTACTTACAATCGGAATTAATGATAAAGGAAGCAAGAATAGAAGAGCTGGAGCACAAGATAAAACAACATATTGAAACATCGTACAATGAACCTATAAATTGTGTAATAAAAGAAGAAGATGTAAAAGACTTAAATTAAACAAAAAAATGAATTTGGACTTTGGTTATTGATTGGACACTTCTTAGAGAATGGGGAATAGATCACTTTGTAGTAATGAATCATCATGCTGCTTAGTGATCTATTCCCAGTTCTCGCTTAATCAAAAATGACCTTGACATACTTAGCAAAATATCATATAAGCCGGATCAAAAACAGTTATTCCTCATTTACTGGAAATGGCTCCTGTAGACAACACCGATTATCCAAGGAAATCTATGATTGAAATATTGTATAAAATTCAATTAGAGGATTTAAATATGGAAGAAGATGAAAATAATAGCGAAACTTCAGAAGTAGAAACTATAAATGATATGGATGTGGATGTAACAACATCAGAAGAAGAAAATGCCAATGATGTGGAGAATGAAAATTTGGATATGGATGTAGTAATATCAGAGTCTTCGTCATCATTTGAATATGAAGAAATACATATTGAAACTCCAATTCATATAGAGAATATTAATGAAGAATCTGTTAGTAGAAGATTAATATTTTGTCCAAGACGTTTGTTTTCTTCTGAAAGTGAAGAAGAAGAAGATGAAATAGTAGTGGGGGAACTATTATAAAAGAAGGAAAGGGAGAGCTCATTTCATTTATTGGCGAAATTTTGAAGAGTGAACACCACCAAACATGTATCATTGCGATAAATGTTTGGAATCGTTTAATGATGATATTCTGTTAGAAATACATAAGGAACTAATTCACAACAACATAGAAGAACAAGAAGAACAAGAAGAACAAAATGAAATAACAGCAAGACCTACAACAACTTTACCAAATTTACAAGTATCAGCTTTACCCGGAAAGGTAGTAATGCATCATAAGATTCAAAATGAAGATTTAAACTTAGAAGAATTTATTAGAGAAGCAAAACCAATCATCAGTAGAACTTTAAAAGAAGAATTAAAAAGATTGAATTTTCTCAAATTTGGATTACTACTAGAAGCTATGTTTATAAATGTACAAGAAGAATTATCACCAAGAGGATTTATAACTAAAAATCAAACTATCATAGGAAGTTCAGAGATTGATTCAATAGTTGAAAAATGTATAGAAGAAATATTAACTAAAATTCAGGAACATGAAGGACGAGGATCAGGGTGGAGTCTTATAAGTATTGAAGGATTAAATATAAGAGTTCATAAACATGGATATGGACTAATGGGATCTAGTTATATTCGTTTACCAAAAATAATTGAAGATACAAGATCATGTGTTAATGTGAAAAATCAAGATAACGAATGTTTTAGATATGCGATGACATGTAAATTTGTACCAAATCATTGTAATGAACCAAACCAGCACTATGAAAATCAAAGATATAGATATAACTTTCAAGGAATTAGTTATCCTGTATCACTAAAAGATATATCAAAATTTGAGAAGAAAAATCCCGGCACATCTATTAATGTTTTTGGATTAGATAGTTCAAATAAAGTTTATCCTTTACGTATTGCTAAAGAAGAACTAGCAGATCATACAGATTTACTACTACTAACACAAGGAGATGTATCTCATTATGTGTATATAAAGAAATTTGACTCTCTTGTTAATAAACAACTTTCAAAAAATCGAAACAAAAAGCTGATCTGCAAAAGATGTTTTAATTTCCAACGAGAAGGAAGACAAGGAATGGAATGGTTACAAGAGCACAAAAGATTATGTAACAATAATTATGAAGCAAAAATTATTTTACCTTCAGAAAGCAGAGCATTTATTACATTTCAAAAAGTTCATCATCAATATCGTATCCCTATAGTTGTATATGCTGATTTTGAATCAACACTAATTCCTATAGAAGATGAAAATTGTGAAGCTAGAAAAAGTGTCAAATATCAAATGCATAAACCAAATAGTTTTTGTTTAATGGTTAAATCAACATTATCAGAAGAACATTTAAACCAATATGGATTAACTTCAGAACCTCTAGTATATCGTGGTGAAAATGTGGAAACAATATTTCTTGACCATTTATATTTAATAGCTGAAAATGTACAAAGATTATATACAAATATTATACCAATGAAACCGATGGAGGAAGAAGAGGAAATTCAACATGAAAATGCAACTCATTGTTTCTTATGTAAAAATGAATTTACCATTGACAATTATAAAGTTAAAGATCATGACCACCTTACAGGTTATTACAGGGGTGCTGCTTGTAATAAATGTAATTTGAGCTATCGTTTACCACTATTTATTCCTGTGGTTCTCCATAACCTCAGTGGGTATGATGCTCATTTTATAATACCTGAATTAGGAAGAGACGATGGTTCGATAGATGTATTGGCTGAAACTTCAGAAAAATTTATAAGTTTTTCTAAAACAGTTGGAAATGTCAAATTAAGATTTTTAGACTCCTACCGATTTATGCCGTCGAGTTTGTCTAAACTTTCTGAAAATTTAAGGAAACAAGATTTTATTGAAACAAAAAAGATTGTAAGTAACGACAAACTGGATCTCGTACTTCGGAAAGGTGTTTTCCCATATGATTATATAGACAGTTTAGAAAAGTTTAATGAAACATCACTTCCGCCAAAAGAAGAATTTAAAAGTAAACTATACGACATGGACATATCTCAAGAGGATTATGATCATGCATGTAAAGTATGGAATGAATTAGGATTTACAACATTGGGAGAATATTCAGATTTTTATGTTAAATTAGATGTAACTTTATTATGTGATATAATGGAAGAATTTAGAAATACATGTTTTGCAGCATATGGATTGGACCCTCTTCATTCATACACTTCACCTGGACTAGCATGGCAAGCCATGTTGAAAGAAACAAATTGTAAATTACAACTTCTTACTGATATAGATATGGTTTTAATGTTAGAATCAGGAGTTCGAGGGGGATTGACACAAAGTGTAACCAGACATGTTAAGGCTAATAATAAGTATCTGCCCGATTATGATGCATCAAAACCAACAACATTTCTAGGTTATTTCGATGCAAATAACTTATACGGATGGGCAATGTCAAACCCCCTTCCATATGATAATTTTAAATGGATAGATCCAGAATCAATTGGAAACATAATGGATATACCAAAGCATGGTGAAACTGGTTACATTTTTGACGTCGATTTTGAATATCCTGAACATCTTCATGATCATCATTACGATTTACCACTTCTTCCAAAGACTGAAATTTCCCCTACTGGAAGATGGCCAAAATTATTAATGACTTTAAACAATAAGTCTAGGTATGTTGGACATTATTGGATGATACAACAGGCTTTAGACTTGGGATTAAAAATTACAAAAATTAATCGAATACTACAATTCTCTCAATCTTGTTGGCTGAAACCGTACATCGACAACAACACAAGAAGAAGAGCTGCTGCTACATCAAGTTTTCAAAAAGATTTTTTCAAACTGATGAACAATGCAATATTTGGCAAAACTTTAGAAAACAAAAGGAAACATAAGAATATCAAATTAGTAACTGATCCAGTAAAATTACAGAAACTAGTGCAACAACCAAACTTTGGTTCATCGGTAATTATAAATGAAAATCTTGTCGTCATTTCTATGAACAAAAAATCAGTTGTATTGGATCGTCCTTTATATCTTGGAATGTCAATATTGGATATTTCTAAAACACACATGTACGAGTTTCATTATAAGAAGATGGTTAATTATTATGGAAGAGATAACATTGGTATTGTATATATGGATACGGATGCACTTATTTACTGGATTAAAACAAATGACATGTATGAGGATTTACGGACCTTTGTATATAAAGATGATTTTGATTTTTCCGATTATCCTAAGGACCATCCAAATTACGACTATGACAAAAACAAAAAAGTATTGGGAAAATTTAAAGATGAAACAAATGGTGTGCCGATGATGGAAATTGTAGCATTAATGTCTAAACTCTATTCATTTCAACTGTACATAAATGAAAGGAATGAATATCAAGTCACAAAAAAAGCTAAAGGAATAAAGACATCTTTCCTAAAGAAGAACGTACAGTTTCAACATTATAAAAGATGTTTGTTTGAAAATGTTGAAACAACTGCAACATTTAACACTATTAGAAGTTATAACCACCAACTTTTTAGTGTCAAACAAACAAAGTGGGCATTAAGCTACAAAGATGACAAGCGACATATTTTAGAAGATAAAATTAATACTCTACCATTTGGCCACTATTCCTTAAACCCTATCGACCAGTAAACCTATTCTTCGTCCTTTACCTTCTTCCTTTTTCCTTTCCGTAAAAAAGAGGGGACATGGCAAGCTCAATGCCATGTTCCCTCTTTTTTACATTAATATTAAATGACCTTGACCTATATTTCAACTATATATAAGAGAATAAACCATTGTATGGATCAGTATTTCTACAAACAGTGTGCAAGCAACACTTTAAGATGGAAAGTGTAAAGGATAAGATTGTAAATGAACTACATAAACCAGCAAGAAGAAGATTTCCAAGAAGAAGTACAATCATTAAAGGAATGAATGATCTTTACCAAGCTGATCTTATTGAAATGATACCACACAGTAAATTAAACAAAGGATTTAAATATATTTTAACAATTATAGACTGTTTTACTAAAATAGCTGATGCTTTACCCTTGAAGGACAAGACTGGTAAAAGTGTTACCAAAGCTATGGAGACAACAATACAAAGAAATAAATTTAAAATTAAACATTTACAAACGGATGATGGAAAAGAATATTTTAATAAAGATTTTGGAGCTTTGATGAAAAAATATAAAATAAATCATTATTCTACAAATTCTGAAGTTAAAGCTTCAATAATTGAAAGATTTAATAGAACATTAAAAGGAGCTATGTATAAACAATTTTCAAAACGAGGATCATATGTGTGGTATGACATATTACCACAACTTATAAAAGAGTATAACAACAAATATCATCGCACCATTGGAATGAAACCTATCCAAGTAAACAGTGCTAATGCTAAAATTGTATTACAACGCATCAAAAATAATACAACACCAAAAATAGAAAAGTTACAACCAAAAAAGTTTAAGGTTAATGATAAAGTTCGTATAAGTAAATACAAAGGTGTATTTAGTAAAAGATATCTGCCAAATTGGACTAATGAAGTATTTACAATTTATAAAGTGCAACCAACTATACCTGAAACTTACATTTTAAAGGATAATAAGGGTGAATTACTTCAAGGTGGATTCTATGGACATGAGTTGTTAAAATCAACAGTTGGTGATGTATATCTTGTTGAAAAGGTTTTACAAAGGAAAAAGGATATGGTTAAAGTTAGGTGGTTAGGATTTGATAAAAGTGAAGACTCTTGGATTCCTTCAAAAGACTTGGTATAGTTATTAAATAGCTCATTATGTGTTTAACCTTTAAACAAGATGGAGATTGTACAACAAAAAGATCGATTTAATATTAATAATATTGATGAATTGACAGTTGACAATAATAAGTTAAATCATGGTAAACATGGTGAATTACTACCAAATACTATAAGATGTTTAATAACTGGTCCTTCAAATTGTGGAAAAACTAATGTTGTCTTTAACCTTATAACTAATCCTAAAGGTTTACGCTTTAACAATATATATATTTTTTCAAAATCATTGCAACAACCAAAATATCAATTATTAGATAAAATACTTGCAAGTGTACCTGAAGTGAATTTCTACAAGTTTAATGCTAG
This sequence comes from Neoaliturus tenellus, assembly GCA_030545055.2. NCBI lineage: Eukaryota > Metazoa > Arthropoda > Insecta > Hemiptera > Cicadellidae > Neoaliturus > Neoaliturus tenellus. Next base: position 90,911,828 of record CM061532.1, on the reverse strand, counting down.
TGAAACAATAATGCAACCAGGTGAAGCAAAACCATTTTCCATTTTTATATTTGACGATGTTTCTTGTGAAAATCATGATACTATAAGAAATTATTTTGCTATGGGAAGACATAATAATATTGATAGCATTTATATTGGTCAAACATACAGTAAAATTCCAAAACAACTTATAAGAGACAATGCAAATATGTTGATCATCTTTAAGCAAGATGAGACAAATTTAAAGCATATATATAATGATCATGTTAATGCGGATATGCCATTTGATAAATTTAAAGAAATGTGTGGTAAAGCATGGAATGAAAAATATGGATTTCTCGTTATTATGAAAGAAGAAGATATTAAAAATGGTAGATATCGTATAGGATTGGATAAATTTGTATTAATACGTTGAACTACCTATGCTACATCTAGTAACACTTTGAACTTCACAGTGTAAACATGGTGAATCAAGAAAAACTATTAAAAGAAATAAAATCACTCAGTGATTCTATTAGGATAAAGAATCGTGCATTAAGGATGGGTTTAAGTGAAAGAGAAGAATTTTTAGAGAATACATTTAAACCTATCACGGAACCTTTAAAACAGATATCAGAAACTATTGGTAAACCTCGTTATGAAGGAGATGTTTTACTACCAGTTTCTAAACAAGAAGTACAAGCATTAAAAAAAGAAGATGATGATGATGATTCATATACAAGTGCTAGTGAACAAGAAGAAACAAAAAATGAAGAAGAATCAATTGTTGAAAAGGAAGACCAGCCAATACCTGAAGCAGAACAATCTATTCCAAATTTAACTCAATTGAGTAGTGATATATTACAACATGGACCTCTTGGACGAAAATATATAATGAAAATGCTACATGACATGAAATCAAATCCAAATTTAAGTAAATCACATGTATATGGAGCAAGAATTGATGGAAATGAATTGAAAATTGGTAACTCTAAGCTTGAAGTAACTCAAGACGATTATATCATTATTGGTGACCATAGATATAAAGGAACAAAAGGATTATATGAATTAATTTTTAAAAATATACCAATAAAATATTCAGCAAAAGATTTAAATACTTTTAAAGAAATTTTACAAAATACTAACGCTCATAAAAGAAACTACTCAAAGGATGGAATGATTAATCGTTCACGTGCAACAAAATATAGTATTGTTATAAAAAAATTGTTTCCTCCACGAAAATTACCAACATTACGTACCACACCAGCTGTGAGACAACCTTTAAAAAGAAAATCTTTATCACTTATGGATTTATCACTTCTTGAACAACATGGTAAAAAGAGTAAAGGAGATACTTCAACATCTGGTAAAGGATTAATGAAAAATCTATACAATACAAATGTTATCTATTACAACGACATCAATAAATTAGTTGACAGAATGAGACTATTGCATGAAGCTATGGAAGCCGGTCATACTGGTTTAAATAATGAATGGGTGGCTCTAGTTGATGAACTTAAAAATCGTGGTATAATTGTATAATTGTCCGCAAATATAAAGAAGTTACAAGTATAAGATGTATCAGTTCTAACATGAGCGTCGACAAGTTCGGACGCTACTCCGCATTAGGAGTGCAAGTTGGAGAAGACAGAAAAAGAAGCGGATTACCGCAAACACCTGAAGGTGACTATAACATAAGTAATAAACGTTTAAAATTAGTTAAAGATCCAGAAGAAGATACTGATGGAGCAAATTTAAAGACAGTAAAAGAAGCTACTTCAACATCATTGAAATTACATAAGAATACTTATGATGTTGAATCACATAGATTAATTAATGTTGGTAAACCAACTGAAGGTTCTGATGCAATTACTAAAGAGTACTTATCATCTGAACTTTCAAATACTTTAAAATTGCAATGGGGTAACAACTTAAAAGATGGACAAACATATGATGCTGGAAATTATAGAATAACCAACGTGGGAAATCCCAAAAATGATAAAGATTCAGTTAATAAAGAATATTTACATTCTATAATACCGGAAAAAACTGAACATGGATATTCTTTTTATAAATTTATTATAAATGACATTGGATACCCAAAGGAAGACGGTGATGCTGTAAACCTAAAATACATCAAGGACAACTGTATTTTACAAAATGTTAATGAAATCGATTGTCATGGTAAAACATTGACAAATGTAAAGTTTGGTTCTCAACCAAAAGATGCTGTTACTATAGAACAATTATCTAAAGAATTAAAAAAGGAAACATCCAATTTTGTAAAACATGAAGATGCCGTATTAAAGCGGGGAGATAAATTTATACATGGAAATGAAAAGTTTGATTTAATGCAAGGAAATAATGATGAATGGAATGCAGGACGTAAAACAATAACAAATGGAAGATTTGGTATAAAAGATACAGATGTACCTCTAATGGTGCAAACATTAATTGCTACTGGTGGTACATTAGGTACATACAATGGTCGTAATAGAAGAAGAAAAGATATTTATCCTGGTTACGAAGCAAATGATTGTGTTACAATGAAACAAACAATAACTTGGGATAAACACTTTGGGACCAAATATGATGCAAAGATGAAGAAAATAATTAATATTTTACCAGGCGAAGATTCAAATGATGCTGCTACTATTGGACAAGTCATAAAAACATCAAAAAGTGATTCAACAGCTTACACATGTAATGATAAACGTATTATGCAATTACATGATCCTCAACATCCAAAAGATGCTGTAAATTTAGATTGTTTAATAAGAATAGTGGGCAATTTACTTATTGATACCCATAATCATATAGCTAGTACAACGAGTCATGTGATCATTCAACCCGATGAACGGGAAGCTTGGATTAAAAATAGAATTATAAATCAATATATAATTAATTTGAATAACTAAGTGTTTAAATATAAAAAATTATACATAACTTATTCATTTATGTAATGTATCTTGTGGAGTAAACACACCAGTTTATATAAGACTACATAATGAAGGCCGTATCACTCAGTCATCATCAAGACAGCAACAAGAGAGGACGTGGTATAACTTCAACTGCGTTATCCCTGCTTAGACGGATACCTATTGGTGCTGTTGTAAATCGAGCAATAGACGCTTTACCATACGAATTACATATTCCTGGAGGTTATCAATATTGTGGACCTGGAACTAAGTTGGCAAAACGTTTAGCAAGAGGAGATCCTGGAATTAATAAATTAGATCAAGCTTGCAAACAACACGATATAGCATATTCAAAGTTTAAAGATTCAACAAATAGATCAATAGCAGATAAAATTCTAGCAGAAAAAGCTTGGCAAAGAGTAAAATCAAGTGACGCAAGTATTGCAGAAAAAGCAGCGGCTTGGGCAGTAACAACAGCCATGAAGACAAAAGCTAAGTTTGGTGGTGGAAGACGACGTCGCAGAGGAAGACCTGCAAAAAGAAGAGCTCCCAAAAAAGGTGGAAATATTAGAAAGAGACGTCGTAGAACTCGTAAAGCAAAAGTAAAAAAGGCTTCTGTTTGGTCAATGGTAAAAAACGGAGCAGGTTTATACCTAAGACCGTACCGTGTGTACTAAATAAAAAAAATCAATTGATAATTCCAAATAAAGCCTTAACTAATCATCAGTTAAATGATTATGTAAAATGTTTGAAAATACCATTCTTTAGAGGAGTTTTTATGAAAGATGCATTACCAACTAAAATATGGAAAAATGAAACTGGAATAGTAAATTTGGATTCCACCTATGGTCCAGGCACTCATTGGGTATGCTATAAAAAGCTCGGACAAACCGTTTACTACTTTGACAGTTTTGGCAATCTACCACCACCTAAAGAACTTCAACATTATTTTCAAAGCTCCAAAAACATTTTTTACAATTACAAAAGAGAACAACCTAACAATACTGAAATATGTGGACATTTATGTTTGGAGTTTCTAGCGAAAAGTGTCAGTCACCTTTAAGATGTCATCGTATACAGTGTCACTGAGTGGAAATTCATCCACATTAAAAAGTACTCTATTCCCAGCATTGCGTTTATCCAAAGAAAGATTATGGGAAGCTGCATTACTTGATTTGACTACCTACAATTCAATTCCTAATGTTACAGAAGGAAAAAACAATTTACTACATTATTATGAAACTAAGGATGCTGCAGGAAAATACTCAGAATTGAAAATAATTACATTTCCTACTGGAGCTTATGAAATTGATGATATAAACCAATTACTACAGAAAAAACTCGGAGAAGAAAATATCACCGTTAAAGGAAACAATAATACTTTAAAAGCAGAAATAACTTCAAAATATTATATCGATGTCGGAATGAAAAACTCTATTGGCAGTTTACTTGGATTTACAGATACAAAAAAGAAAATCTTAACTCCTGAAACTACTCATTCAGGTAATACAACTGTTACAATATTAAAAGTAAATAGTATTGATGTAACATGTAATATTATACATGGATCATATAGAGAAGGAGTAAATCAGCATATTTTACATACATTTTATCCAACAGTTGCTCCAGGTTTTAAAATTGTTGAGAAGCCACAAAACTTGATATACCTACCGTTAAACACCAGTTTCATTTCAGACATCGTGCTGAACATATTGGATCAAGACGGTCATAGTGTTGACTTTAGAGGAGAAACAATTACTATACGAATACACATCAGAGCGGCGACATAAAAATCAACATGGGATTATCATTTAAACCACAACGGAAGAGTCGGGAGCTCAGTAGCTCCTCGACATTGGAAGAGTTAACATCAGACAACATTCGTTTTCTACAAAAGATTGGATTGAAACTTAACAACGATGGATATCCTGGATATATCTCAAGGACCGACATTCGACGAAACACTATGGGAGAAGGAATATCACACACACAACCCTTACACTTCATCAAAATTAAACAATAATGATGAAATAAGAATTCCCATTCAACAACAAGATATTTACACATTACCATGTGAAAGTTATTTGTACATCGAAGGAAGGGTATTAAAATTGGATGGAAAAACTGCTTCAACAGTTCCTTTTATAAATAACCCAATGGCATATCTTTTTGATGAAATAAGATATGAGATATCAGGGGTGACAGTTGATTCAACAAAAAAGGTTGGTATAACAACTACATTAAAAGGATTAACATCATTAACACCACATGAGAAGAATTCAATAGTCACTGCCGGATGGGTTGCTCCTGATAAAGACACTATAACACCTGCTTCCAACGGTCATTTTGATTTTCATGTACCTTTACGATTGCTTTTAGGATTTGCTGAAGATTACAAAAGGGTTATAATAAATGTTAAACAAGAATTAGTATTACTCAGATCTTCAACTAATAAGGACTTAATACTTGCAGACCCTGCAACTACGGAAGATAAACTGGAATGGCAACTACAATTGGATAAAGTTGTTTGGAGAGTACCTCATGTAAGATTGGCTGATGAACATAGAATCGTATTGTTAAGAAAGTTAAAATCTGACCGTGACATTGTAATGCCATTCCGAAGTTGGGAATTTCATGAATACCCTACATTACCTCAAACAGAACGACAAACATGGACCGTCAAAACATCAACTTACTTGGAACGTGCAAGGTACATAATACTCGGTTTTCAAACTAAGCGAAAAGATGTTATTACTGCAAATGCTGGTCAATTTGATCACTGTAAAATAAAGAATTGTAAAGTTTTCTTAAACTCTCAATTCTTTCCATATGACAATTTAAATGTCATGTTTAGCAAAAAACGTTTTTCCATTTTATATGATATGTATGCAAGATTTCAATCATCATATTATGGAAAGACTAATACACCACTATTATCACCTGATCAGTATTATTCCAAAGCTCCAATAATTGTAATCGATTGTTCAAAACAAAATGAATCAGTAAAATCATCAAGTGTGGATATAAAAATTGAAATGGAATTTGAAGAACCAGTAGCGGATGGAACTTCGGCATACTGTCTAATTCTACATGATAAAATAGTTACTTACACACCACTGACCGGAATAGTGAAGAATGTACTTTAAGAAGAATTAGTACAACTACTGCAAAATATTGAGGTTAGAATTATCTTCCTCAATTTTTAAGGTTAGAATTTTGTTTATAAAACACAAGTTGAAAATAAACAATTATGTAATTGTATAAATTTCAAGAATTTTACAAAAAATATAAAAGCAGGAAATTAACTAGTAGAAACTTCATTCTATCTTCAACCGTCGTTTGGGAAACATCGTTCGCAAGATGAATTCTACTAACGGAGAAGAAAATACACCTCTAATGGATGAAAATAGTTCTGATATAGAAAAGCAAGTTGAACAAGAAATGGATGAATTCCTCAAGTTTAACAAACATAAGAAGAAAGAAGAAGAAGGAGAAGATGAAAAAGAAGTAAAAAGAAAAAAGGTTGAAGTTAACATTACAACAAATATTTTAACAGAAGTATTTCTTCGAATTTTCTACCCTATTTCTTCATGCATGACAAAAAGTATATCTGTTGGAATTGTAAAATCATTGGATTATTCACCAATTGTTATGTTAAATCAAGGAAGTAAAATGGTTATCTTTACTGAAACTTCTTGGGATTCTCTAATGAAACATTTACATCTTTTGGAATGTTATTTAACTAACAACACATTTGGAAAAAGAACAAGATTAAGTTTATTAGAATCAAATATTGAAGTTGATATAATCAAACATCGTGGGGGACAAGTTGTTCGCTTCAAAGATTTAACTAGACATGATGTAAAATTACATTTCACTAAAGAAGAATTTTACACTTTAAGTTGTACTACCGGTCCTGTCACTAGATACTTAAAACAACTAGTATTTTCAAGTACAATAATTAAAGATTATCTAATCGATACATTGGACAGACAACCATTCATTCCAATTTTATATGGTCCTGTGGATACTTCAATTTTTAATCGAATACCTCAAGAAGTGGATATGTGGAGACAATTAAACAACTATCACACCAATTTTAATATAAACGAAGAAGCGCAAGAAATAAAAGAAGAACAATCGTGTTTGTAATAACAGTCAGTTGTGGATGAGACTTCATCATGAACAAACGGGTTTCGTTTTCTACTGCATCACAGTTAATGGAAGTTAAAAGAGGTATAATTGAATTTCAAGCTTTTCGAGGGAATGATGGAAATTTCATTATTAAAGAATTAGTAATTTTGGATATGAACACATCTGTAATTTATCATTACTTGTTCAAACCTCCATTTCCATTCAATAAACTAACAACTAAAGCGAAAGTTACAAACAAATGGTTAAACAAACATTTTCATAACTTAAAATGGGATGAAGGTTTTATTCATTATAACATGATGCCGCATATTATGAATCATTATTGTAAAGAGTTTAAAACTATCTACACAAGAGGATTGGAAAAAGCAAATTGGATACAATCATTTACAAGCAATGAAGTGATAAATGCAATAATAGATAGAGATTTCCAATGCTACTTTAATGAACTTTGTATTTCATCAAAAAGTTTTAAACATCGAAGGTCACAGTGTGCTTTGAAGAATGCCTACCGCTTGAATAATTTCCTTCAACAAAGTGGTGGGGGTAGCATCAGTGGTGGGGGTAGTGTCAGTGGTGGGGGTATTCTCGATAATAAAAGTGAGAGCGCTACCATGACACAGCATGAGTATTACTCGAACCTCCGAAGAGACAACATCTCCAACGGATATTCTTATTAACAAGAAGATTAGCATCAGCAAAAACATTAAGATGGCATCAAACAACTTACTTCAAAATTTAGTTGAACAATTCAACGCTCATTCAAAATCAACAATCCTACCTACAAAAAAATGTTCCGAGCTGAAAGAAGAAAAACACTACATCATTCATACAATAAAGAAGATGGAAACTTCAGTAGGTGATGCTATAAATTGCACATTAAGCGAGGCACCTTATACAATTGGTGATGAAGCAAAATTTCAAATCTTCCTACCAAAGCGCTTCGTACAACTACTACAAAATGAAGATCTTCGTATAATTCAACCCGGCGCACTCTATTTGGTATCACATGGACCAAGTGGAAACAATTCTACTGAACTTACAATTCATGTAACACCTACTACTGATTAGTTTGTACATAAGATTGTAAATATTTCTTTGTATTTGTTTCTCAATAAATATGATATAAACCTAAAAAAAAAAAAAAAATAAAAAAAAGCAACATATTGTAATGTGTTTGTACATTACAATATGTTGCTTTTTTTAAAAATTCCATGGGATGACCTTGACCCAATTTTGTGTGATAATAAAAGTGAAAATCAACTTGTTAAATTCATCAGTCTACGACTACCTTTCGTACCGTACACATCTCACTCTCTATCACTAAATACAAAACTTCAACATGTCCCTAAAGGTTAAGTGTGCATCTTATGATACCAACACCATAACTACTTTTGAACAACTTGAAGATTTAACTAACGAAATGCGAGTTTTACTTACCGGTGGTTATCACTTAACTGTTGATGTTAGTGCTACTAATACAAGGATGTTCACTAAAACAAAATATTGCGATGATGTAATATTTTTTTCTACACAACCTACAACTTCTTCATCGCCAGCTGGTCAACATAACGTCAAGTTCCAGAAGTATTACCAATGATGAATAACTTTTAATAAATAAAATTACAACTAAGGAATCACGTGATCAATATCAAGTTCATAAAAAGGATGTAACAGTTTGATAAATAATCATTCGCTTCTCAGCTCTCGCCACAACAAGATCTATTCTACAAAATGTTATACAGAATGATGATTGAACTTGATGGGAAAATCTATGGAAAGGATTATAACACTGTTGAACAAATGACTCAAGATTTAGATGTATTAACTAAAGAAGGATATCAAGCTAAATTAATTTTAAAATTTCCTGAAGTACATCCACTATCAACAGAAGAACTTATTGCTATGGCTAAGGCAGAGAGAGAAAAAAAGTCTGAAGAAAACAAACAGAAACAAACTTCCTAAATTTCAATAATCCTTACACTTGTAAGGTATAATTTTTTAAAACTCCATTTGGATGACCTTGAAATTACCCCTACCACTTTTCATAGTACATAAAACTCGCTATTCATCACTATACAATCTTATTCTTTCACTAGACTCCGCAGCGTCAACATGGAAGAGCAAAAATACAAGTACAAACCTCGTTACTGTTGTGAACAACAGTGTACAGATTTAGGACCAATGATGGTGGATGGGTTAGCTTGTACTAAATGTGAATTCTTCGGATCTTGTTATTGCAAATGTAAAACAAAACAACTACCGCCACCGGAATTGCGAACTTTCAAATTTTACAAATCAAGATATTTTCATACATGTTGTCCTCAAAGATGTTTCAAATTTCACCCTCTAGATCTTGCTCATTGTCAACGCACCAAGTCTCATCAAGATGATTTTTGTACACATATGATAAAAAGATGTAAATACAGATCAGATTGGTATTCCGATCCTGTAGAACCATCAAATGTATAATTTCAGTTTTACACTCTTTTTTTAAAACTTCAATTGGATGACCTTGAGATTTCCCCCACCATTAGTTCTAATTTTTATATAATATTAAATCATTCCACTTCCAACACTCTAACTAACAACATGGAAGGAAAATTTATCAAGTTTGAACATATAATAACTGACAGGGAGGAGATGGAAGAATTGTTTCAAAACTTACTTTCTGTCATTGACGAATATCCTATAAGATGGTTCAGAATTGTAGTTCAATATTTAAATCCTGGTGAATTGTTTTCTTCATCGAGTGAAGAGGATGAAACAACTACTTCGGTTCAAATAATTGAATTAAAAGACGAAGAAGAAGAAGAACTAAACGTTTTATTCAATCATAAGCTCAAGGTCCCCAATATAGAAGCCCCCTCCCTAAAAAGCCCCCCTCCCTAAACACCTGCTCAAGGTCGCCATTATATAAGCCCCCTTCCCTAGGCGCTAATCCTCATTCGATTGCCAACTCTCTAACGATGAACACTTCTCAATTGGCACGAATGAATGCTAGTTTTGAAATAAACTCAAAAGATGATTTACAAGAAATATTTAATGCTTTAAATGAAATTATAGATAAATTTAACGCTATTACAATGAATTTGGAAATAACTTACGCTTGTCCTATTTGTAATAAGGTTGAAAATTCTGATGAAGACAGTTTACTAAATACTACTCCTCTTACCCCTCTACAGTCGGACACAACTTCTGAGGCAAATGATGAGCAGCATCTTTCCCCCACCACTTCTATGTAACAACGCTCTTTCCCCCCACCACTTCTTTATTTAACCGACATTTCCCTCTTTTAACTCTCATTCCATCCTCGCCTCTTCAACTATCAACATCGCTTCTTTCAAAATTTCAAAAAAACACAAACATGATGGATATGATGGATGAAGTTCCATTTGTAACAAGGATGGAAGAGGATAAATTGAAATTGGAAATCAAACGTTTGGAAATGGAACGGGAAAACCAACTCGAGATGTTACGTTTGTTCAAACTTTTTAAATACATCATCTGGGGACTCTGCGTTTACCTTCTCATCGTCGTCGGTGTTTGTGTTTACAACTCTGTAGTTCATAACAAAACTTCAACTTGTTTAAACACTGCTGTCACACATTGATTGTATGTTTTTCACAAATAAAATTCACAAACCTAATTCTATACCTATCCCGCTATCGCCGGAGTTGGTTCCGCTCTCCGAACTATTACTCCGGTGGTAGCGGGATAGGGTTTTTTAAAACTTACTCTGGATGACCTTGACATACTTTCCATAACCCAATTGTCAAGTTGAATTTCAAATTTCAAATAACATCTCCTACCCCACCGGAAGCTATATGGCATGGCATATGGCGGCAGCGACTGATTTGGCAGCTGGCCGATGGCAGCTGGCCGGCAGCGGCTGGCAATTGGCACGACTTCCGTTTTGAAAGTAACCAAACCCCACTACTATATTTTATGGGCGCAACCGTTTTTCTTGCTAGGGCAGGAAAACTAAATTAATTTCTCATTTCTTGTAGAACTACATGGTCGCTAAATCTAAAATTAAGAAAAAAACACCTGTAAACAATGACTTGTCAAATGAGATGCAGCAATATGTTGACATATTAGTTTTCAATATTACCTAAATTGGGTACTATAATGTTATTCCATAGGTTTACCTAGGAAGAACTGGGCAAGACACGATGAAAATCTCAATTACATTAAAACTTGATTTTATTTCAGATTGGACTGGATCCCTGGGAACCTTACGTTTTCTATGAACTTAGTAGAGCCTAGTTAAATTTGTTCAATAATACAAGTACGAGAACTAAACCTGTTAAGTGATCTACGTTACCACGGACGTACTACATTACCCCTTAATCTGCCTTACCGACACTACGAATTTCTGATACCCCAATGAGTTACACATGCGGGAGTATATAATTTAGACTCGCCTACGGCTCGATGGGGGCTCCGCCCCCATGCCCCCTTAGGGGTTGTCCTGCATTCGTAAATGACTTAAGAGCCGATTTGAAGCAGGTTAGTTCCACCGAAAAACTGGTACACCATGACAGTAAGAAAACCGGCTAATACACACTACCCATAATCAACAATAATAAAAAGCTTTGAAAATCGCCTATGGCTAGTTTTTAAAATTACTTCCTAAGTTCCCGTTAATTCGTAACATTGAGAGAGAGGTGAAATCAGAATCAACCATGCAAATAGTTTAGGTATCGTGCTGAATGGAGGCTCCACCCCTTACACCCTAATTAGTTGCCCCTATTCGTAAATTGCTGTATGTAAAAATCTCAAACACTGAACAGCCTAGCTGAGGCCTTCGTTTCCATACCCCCTCGTTGTGTTCGCCGAATTCGTTTGTAGTTTACCAAGTGTCAAACGTTAAAGATCTTTCCATAATATTTTTAATTAAATTGTTAAGGATTTTATAAGCAACTATACTGTAGTAAACGAATTGTCGGGGGATTTGAAGCCATGCCTAGCCTCACCTTTCTAGCGCAAGAAGTATAAAATAAAGAAACATAATAAAATAGATGACAAAGTAGAATGAATAGACTAAATAAAATATTTTGAAGATCAATGAAGAAATAAACAATTTCACTGAAACAAAAATAGAAAAACATGAACAAACTGTTTGGAACCTGCCAAAGACCCCTGTTATTCACAAAAATACTATTCGTTATAAAATAAAATGGATGTTATGAAATAATTATTTATTAAATAACTATTCTTGTCACTTCCCTTAAATTATGTCGAAGTTAGGGTTACAGGGATATTTTACAAGTTCAGTGAATGCAAAATTCGAACTTCAAATAAAATATAACTGTAGTTAGTTCTACAAACAAGTTGTATGAAATTTAGTAGCAATAAAAGTTGTAAATCGGTCTTAAAGTAACGATTTGATATACGACAAAAAGTGAAAGGTTTAAAAGTTAGATTTATGTCACCAATTCACAAACAACCTATACTTTAACAGTATAGGTAACAGAGAAATCCGTTTATATTCAACAGGTAAGATAAAAAAACACATAATATTAGATGACATTAATTATAATTTTTAAGTTCAAATTTTTATGAGTGTTAAACATTTAAATATAGTGAATTTCTTTTAATATCACTGTCAAGCTATAAGTTAATACAAAACTTCAAGCTTATGGTGAAGCAAAATGCAAAAATTCAGCTACTTACAGCTAAGTTAATGGAATGTTTTGCAGTAGAACTATAAAAACAATAAAAAATTCAGCTACTTAGGAATAAGTTCGTACTTCAAGCTCTGTTCAATGTTTTAAACTTTTAAATCTAGTAGATTTCGTTTTAAGCAAAGTTAATACAAAACGTCAAGCTTCTTAATACAATATTACTGTAGTTACTGAATAAAGTATTGCAAGTATTAATTAAACATTGCAGATATACCTCAAATAGTCGGAGACCAAAGTTTTGGGTCAGTAAGTAACAAACAATTATAAAACAATCAGTTCCGCCTAGTAGGCAAATAAAGACATAATTTTGGCATTCATCACAATTTTTTTTTTATGTTTGAGACTTTTATTTATATCGGTGATGTCCAAGATATGTGCATGCGCAATTTCGAAAGATCTAAAAAATGTCCTTTAAATATTACTGTCAAGCTAAGTTAATACAAAACTTAAAGCTTATGGGGAAGCAAAATGCAAAATTCAGCTAAATACAGTAAAATTAAACAGAATGTTTTTAAAAAAACAATAATAAACAAAAACAATAAAAAAATTTGAAATTCCGGAAAAAATTCCTTACTTCAAGCTCTGTGTATCGAGTTTGGCATATTTGAAACAAAGTTGTAGTAAAAGATCGTCTCAAATATTTTAAAGGCCCAACCGTTTTTGCCGCTAGAGCAGAAGAAATAAAATAATTTTACATTTAGTGAAGGACTACGTGGTTGATAAATCTAAAATACCCCCCGTCGCAGCAGACCTGCGTACTCAGCGAATTTCCAAATTAGTAATATTAATTTTAACCAGCTAAACTTGTAAACAAAATTTCATCACGTATTCATAAATAGGGAAATAAATGTCTATTCTCCTTAAGATAAATATAGGGAAAGAGTATACAGGTATGCTGCCATGGGGGACACTAAAAGAAGGTTTTTAGCATAGAAAAAATTTATTTTGACAATATAAAACCATATAGTAAGTTTCATCAATATCTGTCCATAAATAAAAGAGTTTGCCTATTCTCCATATGATTAACATGGGAAATGAGTATGCAGGTTTGCTGCCATGATAAGTACAAAAACCAAGATTTTTTAACTTTAATGGATGAATCTCAACCAAATGAAGCTAAATACTAAGTTTCATCCAAAAATATTGGTTAATAAGTGAAATATTAACACATCCTTATTCTCCATAAGATTAACATTGGAGCCCCAAAAGACAATGTACTGTCTTTAGACTTTGTAATATCTCGGTAACCAATGGAGATAGAGCAAAGCTTCAAAATACTAAATTGTGTGTTTTTTTGAGCTAAATCCAATGGTCAAAATAAAAATTTAAAATTTTTAAAATTTACATATGAAAAATGCAAAAAACCCATTTTTGGGGTACAAAACCCCCCAAAACTACCCCTTCCGGTATTTCGATATGTCTGGTTTTCGAACTCATCCGAATAAACGTAGGATTACACATCTCTACCAAATTTGGTGTCGATCGGACCATTTTTACGAGAGTTATCGTGTCTAGGGACACATACATATATATATACATATATATATATATATACATATATATATACATATATATATATATATAAATTTTAATGACTATTATTTTTGGTCTCTGGGCACCTCAAAACGAAAAAGTAACATGGTCCCGGGCTTAGGTCTTACCATGAGACCTACGGTAATAGCTTATTCCCTATGGGAAATTCGCTAAAAGAAAAAAAACTATATAACTCCTACATGACATTACACAAGTATATCTTGGCGATTAAGGGAGGAAAGATACAGCAATATGTCGAGTTTTTTGTTTTCAAAATAACCTAAATTTCAGTAATTTAATGTGCTTTCGATAAGTTTGCCTTGGGAGAGCTAAACAAGAAACGATACAAATTAATTTTATTCCTATAAATATATCAACCTATATTATTTGAGGGGGTAAAATTTGAAATAATTAATGTAAGGATTAATTTGAACGTGTAGAATTTGAAGTAAACGTCAATATTAAAAATGTCACAACATTGCTAGCCAAATGGAAGAAAATTGGCCATAGGCAGATCCTTCACTCAATTCCATTTTAAAGTGCAAGCTGAATTTCGCACCCTAATATAATAAGAAGTGAAAGATCTTGTTACAAGTCTTGTTAACAAGCGCACATTTAATTGACCATGGTCCCTCTCTTAAATCTATAACCATTGGGATGATGGTTAAATGATTACACAACTTAGATTAAGGGGTAATGCAGTACAGCCGTGGTACAGGTTTAGTTCTCGTACTTATATTATTGAACAAATTTAACTACAGTATGTGATCTACTGTACCACGGCTGTACTGCTTTACCCCTTAATCTGCCTTACCGACACTTCACGAATTTCTGATACCCCAATCAGTTACACATGCGGGAGTATATAATTTAGACTCGCCTACGGCTCGATGGGGGCTCCGCCCCCATGCCCCCTTATAGGGTTGCCCCAAATTTGTTAATAGCTCTTAGTCTCAAGTACCGAACAGGCTAGACCCCCCCCCCGCTAGGGGTTGCCCTAAATTCGTAAAATAATAAAAAAGTTGAGTTTAAAATACGTTAGTTCCACGGAAGAACTGCACAGTCAAGACAGTAACAAAACCGTCAAATACACAAAATTCACAATAATTGTGAATTATTTATTATAATAGTAATAATTGTTAGTATTATTTAGTTATTTATTATGTTAGTAATAATTGTTTACTATTAATTATTAATAGTAAACAAAGCTTTTAAAAAACTCATATGAATCGGTTTTAAAACCCCTTCGTAATAATTAGAATTCGTTTAAAAGTTTTGAGCTGTGAATTTATAATTAATTATGTAAATATTTTAGATGTTATGCTGGTAAAAATATATACTTTAGAATAGACGATTAATGTTGTGTTAGTTGAAAAGAAATTTCAATTAAAAGAGTTATAGTTGTTGTTGTTGCTATCATTATATTTAATAGTAGTAGTTATGGTAACAAATATTTCTCCGATCGGTAGCTAAATATAAAGTTTTAAATTTCTATAAATTTTGTGTATCATATCCTATAATATAATACGAGCTATATCTGAAGGGATGTGTGTTCCACGATCTCGAAATGTAGCTGTTAGATTTTGCTTAAACTTTGCGCTTAAGAGTGTTTTGGCCCAAAATTAAGTTTAGAAACAGCCTCAGTCACAGGAAAAATCGACGTTGGTCTAAATTTAAGTTTAAAAATCGTTATTTTTAACATTGGTCTTATAGGTTGCTATTCTGGTAATGAAATAACAACTAAAAGTAAACAAAAATAAAGGAACATAAATTTTAAGCAGTTTTTTTAACAGCTGTTAGCTGTGAATAGTCTGGTGTAGATTTAATAGCTTGATTACATTGACACTATAACAAAAGTCAATTAAAACCAACCAGCAGGGCTCGGTTAACCTGGTACTAAATAGAGATACAATTATGGAAAAATTGACATAATCCCATGCCTCACCCAACTCAAATAAAAGCTTGTAAATTTCAGGAGATAGAAGAAAAACGTTTAAATCGCTGAAATAGCGTATAACATTCAAATCAATGAGCGAAAACAAGAATTAAATAACATGAAAACAAAATAATAGGAAAGAATAAAAACGGGGTTGATCCACAAAAAACCCTACTACTACAAACTACCAATTATAAGAATATAAAATCGAGACCTGTGAAATAATAATTTATTCATAAAAACCTGTTTGTTTTGATCAATAGTCATTTAAAAATTCTCAAAAACATATTTCAAGTGTGTATTAAAATATAATGTAAAACACTGAATATAATTAAAACAGAAATATAATAATTAACTGTCTATTAATTATTGTACAATGTAATAGAAGTATATTACGTTAAGATCACGGCACGAACTACACAGTAAATTTATTGAATGCGAAATTCGACCGAAAGTGTAACCTGGGGTGAATCTGAATTAGTAATCTAATCTAAGGGAAAAATGAAACGAGAACCTAACATTTAAATCTGTTCTTTTTGTTCAATACTCATTTAAACATTCTCAAAAACATATTTTAAGTGTGTATTAAAATATAATGTAAAATCCTGAATATAAATAAAACAGAAAGATAATAATTAACTGTCTATTAATTATTGTACAAAGTAATAGAAGTATATTACGTTATGATCACGGAACGAGCTACTCAGTAAATTCATTGAATGCGGAATTCGGCCGAAAGTGTAACCTGGGGTGAATCTGAATTAGTAATCTAAAACAAGGGAAAAAATAAACGAGAACTGTCAAAAACATATTTTTAAGTGTGTAAAAAAATCTAATATAGGACACTGAATACAAATCAAACATAAAGATAATAATTAACTGTCTATTAAGTATTGTACAAATTAATCAAAAAATGTTTCGTTAAGATCACAGCTCAAGCTTCACAGCAAAATTCATGTAGTGCGAAATTCGGCCGAAAGGATATTCTAGTGTGTATTTGAATAAATAATCTAAAATAAATTGAATACAAGACGAGAACCTAACTTAAATACCTATATGTTTTGATCATCAGTTGTTAAAAATTCTCAAAATCAAAATCATTCATAAAAAGATGTTTATATCTGTAAGAAATACAATGCTAGTATCAAACACGGGTGTAGTTGAAAGAGATCATTTAAACACGAGCGAGAACTAAACCTACAAAGTGATCTAAGATACCACGCGGTGATATACGCCGATACGGCTGAACTACTTTACCGACAAATCTATATTTTTTGATTTTTTATAGTTTAAAAGTAAAAAAGTTGTAGTTTTATAATTTTCCCTAAATTGAAACATCTCAAAGAATGTCCATGCCAAATTTCAAGTGTCTAGCTTCAACGATGGCTTCAGGACTTTCCTATCATCAGTGAGTGAGTGAGTCAGTTACACATGGGGCTGTATATAATATAGACTCGCCTACGGCTCGATGGGGGCTCCGCCCCCATGCCCCCTGAGGAGTTGCCCCCTAGTTTGAATTAATAAAAAGTCAAGTTTGAAATAGTTTAGTTCCACACAAGATTTGGACAGCCAAGACAGTAACAAAACCATCTAATACTCTAAATTCACAATCAATAGTAAAAAAGCTTTAATAATCTCCTATTAGTAGGTTTTAATACCCCTCCTTAGTAAATAGTTTAAAAAAATTGAGCTGTGAGATAAATATTATTTATGTAAATATTCTAGGTGTTATGCTTGATATAGGGTCCAACCCAATAATTGGTTGCCCCAATTCCGTAAATTACTGTCAAAACCTCATACAATGAACAGGCTAGTTGAGGGCTCAAATCCAACGGCAGTAACAGAAGCCGCCAATACACACTACTCACAATAAATAATAATATGCTTTGAAATTTGCTCACGGCTCATGGTTTAATCCCACTCCCCCCTTAATTCGTTAAAAAATATAATGAAGTTGTGAAATATTAATGAACTATAACCAATGGTAGTAAAAAAAACCAATTGTGAAATAATAGCCAAAAAAGGATTATCGGTTAATTTAAAATATATTGAAAGAGTTACAATAATTGATAAGTATAGAATAGTTTTAAATTACAACAATAATAGGGTTAATCGAGACTTTAGGTGAGAGCACTGCATTGAGGAAGTTTGACGGACAAAGTGGCAGCGAGAAAAATTACTATTGAGTTTAATTCAATTGGTTATTATAATATTTCTCAGCCTGATGGGTCATCACATATATAGATGGTTTAAAAAAACGTCGGAAGTAGGTAAACGTTAGCGAAGGTAAGAATGGAAAGTTCAATCGTTCTATAACTTAATATGTTCAATCGTTTCCTAAACTAAAATCTAAGCATGATTGGACGGCAGCAAATAGGTCAAAGACCGGATGTCAAACGTGTTGGGACACGTTCAACCTTCAAAGTAAAACTGCACCAGAACTATCAACTAAAATAATATGTTCAAAGTATTCGCAGAAGCTTCGTAGAGCTCACCATAGTAATGATAAAATTAATAATATAATATTGTAACAAAGTATTCCAGCACTACGCTCAATGGTCTCTCAATAGACAAGAGTAATAGCAATAGCCAATATGAACAAATGAATTTAAATAAAACGAAACGAGAACCTCACATTTCAATCAACATTTTCGTATTACTTTAGTGAACGTGCCTTAAATTTATTTCACTATCCTTAAAACAAATGTTATATTACAGTTACAGCTATATTACAATATACTGTTAACTGAAGTTTGCACTAACGTAGTTTATACAACGTTTAATATCACTGCTCTGCATAACTGTCGCGAAAACATCACCAGGAACAGGTGTGGTTAAAAGGCATAATTAAAATACAACCGAGAACTAAGCGACCTTTAAGTTACTATAGAAATCAAAGCGGACATCACCTGAATGTAAAGATACGCTTTCGATTCAGTAAACTTCATTTTCAATAATAACACAGCAACCAGAAGGAAAAACCATACGCAAACAACTATGCGCTCAATTGAGAATAATTATCAGGAAGAGGTGTAGTTAAAATACATCATTTAAATACAAGCGAGAATTAAGCGACTATAATAGCGCTCCAAGCGATATCTTTAAGAACCAACGTACATCCTTACCGACACCTCGTCTTTTTAGAATTTTTTATAATTTGAAAGTTGAAAATTTGTAGCTTTTGGGCTTAATACTGTATAAATCAAAGCGAGTATTACCCTGTTGAAATAATCCGCTCTCAATGCATCGAAACACCGTCGTCTACATAAGGATGTTCATGTTTACTTGTAATACAATATTTATATCAAACACGGGTGTACTTGAAAGAGATCATTTAAACACGAGCGAGAACTAAACCTGCAAAATGATCTACGATACCACGCGGTGATATACGCTGATACGGCTGAACTACGTTACCGACAAATCTATATTTTTTACCTTTTTTATAGTTTAAAAATAAAAAAGTTGTAGTTTTATGATTTTCCCTAAATTGAAACATCTCAAAGAATGTCCATGCCAAATTTCAAGTCTCTAGCTTAAACGGTCGCTTCAGGACTTTACTATCATCAGTGAGTCAGTGAGTCAGTTACACATGGGGCTGTATATATTATAGACTCGCGCCTACGGCTCGATGGGGGCTCCGCCCCCATGCCCCCTTAGGGGTTGCCCTAAATTTGTAGAATAATTTAAAGTCAAGTATTGAACAGGCTAGTTCCACCAACTAACTGGACAGCGAAGACAGTAAGAAAACGGGCTAATACGCACTACTCACAATCAATAATAATAATAACAATAATATCCTTTGAAAATATTTCACGGGGCTCAGCCCCCATGCCCCCTAGTTGATTTTACTAATTTCGTTAATAATTCACAAAGTCTCAAATAATGAACTGTCTAGTTCCACCAAAGTACTGAACAGGTTAGTCCCATCGAAGTTTTGAAAAGCTAAGTTTTAAATTACGTGTAACTCTACAAAAATGTGTGATACTAACTCCTCCACGTTACCAACCACTTGGTCTGGAACGTCAACGATTTTAGATGCGGCACAGAAAAATTGCAATGGGGCAAAATTAATCCAAATTAAGTATCTTTAAATTAAATTTTCATAGATAAAAAAAATGTAATGTGCCCACTATAGCAAAACAATAATGCTAAAAAATAGAAAATAATTGATTATGTGAAAATAACTATTAAAATAATAAAATAATCAAGCTATAATAACGCATAAACTAAAGAAATTGAAAGTAACACTTAAAGCAAATCTAGCATCGCCAACCACGATATTAATAGAATCGGAAAATAAAAACTAATAAAAATCGAAGTTTTGAAAAGCTAAGTTATTAATTTACTTGTAACTCTACTAAAAAATGTGATGCTAACTATTCCACGTTACCAACTACTTAGTCTGAAACGTCAACGAGTTAACATGCTTTACATTAAAATTGCAATTGGTCAAAATTATTCCAAATTAAGTATTTTTAAATGAGATTTTCGTACATTTTAAAAATAATGTAAATTGCCCATTAGAGTAAAACAATAATGCTAAAAAATAGAAAATAACCAATAATAAGTGTGAAAATTACTATTAAAATAATAAAAAAATCAAGCCATGCTAGTTAATAAACTTAGGAAATTAAAAATACAATTTGTACTAAATATAGTATCGCCAACCACGATATTAAAAGAATCGGCTGATACAAACTAATTAAAAATAAAAACTTGTAAATTTCAGTATATAGAAGAAAAACGTTTAAATTACTGAAATAGCAAATAACATTCAAATCCATAAGCAAAAAAGGAATTAAATAACATGAAAACAAAATTATAGGAAATAATAAAAACGGGGTAGATCCGCTAAAAACTCCTACTATTACAAACTACTAATTATAAGAATATAAAATATAGACCTGTGAAATAATAATTTATTCATAAAAACCTGTTAGTTTTGTTCAATAGCCGTTTAAAAATTCTTAAAAACATATTTTAAGTGTGTATTAAAATAAAATATAAAACACTGAATATAAATAATGCAGAAAAATAATAATTAACTGTCTATTAAGTATAGTACTAAGTAATAGAAGTATATAACGTTAAGATCACGGCACGAGCTACACAGAAAATTCATTGAATGCGAAATTCGGCTGATAGGTTCACATGGGGTGAATTTGATTAAGTAATCCAAAATTGAAATGAAACGAGAACCTAACATTTAAATCTGTTCTTTTTGTTCAACACTTATTTAAACATTCTCAAAAACAAATTTTAAGTGTTAAAAAATCTAATATAAGACACTGAATATAAATCAAACAGAAAGATAATAATTAACTGTCTATTAAGTATTGTACAAAGTAATCGAAGTATGTTACATTAAGATCACGGCTCAAGCTTCACAGAGAATCCATTCAATGCGAAATTCGGTCGGATGAATAATTCCGTAAGAATTTGAATAAGTAATCTAAAATAAATTGAAACAAAACGAGAACCTAACATTTTAATCTGTTATTTCTGCTCAACAGTTATTTAAAAATTCCCTGAGACATATTTATGATGTGTGTAAAAATATCAAAGAAACGAGCTTTCAATGCAGCACAATCTCATTGCTATTTTGAAGTCAAGTGGATAACGGTTTGTTAAATATGAGGGATACTAACGTTGCCAACAGCAAGAAAGCAGGTGTAGTTAAAAGACATCTTTTAAATACAAGCGAGAACTAAGCGACTATAATTGCGCTCCAAGCGATATCTTTAAGAACCAACGTACTTCTTTACCGACACCTCGGTATTTTTATAATTTGAAAGTTGAAAATTTGTAGTTTTGGGCATAATACTGTATATATCAAAGCGAGTATTACCCTCCCTGGTGAAATAACCCGCTCTCAATGCATCGAAACACCGTCGTCTACATAGAGATGTTTATGTTTACATGAAATACAATATTTGTATCAAACACGGGTGTAGTTGAAAGAGATCAATTAAACACGAGCGAGAACTAAAACTGCAAAGTAATCTACGTTACCCAAACGGTGATATACGCTCACACGGCTGAACTACGTTACCGACAAATCTATATGTTTTACATTTTTTATAGTTTAAAAGTAAAAAAGTTGTAGTTTTATGATTTTCCCTAAATTGAAACATCTCAAAGAATGTCCATGCCAAATTTCAAGTCTCTAGCTTAAACGGTCGCTTCAGGACATTACTATCATCAGTGAGTCAGTTACACATGGGGCTGTATATATTATAGACTCGCCTACGGCTCGATGGGGGCTCCGCCCCCAAGCCCCCTTAGGGGTTGACCCGAATAAGTGGTTGTCTAAATTATTAAATTAATAAAAAGTCAAGTATGAAATAGGATAGTTCCACGGAAGAACTGGACAGCCGAGACAGTTACACCGGCTAATACACACTACTCAAATCAATAATAATAAAAAGCTTTGAATTTTCCTTTAGCTATTTTTTAAACCCCTTCGTAGTTATCCTATTTTAGTATAGAAATTAAGAGTTGTGAAATTATAATTACCTACGTAAATATTCTAGGTAGTATGCTGGACGCAGGGCTCCGCCCCCATTTCCCCTTAGGGGTTGTCCTAAATTCGTAAATTATTGAAAAGTAGAGTTGTAGCAGGTTAAGTCCACCGAAGAACTGCTCCGCAGACAGTAAGAAAACCGGCTAATACGAAGATCGCCTGTAGCTCGTTTTAAAACAACTTCCTAGTTCTCGTTAGTTCGTAAAACAATAGAAAATTTTGAAATAATAATCAACTAAGCAAATATTATAGGTATTATAGTGGATGGACCCCCAATACCATTAATTAGTCGCCCCTTTTCTTTAATTGCTGTAAAAGTCTCGAGCACTGAACAGGCTAGTTGAGAGGCCTCCACCCCCATACCCCTCGTTGTGTTGGCCGAATTAGTTTGTAGCTTAGCAAGTCTCAAACATTCAAAATCTTCCCATAATATTTTAATTTAATATTGTTAATTTTGTTTGATACTCTAACTGTACTTATCAGGTTATGAGTGTAGGTTAATGTGTGGTTACTATGTACTATATCTGAGTATTATTAATATGGATTATAAAAGCAACTATACTGTAAGAAACTAATCGTCAGGGGATGTAAAATAAATGAAAATGTAGAATGACTAAGCTAAATAAACTATTTTTCAGATCAATAAAAATATAAATAATTTCAGAAAAACCAAAAATAGAAAAATATGAACAAACGGTTTGGAACCCGCCAACGACTATTCACAAAAATACTGTTCATTACAAAATAAAAATGTATATTATGAAATAATAATTTTAGAATAATTATTCTAGTTACTGCTCATGAATCCTGTTGAAGTTACAAGGATATTGTATAAGTTCAGTGAATTAAAAATTCGAACTTCAAACACAAATTAACTGTAATTAGGCCTAGTAACAAGTTACAGAATATCAAATTTAGTAATAATAAAAGTTGCAAAACGGTCATAAAATAACAATTTGAGATACGACAAAAAGTCAAATGTTTATAAGTTAGATTTATGTTCCTCATTCGCAATATTCTATGTAACAGAGTAATTCATTCATATTGAACAGGTTAAAGAAAAACACATAATACGAGTATTACCAGGCATTAATTATATTTTTTTTAGTTCAATATTTTTAAATTCTTAAAGTTCTAAACCTAGTGAATTTCCTTTAATATCACTGTCAAGCTAAGTTAATACAAAACTTCAACTTTCTTAATACAATATTACTATAATTACTGACAAAAGTATTTCAAATATTAGTTAATAATTGCAAATTTACCTCAAGTAGTTGGAGGCCCAAGTTTTAGGTCAGTAAGTAAGAAACAATGAAAACATCGCTAAGGAACAAACAATTCAAAACAATCAGTTGCCTAACAATCAATTGAAAAACAACCCGTTCCGCCTAACAGGCAAAATAAAAAATACATAATATTGGCATTCATCACAATTATATTTTATGTTTGGTACTTTTATTGATATCGGCGCCGTACAAGATATGTGCATGTGCAATATTGAAGAAAATAAATAAAATTACAGTCGTTATAAAAAATGTCTACATATGGTAAACCACCCACATAAATAAATAAGTTAACTTAAAACTGACTGCAGGGTAAAGGACCAACAAGACGTTAAAAATAACACATAATATTAGCTGGCATTAATTATGAAATTTTAAGTTCAATTTTTTTAGGGCGTTACACTTTTTCATACAATAAATTTAATTTTAATACTTAAGCTAAGTTATTAGAAAACTTCAAGCTTATCGGGAAGCATAATGCAAAATTCAGCTACATGCAGCTAAACTATATGAAATGTTTCGCAGTGTGTCAATAAAAACCCTAGAAATTAGGTAAAGTTCCCTTCTTCGAGCTCTTTATATCGGCTTCAGTATATCTCAAACAAAGTTGTAGTAAAATGAAATATTCGCTATGTCTCAGATACTCTATAGCACTAACTGTTATTGGAGCTATAGTGGTAAATCATAATAAGTTCACGTTTCTCTCTAAGAGGACTGGGTGATCCTAAAATTCCCATAAAGGAATTATTCAAAAGTAAATTACATATTCACAAATCACAACACGTCTTGTAAAGTTATAGTTGAGACGTTTCAAACACGGGTATAGTTGAAAGAAATTATTTAAAAACGAGCGAGAACTAAACCTGGTAAGTAATCTACATTGCCGACACGATGTTATGCTCTAACATGGGATGTACTACGTTACCGACAAAACTAGATTTTTTACCTTTTTTATTGATTTAAAATAAAAAATTGCTAGTTTTTAGAATTTTTTCTTGATGTAAGTCATGTAAGCTAAGGGAATGCCAAATTTCAAGTCTCTACCTTGAACGGTTCCGTCCGAACTTTTATATACATCAGTGAGTTACACTTGCGGGAGTATATATGTTAGACTCGCCTACGGCTCGATGGGGGCTCCGCCCCCATGCCCCCTAGTTCGTTCCCCCTAATTCATTAACGTCTAATAATTTACGTCAAAAAAAATACAGATAAAAAAATACAGATAAAAAATACAGTTAAAAAAATACAGATCAAAGCTCAAATTTTGTCTTAACGTAGGGTTTGGTCCTAAGGTTAACAAAATCCCTAAGGTTAATGTAGGGAGAATTATTGGCAGGATTCCTAGCTATAGGTGTAACAAATACGATAATTACAAAATTATGACAATGACTAAACTTGTATTAAAATTGACTTATGGCTTTTACTATAGTATGACCTATTTGAAGTTATAATATGTACTAAATTTCAAACATCTAAGTACCATAATAGTAAATTTAAATTTTTAGGATAGCACCATTTTCGGTGAAAGAACTTTACAATTTAGAAAGTACGCCCCTATAAACGGGTGAAGGGGTGAGGTACAGCTAAATTTTATAAGACTAAATTTTCAGAGTGTCTAAAATAAAACGTAACACTGGCAAAACATGTATCGATATTGCAGTATATTTAGCAGATTGACGTAAATTACTAACACTTTACATGAAAAAAACTTCAAGTTTTTACGATGTTTTTGGACTTAACTTTGAATGAAATCGGAAAATAGCTGATACTATTGAAAGAACGGTTGAGGTCATAATATGTACTGAACTTCAAGCATCTATGTGCCAGTATGGTAAAAAAACTTATTAAATCAACAAGACTTTTGTGAAAAGATTTCAAAATTTTTAAAGTACGCCCATTTTAAAGGGTGAAGGGGGTGAGATACGGCAAAGTTTCATTGGACCAAACTTGTAGAGCGAATAGAATAGAAGGTAATTATGTCAAAACTCAAATTGATATTGCAGTATATTTAGCAGATTAAAGTAAATTACAAACACTATACATTAAAAAATATTAAGGATTTCGTGTTTTTTAAACCTTTTTAGGCCTCAACTTTGATGGAAATTGCCCACTGGCTTTTACTATAGTTAGATTTAGTTAAGGTCATATGTACTAAAGTTCAGACACATATCTGCCATAATAGTAAATAAACAATATTAAAAAGCATATTTTTTGGAAATGAATTTAGAAATTTTGAAAGGACACCCCTTTTAAAGGTGAAGGGAGTGAGATATGGCAAAACTACACCGGATATATATATATATATATATATATATATATATATATATATAGCGTCTGATTTGTCCGCTCTGACGCCATGAATTTTCCCTCAGATTTTAGGTAGGACCTCTCGTTCAAAAGTTACGACCTGCAATGTCGTGGTTTTACAATTATTTTGGACTGAAATTAGATTAAAACTGGCCAATGGCTGCTACTATAGTATGACCTAGTCAAGGTCCATAATATGTACTCAATTTTAGACATCCATGTGCCACAATAGTGAATAAAAATATTGAAATAACTTAATTAGTGTGAAAGAATTGTGAAATTTGAAAGTACACCCCTTGTAAGGATGAAGGGGGTGTAATATGGAAAAATGTGTGAGGACCAAATGTGTAGACCGTCTAAAATATAATACAATAATTGAAAACATACATCGATATAGTACTATATTTACCAGATTTAAGTCAATTACAAACACACTATACGTTGAAAATGTTAAGGATTTCGTGTTTTTAAGAGTTTTTTGTCTAAAATTAGGTTGAAATCGGCCTATGAATGCTATTATAGTTAAACCTATATGAGGTCATAATATTTACTAAATTTCAGACATCCATTTGCCTTAAATAAAAAATATTAAAATAGCGCAATTTTCGTGGACGAATTTTAATAGTTTGAAATTACGTCCACTTTTAAGGGTAAAGGGGATGAGATACGGGAAAATGTCAAGACACCAAACTTGTAGACCATAGCTACAAAATCTCAAAGCTCCGGGCTTGTAGAGCATCTAAAAATATTATAATCCTGACAAAACAAATATCAGTTTGGCAGTACTTCTACCGGGCCAAACAAAATCACAAAAAAACTATAGGCTAAATGAAAAAATGTTAATAATTTCGTATTTTTTCACAATCTTAGACTGATATTGGCCAATAACTGCTTCTATAGTAAGACCTAGATATGGTTATAATGTATACTAAATTTGTGGCATGTATGTGCCAAAATAGTAAATGAAAAATATTGAAATAGAGCAATTGTTGTGAAAGAATTTTGATATTGTGAAAGTACGCTTCTTGTTAAGGGTGAAGGGGGGATATACTGAAAAATCGCAAAGGAGCGAACTTGTAGAGCGTCTAAAGTAGAATATAATACTGGCAAAACATACATAATTTTTTCTGTATGTTTGGCAGAATGCAGTAATTTACAAAAACTTAAAATGAAAAAATGTTAATAATTACGTGATTTTTCATTTTTTTGGACTTAACTATGATTTAAATTGACCAACTGCTGCTATCATAGTAAAACTAGTTGGATCTATAATATGTAAAAAGTTTCAGACATCTGTGTTTAATAATGGTGAATAAAAAATTTTGGATAGTCACATTTTTATGAAAAAATTTAGAAATTGTGAAAGTACGCGCCTTTTTTAGGGGGAAGGGGGTGAGATACGCCAAAATATGGAATGACCAAACTTGTAGAACGTCTATGATAGAATATGTTATGGCAATACATATATCAATATTTCAGTACATTCACCAGGTTAAAGTGAATTACAAACACTTATGAAAAACTGTTAAGAATTTTGTGTTTTTACAACTTTTTTGGGATAATATTCGACTGACATTGGTACAAAAATACTATTATAGAAAAAAACCTGTTGAGTTCATAATAGAAATATAAATTCATGCATGTATGTTACATAATAGTAAATAAAAATAACAAAATAGCGCAATTTTGGGGTAAAGATTATTCTTAATTTTGAAAGTACGCCCCCTTTTAAGAGTGAAGGGGGTGAGATACGACAAAATGTCCAAGGACCAAACTTGTAGAGCGCCTATAATAGTATATAGTAATGTCAAATTATATATCGAAATAGCAATATATTTACCAGGTTAAAGGGAATTACTAACACATTATGTGAAAAAATGTAAATAATTTTCTGATTTTACCACTTTTTTGGACTAATCTTCGATTAAAATAGGCAAATGGCTACTAATATAGAAATAACCTGTTGAGGTCATAATATAAACAGAAATTCATGCATATATGTTACATAATAGCAAATAAAGATATCAAAATAGCGTAGTTTTTTCGAAAAGTTTTGAAAATTTTGGAAGTAAGCACCTTTTTAAGGGTGAAGGGGGTGAGATACAGCAAAATTTCATAGGACCAAACTTGTAGAGCGCCTATAATAGTATATAGTAATGGCAAATTATATATCGAAATAGCAATATATTTACCAGGGTAAAGGGAATTACTAACACATTATGTGAAAAAATTTTAACATTGAGTTTTTACAATTTTTTTCATTACACTTAAATTGAAATTGGCAAATAGCTACTACTATAGGAAGAACCTGTTGAGGTCACAATATAAAAAAAAGTTATGCATATATGTTACATAATAGTAGATAAAAAATATCAAAATAGCGCAATTTTTTCGAAAAATTTTAGAAATATTGAAAGTACGACCCTTTTTAAGGGCGAAGGGGGTGAGATACGCCAAATTGTCGAAGGACCAAACTTGTAGAGTGTCTATAACAGTATATAGTAATGGCAAATCATAAATCGAAATAGCAATATATTTGCCAGGTTAAAGCGAATTACTAACACATTACATGAAAAAATGTATATAATTTTGTGATTTTACCACTTTTTTGGACTAATCTTCGATTAAAATAGGCAAATGGCTACTAATATAGAAATAACCTTTTGAGGTCATAATATAAACAGAAATTCATGCATATATGTTACATAATAGCAAATAAAGATATCAAAATAGCGTAGTTTTTTCGGAAAGTTTTAGAAATTTTGGAAGTAAGCACCTTTTTAAGAATGAAGGGGGTGAGATACGGCAAAATTTCACAGGACCAAACTTGTAGAGCGCCTATAATAGTATATAGTAATGGCAAATTATATATCGAAATAGCAATATATTTACCAGGGTAAAGGGAATTACTAACACATTATGTGAAAAAATTTTAACAACATTGAGTTTTTACAATTTTTTCACTACACTTAAATTGAAATTGGCAAATAGCTACTACTATAGGAAGAACCTGTTGAGGTCACAATATAAAAAAAAGTTATGCATATATGTTACATAATAGCAAATAAAGATATCAAAATAGCGTAGTTTTTTCGGAAAGTTTTAGAAATTTTGGAAGTAAGCACCTTTTTAAGGGTGAAGGGGGTGAGATACGGCAAAATTTCATAGGACCAAACTTGTAGAGCGTCTTATTCCTAACTAACGATTTTCCCTCAGATTTGAGCTACGACCTTTCGTTCAAAAGTTAGAGCGAAAATAGTAAAACCTTACATTTCGGGTTTACCGGTTTCCACACTTCGTTATTTTTTTGGGGGGGTTGAAATGGAAAATTGTCGGGTTTCAGACTTTTCCCGGGGGCATCAGATCTTAAGCCACCCGCATGCCAAAAATCAAGTTTCCAGCTCACCCGCAAGTTGTCTAGAATTTGTATGGATGAGTGAGTGAGTGAGTTACACATGGGGCTGTATATATTATAGACTCGCCTACGGCTCGATGGGGGCTCCGCCCCCATGCCCCCTAGTTGGTTCCGCCGAAGTATTAGTAGTTAGTAAATAGAATCGATGTCCAGGAAAAATGTGGTTAGTATTGTTGAGGAAAATTGAAATATACGTGGAAACGAGGAATAGTGGATGGTAAGTAGGTTTAAGTAGTAATTATAGTTTAGTTTAAGTACAGTTGGTTAAAGTAGTAAGGTAATTAAATTAAATTATAGTTTAGTCAAAGTGTGTTAGTTAAAGTAGTAAGGTAGTGGATGATAGTTAAGGTATAGTTTGTTAAAGTTGAGTTTAAGTAGTATATGAAGTAGTTTAATTGTAATAGTTGGTATAAGTAGAATAAAAAATAAAACTGCATTTTGTATAGTTAATTTGTTTCCCTGTCAGTTAGCCAGAACCTATTATTCTGGCGTATCCAGTCTCGCCACGGGGAGGCCGGGAAACCAGAGACCATAAATACATTGATGATAAGATATATACAGTGTACCTAATCAAACTAAATAAATTACATGCATACACAAACACATATAGATAAACATACGCAAATATACATGTCCAAGTACAACGGGGAGTTTGTTAAGGCAGGTCCCCTAGCCTCTGCCTGAATAACGTATAGAGATAGTCAAGTCACGGCGGGGAGTTTTGTTGAGGCAGGCCCCCTAGCCTACTGCCGGTGGCTGAACCCTGTTAGAGAAGGAGTTCCTCAAACACGATGTTCTTCGTGTAGGCAACTCCTTCCGATACCCTATCAGGGTGGACCAGGACAACGATGTCGTCAGGGCTGCGAACCCTACTGAGCAGGACGTAAAGTTGGCCGTGTGTGAAACAGTCACTGCGAAGGTCGACTCCAACACGGTCGATAGTCTGACCTTGACTCTTATGGCCGGTCATAGAGTATGCCAGCATCAGAGGGAACTGACGTCGACGGACGTATAACGGCGAGCCTTCCACTAACGGAAATCTAAAGACTATCCGGGGAATGCCGATAGGTACCGTGTCGTGGGGGCGTCTAACAGTAATCAGACGGTTTGAGATCGCCGTCACGATTACTTTAGTGCCGTTAACCAATCCGTCGGCGATATTCAGGTTCCTCATGATGAGACACACTGATCCGACCTTAAGACGCAGGACGTGATCAGGGACACCCTTGCCTGTAGCCTGGTTCAGCAGGGGGACTTCGACGCCGAGCTCGTCATCGTTCTCCTTGTCCACAGTGTCGGCGCTTCGCAACTCATGAAGGCGACCTTCGACCGAATTCAAAACGATATTGTTTATCTCGGTGACGTTCGCATTCAGAGTTGAGATGATCGCGCGCCGAGAACACTGATCGGGATCGCAGAGTACGTCGAGAGGGAATATGTTTTCAATTAGGGCATCCAGACACGTGAGAAACCTCACCCCTGTCAAGGGGATAAGGTTATCGCACAGTCTGCCCTCCTCGAAAGTTTTAGGCGGAACAGTTCCGTTGCCTACACGAAGGAGGAAGTCCGAGTATTCGCCGGAACTGCTCGTCCTGTGCGGTGTCGTCAGTGTAAAAACTCGGAACGATCTCCACAGACGCGAAGCCCGAAGAGAAACGCACACTACATCGGCTGGTGTACGTGCTTTCACAACAACGGGCGCGATCTGACGGAAATCCCCAGAGCACAGAAAGATCTTTCCCCCGAATGGCTCGTCACAGTTCATGAGATCCCGAAGAGATCGGTCGAGGATCTCGAAAATGTAACGATGCGCCATCGGGGCCTCGTCGAAGACGATGAGCTGTGAGGCTCTGATCAGTTCTGCGCGCTGGGAACGGTTGGAGATGTTCCAAACGCCTGTGCCGTCACCGAGGTCGAGCGGAAGCCGGAACATGCTATGCGCGGTTGAACCACCCGGCATGTTACTGGCGGCGATACCCGAACTGGCGACGGCAAGAGCGACGTGACGACAACTTCGCACATAAGCGAGTATGGCACGGAGAAGGGAGGTCTTACCATAACCTCCAGGACCGTCTAGGAAGATGGCCCTTGAGGATTGGCGGGCGCCTTGTCTGTGAAGAAGGGAACGTACGTATTGAAGAACACGGCTCTGGTCTTCTGAGAGTCGCGGTTCCCATTCTTCGACAATCGCCCGCTGTTGGTTCTCGCCGAATTCCAACAGCTCCCTTCCCAATTCCGTCGTGTCATCCCTCACATCCGGGAGTCCACAATCGACCAAACATAATCCCTGTCGACGCAAACCACGATCGATCTCGATCAATGCCAGTTTGAAGGCCAATTCAGGGTCAGCCGGGTTCCTGTCCAAGTGGTCCTCGCAAAGGCAGTTCTTGAAGGCCTCCCACAGAATAGCTGCAGGAGCCCCCATGTTGCAGAGGAGCACAAAGAATGAACGGAGCCTCCGACCAACCATGAAACTAGAGGCTTCGCGCAGCGCTTCGCGGTACTCTTGTTCGTCTTCCACCAGGCCGAGGCGACGACAGACTTCCTGGAATGTGCGGCATTCAGGTCCGCCGCGTGTAAGGAGGTCATTATAGCCTCGGCAAGGTGTCGACATCAAGAGCATCCGAAGGTAGTAGAGCTCCCCGCGATTCGGCGGGATCCAAAACAACCTACACACCTTCTCTCCACGCTGGCGAGCCGTGACAAAGTGCTTTCCGCCAGGGTGGTCGTACACAGGTTGAATGGCTGGACGTTTGGCGTGTATAATAAAGTTCTCATAGAAAGACTGGTATGTAAAAGAGTCAAACATCTCACCGGGAGGTCTGTTGAAGTAAAATATCAACTTAGAGCTCGCTCTACTGATCGCGTCTACCAAGTCGTCCGGTCGAAAACAGACGTGTTGCTTCCCTTCAAGATGAACGGGTAGACACTCGACAGTGGGTTCTGACTTGGAGATTGGAAAGTCCAAGAGACGCCAACAGGCGTCGCTTGCACCAACCATTCGCTTCGTCACGTAGTGCTCTACCTCGTCGTCCTGTTGTCCTAAAGGAGTGATGGCGACGTTTTGAAGGGAACCACCTTTCATCATGTACTTGAACAGGTACTTAATGACGCGACGAGTAGAAGCAAGCTCCAGGTTAATGTGGGCCTCGTATTTAAGTAACAAAGCCGCATTGTACGGGACCACCCACCCGTCGTGGACCTTAACAGACCTTCCGCGAGATGTTATGACACCAGTATTTCTATAGTCCCGTCTGTACTGGACGAAACCTCGTTCGTCAACGTAAGTGGTCTGGCAGCAAGGTTTGGGGAAGAACTTGGTGCAGTGACCCTTTGCAGAATCCCAGCACGGGAAGTCGGTGCGATAGTCGGTGCCGCAAGGGCCATGAATCATGTGTTGCAGTACCAACTTCCTGAGCCTTCCACCGGCTTCCTCCTCCGAGGGGATGTCCGCGCGAATCACGGAGTCGATTTCGTGCGCTTGAACTGGACCGTCTCCATCAATCTTGAAAACAATATGAGCGTGAGGAAGCCCCCTCATTTGCATCTCGATGACGTAGACGATATAGCTCGTGCGCCCGAACATCGCTCCGCTGCGCAGATCTCGGAGAAGTTCAAGCAGTTTAATCTGGAAAATTCTGCAAGCCGTGCTAGGGTCACTGCGCCCAGTTCCGTGGGGACAGGCTTTCTTATTTTCCTCCCAAGTCGCGCTGTACGTAAACGTAAGAAAATACGTCGGTGAGCCCAGGCGCGAGACCAGAGCCATTGAATTCTCATAGTGAATTTTCATGTACCTAGGCCCACCGGTAAACGTACTTGGGAGGTAAATCTTTCCAGGCTGCGCCCCACCTTCACCCTGGATGGTTTCGTCACGGCCGATGTCATCCATGACCTGCCTTCCTGCCAGACCTCCATGTTGTGCCTCGACGAGTTCGTCCAGTTGTCCTATCCGCATTGCATTTCGGGCTGACGATTTCGTTTGACAAAATTTAATAAATCGGAGTCGTTCCTCTTCAAATCTCGCAAACATCTCAACCTGCCAAGCTTGCGAAAGACGGCCGAGTTGAGAGAAACGAGGGTTGGATAACAGAAGGCAACGCGAATAATTGTACTGTGAAAGCTTTTTCCCTTTGTTATCCAACTTTCCTATGTGCCAGCCCAAAGTACCTTGCGGATAGAGCAGTGGGTACTGGAAAGGCTCCATGAGAGGACTGAATAGGTCAATTCTGGAAGGCCTTTCAGAACCCACTTTCCAGACGGCAAGTCCTCGCGGCTGTATATCCGCCTCGTCAGTGCTAAGCACGGCGTGCACCTCGACGCCTGTTTCCCTGTCGCCAAGAACAGGGCCATGAGTAGCTCGACTTGTCACTTGGAATTCCAAGCGAGCATTCACCGATTCCTCATTACTTAATCGCTTAAACTCATTAATGAAGGGATTTAAAGAGTATAAGTAATCAGTAATGGAATCGATGATGCTGGAGTCAAGAGATCGACCCAAGGCAATGTTCCGGCGCTCTTCGCCGTCGTCAATATAGAGGCGGCAATGGTTCACAAGCTGGACGATCTTGTCAGTGGTTTCGAACTTTTGGCCTGGAGCGTCCAAACTGTACACCTGGTGGTACATTCTACCTTCAATTTTGAAGAAAGAAAGACCTTTAGGATGCCGGTACCGACCAGAGATTTCTAAGGCGCAGAAAGCAAACAGGTCGTTGTAGGCGCGCGCTCTGTCGAGGAAAGAGCGGTTAGAGTAAAATGGTGCATTTAGAGGGGGTAATCGCAATACATTGTATGCACCCTCGCCGCAACACCATTTTTTCCGATCCTCTTCTTCCTCGAACAGAAGTGCTTGGCAGTGAGGACAGACAAATACATCGTCACTCCAAAGACTGATCTTTTTCAATTTATAAGCGGTTATATGATTTAATAGATCGCCGCTCCAATGTGCCATAGGGCCGTTAGTGATGATACGTCGAGCAAGTGAGGCAGGCAAGTGACGGAGCTCAATGAGCTTTGGGTTTCTAAGGCGAAACAATGTTTGTCTTTGATGGGATGCACCATCGTGCGAGTCCTCATAGCGTTGCACAGCAGCCCTGTTTACCTCAGGATGCTGTTGGCTGTAACGCTGAGCAGCATCTCTGTGGACCTCAGGATGCTGTTGGCTGTAACGCTGAGCAGCATCTCTGTGGACCTCAGGATGCTGTTGGCTGTAACGCTGAGCAGCATCTCTGTGGACCTCAGGATGCTGTTGGCTGTAACGCTGAGCAGCATCTCTGTGGACCTCAGGATGCCGTTGGCTGTAACGTTTAACAGCATCTCTGTTTACCTCAGGATGTTCTGTTATGTACCGGCGAACAGCGTCACGGTTGATTTTAGGGTTCCGTTGCCTGTAACGCCTTTGTGCCTCTCTCACTTGCTCTTGTCTTGTAGTAGTCAAGACTTTTGGGCGTCCACGCTTAACTTTTTTTGGCCTTCCAATGGCTTTGCGTTTTATTACACTTTTTAGAGGAGATAAAATCACTCTTGGACTTACATTCAGTTTTGAGTCTAAGAAGTTCTTTACCATACGTGACCTTGGCGGTGTTTGTGTAGCTGGCGGTAAGGTAACCAAAGCCCTTGGAATCGGTTGGATGCACTCAATGTGTTGTCCAAGGATCAGCCGAGTAATGGAGAATTGCCTCGCAATTCCGTCAAGAGCCGCGTTTGACAACAACAACGAGGCCAGTGATGCATAACTATGGCATTGAAAAAGCCTTGCCAAGTTGTTGTTGTGATTCGCAATGTCATATTGACGGCTCTCGTTCACTGGGTGAGGATCAAACAAGTACAGCTGGGAGTCGGAACGCCAAAACGCAACTGTAATTGTTTGTCCAGTGAATAAAAACCCCATTTCTGGACTGTCCTCGACCATTAAGCCTTCCAACGTATTGGCTAGAGACATAACGGCGACCCCTACATCATCCACCGTCACGGGGTAGAGGGCGTCGTGTACAACTGAGTTCTCTAAAACGTCGACGGACTGTCCCCGAATAGAAAATCCTTGGGGAAGTTCGTCGGTTGCCAAGTAGAGCCCGTCACCAATACGATTCTCATCTCTTAATGTCCTGTAAACAAGATCACCAGCTATGAGAATCGTATCGATGCCCGCTGTTGAGAATTCCAACCCAAGGGTCTTCCAAGCAAGGGCACAAGCAGAGATCGCAGTACATTGAGTATTCCTGCTAGTTGGAAACCTCTGCTCGTCCCCCTGATGGAAAGATCCCTGGGCGACACATGAAAATGATTTATGAAAATTGTGCTGAGAAACTGAAAAAGCCATGTAAGTTGTCACCAGCGCTTCGTGCGGCAAGGGGCGGGCCGGATTGACTAGGAACGGGTGTACCCTCGGAATCTTGTCCTACCCCAGTTCCCTGAGGCCTAGTCTCCGTTTTCCCGGTTCCGGAATACGCGGACGAACCGGGGCTCGCCCGTGGCAACGCAGAGTCCGACCTCTGCGTCCATGCCGCACTACCTGATCAGGGACCGAAGTGGCTGGCTCCTGACAGCACTCTGAAAACCCTCCTCGGCAGAGCAAGCTCACATCAGCCGGCCTACAGCGCGGCCGGCACTCCCAGAGGTTTCCCAGAGTGTGTCGATCAAATTAAATTTCAGCCGCACAAAAACATGGTGAACAGACGCTGACCTTCGCACCGCCCGATGCGGGAAACAAACGTGCGTAGGATTTCTACCCCTCCTCCTCCCTCACCGATATCGGTGAGGTCCCGGGCTGGGGACCGGCATAGCGGAGTTAGTAGAAACTAAAATTCTTTTAAATAAAATTAATAAAATGTATGACATTTTAAGTTGGAATTAATTAAATAAATATCATTTATTACTAATGGACACTGTTGAAATTAAATTTTATAAATATAACTAACATACTTAGGAGACCATTTTTACCCATATACAATACAGTATAACTATTAATTTAATGGACACTGTTGAAATTAAATTTTATAAATATAACTAACATACTTAGGAGACCATTTTTACCAATATACAATACAGTATAACTATTAATTACAAAAGTATAAATGAGAAATATTAGCCTAATGGGGAAAATGTGAGGGGCGACGGTGAGATTAAAATAAACTAAAAACTCTAATGGAGGTTGAAAATATTATGGGGGAATTTAAATCTTTTGTAAAAACCACCGTTGGTAGGCTAGAACTTGTCCTATGCTTTTTGGGGTTGAAAGATAGAGATACGCGTAAAATTCGCAGGACGTCTAAATTAGATGATGTTACCGGCCAAACCTATATCCATTTAGCAGTGCATTTACCTGTTTATAGGATATAACAAACAGAATATATGAAACTTTTTATATTTTGGAGTTTACGATTTAATTCAAAACTGCAATTGACCAATGATTACCATTAAAGAGTATGAAGGGAACTATTTGATGTCTTCGTATCTATAATATATACAGCCCCATGTGTAACTGACTCACTCACTCACTCACTCACTTATGATATTAAATTCCTGAAGCGACTGTTTAAGATAGAGACTTGAAATTTGGCATGGACATTCTTTGAGATGTTTCAATTTAGGAAAAATCATAAAACTACAACTTTTTTACTTTTAAACTATAAAAAGGTAAAAAATAAAGATTTGTCGGTAACGTAGTTTAGCCGTATCAGCGTATATCATCGATGGTATCGTAGATCACTCTGGTTTAGTTCTCGCTCGTGTTTATATGTTCTCTTTCAACTACACCCCTGTTTGACACAAATGTTATATCCTATATAAACATAAACGCCTTATGTAGACGACGGTGTCTAACTAATGTGAGCGGGTTGATTCACCTGGGTTATACTCGCTTTGATTTATTCGTTAGTAATGTCCTAAAACTACAAATTTTCAACTTACAAATCATAGAAAATTCTAAAAAGACGAGGTGTCGGTAAGGAAGTACTTTGGATCTTAAAAATGTCGCTTGAAGCGCTATTATAGTCGCTTAGTTCTCGCTTGTATTTAAATGATATCTTTTAACTACACCTCTTCCCGATAATAGTTGTTTGCGTATGGTTTTCCCTCTGATTGCCGTGTTATTATTGAAAATGAAGTTTACTGCATCGAAAGCGTATATTTACATTCAGGTGTTGTCCTGCGTATGGTTTTCGCTCTGATTGCTGTGTTATTATTGAAAATGAAGTTTACTGAATCGAAAGCGTGCCGTCCAATCAGGCTTAGATTTTAGTTTAGGAAACGATTGAACATATTAAGTTATAGAACGATTGGACTTTCCATTCTTACCTTCGCCAACGTTTACCTACTTCCGACGTTTTTTTTAAGACCATCTACATATCTGATGACCCATCAGGCTGAGAAATATTGTAATAACCAATTGAATTAAACTCAATAGTAATTTTTCTCGCTGCCACTTTGTCCGTCAAACTTCCTCAATGCAGTGCTCTCACCTTAAGTCTCGATTAACCCTATTATTGTTGTAATTGAAACCTATTCTATGCTTATAAATTATTGTATTTCTTTCAGTATATTTTAATTTAACCAATAATTCTTTTTTTACTATTATTTCACAATTGGTATTCTATACTACCATTGGTTGAAAATGCATAATGTACGCCGATTTTATGGTTCTTAAGTTGCAACTTTCTTCATTTTAAGATTGTTATCGTTCCTCTATATGGTACATATATGACTCAATAGTAATTTTTCTCGCTGCCACTTTGTCCGTCAAACTTCCTCAATGCAGTGCTCTCACCTTAAGTCTCGATTAACCCTATTATTGTTGTAATTGAAACCTATTCTATGCTTATAAATTATTGTATTTCTTTCAGTATATTTTAATTAAACCAATAATTCTTTTTTGACTATTATTTCACAATTGGTATTCTATACTACCATTGGTTTATTACCATTGGATTACTACCATTGGTTGAAAATGCATAATGTACGCCGATTTTATGGTTCTTAAGTTGCAACTTTCTTCATTTTAAGATTGTTATCG
The DNA here is from genome assembly GCA_030545055.2 of Neoaliturus tenellus. Lineage (NCBI taxonomy): Eukaryota > Metazoa > Arthropoda > Insecta > Hemiptera > Cicadellidae > Neoaliturus > Neoaliturus tenellus. The sequence continues at coordinate 90,873,103 of CM061532.1, read as the reverse complement.
TTCCTCTATATGGTACATATATGATTCCTGCTTTTCTTGGCCACCCCGTGGCGGAACTGAAGCATCTTAGCCTATACCATATTTTTTTAATTTCAAATATCTTGATTTTGTCCCTTTTTTCTTCTATTACATACAACGAACATCTATATAAACTTATATAATTTTATTCTTTTTTTATCTCTTCAGAATACAGCTATTACCTTAATCAAGTGCAATAATTTTTACACAACAACTTTTGAGCATTACTATTTACATAGTTCATTAATATTTCACAACTCCGTTATATTTTTTAACGAATTAAGGGGAACTAGGGAGTGAGATTAAACCATGAGCCGTGGGCAAATTTCATAGCTTATTATTATTTATTGTGAGTAGTGTGTATTGGCGGCTTCTGTTACTGTCGTTGGAGTTGAGCCCTCAACTAGCATGTTCATTGTATGAGGTTTTGACAGTAATTTACGGAATTGGGGCAACCAATTATTGGGTTGGACCCTCCATCAAGCAAAACACTTAGAATATTTACATAAATAATATTTATTTCACGGCTCAATTTTTTCAACTATTTACAAAGGAGGGGTATTAAAACCTACTAATAGGAGATTATTAAAGCTTTCTTTACTATTGATTGTGAATTCAGAGTATTAGATGGTTTTGTTACTGTCTTGGCTGTTCAGATCTTGTGTGGAACTAAACTATTTCAAACTTGACTTTTTATTAATTCAAACTAGGGGGCAACTCCTAAGGGCGCATGGGGGCGGAGCCCCCATCGAGCCGTAGGCGAGTATACAAAATATCCTGGCTAAACGAACCGCTGATGTTGAACATAAATGGCGATGCCCGTGGGTGAGGGCACGGCGCGGGCTGGCGACTCAGGTATATGAAGGAATCAGTTTGTTATAACAGAGGCGAGAACCTAAAAGGTTAAGGGCCAAAAGTTTTCTTATTCAAAAGTATATTTAATTGTATGGATGATTTATTTAGTTGAGTTTATAGTGTGCATATTTATTTGGTAAAAGAACATGGTTTAGGATATGGAAATATATTTTATACGATAAAACTTTTGCCACTGTGCTTCAAGAGACGTACTACGTTGCCGACATACTAAGGTCGGTAACAAAGTTTATAACTATTCTTAGCAGCTACTATAATTAATAAGACCTACTTGAAGTCATAATATGTACTAAATAAGTCGTGTTTTGACAGTTTATTTCACTAATTTCAGACTGGAATTGGCCAATGGCTGCTACTATGGTAAGACCTACTGAAAGTCATAATATGTACTAAATTTCAAGCATTTATGTGCCACAAAAGCGAAATAAAAATTATTAAAATAGGGCATTTTTGTGAAAGAATTTCGAAATTTTACAAGTATGCTCCTCTTTTAGGGTGAAAGGGGTGAAATACGTCAAAATGTCAAAGAACCGAACTTGTAGACCGTCTAAATTATAGTAAAATGACGGAAAGATATATAACAATATAAAAATATATTTACCAGGTTAAACTAAATTACAAAAAATAGACATGAAAAAATGATAAGAATTTGATGTTTTTACCATTATTTTTACGGAACTTTAATTGGAATTCACCTATGGCTGCTACTATAGTAAGACCTAGTCGAGGTCATAATATGTACTGAATTTCAGGCATCCCTATGTCATAATAGTGAATAAAAATATTAAAATAGCGCAATTTTCGAGAAAAAATTTAAAAAATTTAAAAGTACGCCCCTTTTTAAGGGTGAAGGGGGTGAGATACGGCAAAATTTCATATGACCAAACTTGTAGAACATTTAATTCCCAACTAACGATTTTCACTCAGATTTGAGCTAGGACCTCTCGTTCAAAAGTTACGGCGAAAATAGTAAAACCTTATAAATTCGGGTTACCGGTTTCCACCCTTCGTTATTTTTTTGGGGGGGTTGAAATGAAAAATGGTCGGTTTTCAGACTTTTCCCGGGGGTATCAGTCCAATAGCAACCCGCGTGCCAAAAATCAAGTTTCCAGCTCACCCGAAAGCTGTTTAGAATTTATATAGATGAGTGAGTCAGTCAGTCAGTCAGTGAGTTACACATGGGGCTGTATATTTATAGGACTCGCCTACGGCTCGATGGGGGCTCCGCCCCCAAGCCCCCTAAGAGGGTTGCCCCAAATTTGTTAATTGCTCTAAGTCTCAAGTACCGAACAGGCTAGACCCCCCTTCTAGGGGTTGACCTAAATTTTTAAATTAATAAAAAGTCGTGTTTAAAATACGTTAGTTCCACGGAAGAACTGCACACTCAAGACAGTAACAAAACCGTCAAATACACAAAATTCACAATCAATAGTAAACAAAGCTTTTAAAAAACTCATATGAATCGGTTTTAATACCCCTTCGTAATTAGAATTCGTTTAAAAGTTTTGAGCTGTGAATTTATAATTATTTATTTAAATATTTTAGGTGTTATGCTGGTAAAAAAATATACTTTAGATTAGACGATTGTTGTTGTGTTAGATGAAAAGAAATTTCAATTAAAAGAGTTATAGTTGTTGTTGTTGCTATCATTATATTTAATCGTAGTAGTTATGGTAACAAATATTTCTCTGTTATCCTATCCTATAATATAATACAAGCTATGTCTGAAGGGATGTGTGTTCCACGATCTCGAAATGTAGCTGTTAGATTTTTCTTAAGCTTTGCACGAGTGTTTGCCCACAAATAAGTTTAGAAACAGCCTCAGTCCCAGAAAAAATCGAAGTTGGTCTAAATTTAAGTTTAAAAATCGTTATTTTTAACATTGGTCTTATAGGTTGCTATTTTGGTAACGAAATAACAACTAAAAGTAAACAAAAATAAAGGAACATAAATTTTAAGCAGTTTTTTAACAGCTGTTATCTGTGAAGAGTCTGGTGTAGATTTAATAGCTTGATTACCATGACACTATAACAAAAGTCAATTAAAACCAACGAGCAAGGCTCGTTTAACCTGGTACTAAATAGAGATACAATTATGGGAAAATTGGCATAATCCCATGCCTGACCCAACTCAAATAAAAACTTGTAAATTTCAGGAGATAGAAGAAAAACCTTTAAATCACTGAAATAGCGTATAACATTCAAATCAATGAGCGAAAACAAGAATTAAATAACATGAAAACAAAATAATAGGAAAGAATAAAAACGGGGTTGATCCGCAAAAAACCCCTACTATTACAAACAACTAATTATAAGAATATAAAATCGAGACCTGTGAAATAATAATTTATTCATAAAGACCTGTTTGTTTTGTTCAATATTCATTTAAAAAATCTCAAAAACATATTTTAAGTGTGTACTAAAATATAATGTAAAACACTGAATATAAATAAAACAGAAAGATAATAATTACCTGTCTATTAATTATCATACAAAGTAATAGAAGTTAAGGTCACGGCACGAGCAACACAGTAAATTCATTGAATGCGAAATTCGGCCGAAAGCTTAACTTGGGGTGAATTTGAATTAGTAATCTGGAATGAGGTGAAAATGAAACGAGAACCTAACATTTAAATCTGTTCTTTTTGTTCAATTTTTATTTAAACATTCTCAAAAACATATTTATAAGTGTGAAAAAAATATCTAATATAAGACACTGAATACAAATCAAACAAAAAGATAATAAATATCTGTCTATTAATTATTGTACAAAGTAATCGAAGTATGTTACGTTAAGATCACAGCTCAAGCTTCACAGCAAAATTCATAACGTTAAGATCACGGCACGAGCTACACAGAAAATTCATTGAATGCGTAATTCGGCTGAGGGGTTCTCATGGGGTGAATTTGAATAAGTAATCTAAAATAAATTGAAATTAAACGAAAACCTAACATTTAAATCTATTACTTTTGTTCAACACTTATTTAAACATTCTCAAAAACAAATTTTAAGTGTGAAAAATTCAAATATAAGACACTGAATATAAATCAAACAGAAAGATAATAATAAACTGTCTATTAAGTATTGTACAAAGTAATCGAAGTATGTTACGTTAAGATCACGGCTCAAGCTTCACAGAAAATCTATTCAATGCGAAGTTCGGCGGAGAATAATCCCGTGTGAATTTGAATAAGTAATCTAAAATAAATTGAAACAAAACGAGAACCTACATTTAAATATGTTAGTTCAGCTAAACAGTTATTTAAAAATTCCCTAAAACATACGATATTTATGATGTGTGTAATATATAAAGGAAACGAGCTTTCAATGCAGCATAATCTCATTGCTATTTTGAAGTCAAATGGATAACGGTTTGTTATATATGAGGGATACTAACGTTGCCAACAGCAAGGAAGCAGGTGTAGTTAAAAGACATGATTTAAATACAAGCGAGAACTAAGCGACTATTCACCCGCCATGGGAAATTAATTCATAGTAGGAGAAGAAAATTCACCTTTGGTAAACATTCAAGATAGCGCATATGCTGCATAAGCTACAAATTAGGGAATTATCACTGTATATATTATCTAGTATAACCCTAAGTCCCTGGTGAAATAACCCGCTCTCAATACAAAATAACGCCGTAGTTTACAATATATATTAGAGTCTATCCATCGAAGGATACAATGAGTATATCAAACACGGGTGTAGTTGAAAGAGATCATTTAAACGCGAGCGAGAACTAAACCTGAAGTGTGATCTACGATACCACGCGGTGATATACGCTGATACGGCTGAACTACGTTACCGACAAATCTATATTTATTACCTTTTTTATAGTTTAAAAGTAAAAAAGTTGTAGTTTTATGATTTTTCCTGAATTGAAACAGCTCAATGAATGTCCATGCCAAATTTCAAGTCTCTATCTTAAACGGTCGCTTCAGGAATTTAAGATCATCAGTGAGTCAGTCAGTTACACATGGGGCTGTATATATTATAGACTCGCCTGCGGCTCGATGGGGGCTTCGCCCCCATGCCCCTTTAGAGGGTTGCCCCAAATTTGTTAATTGCTCTAAGTCTCAAGTACCGACAGGCTAGACCCCCCCTCAAAGGGTTGCCCTAAATTCGTAAATTAATAAAAAGTTGAGTTTAAAATACGTTAGTTCCAGGAAAGAACTGCACAGTCAAGACAGTAACAAAACCGTCAAATACACAACGTTGGTCTAAATTTAAGTTAACAAAATCGTTATTTTTAACATTGGTCTTATAGGTTGCTATTTTGGTAACGAAAGAACAACTAAAAGTAAACAAAAATAAAGGAACATAAATTTTAAGCAGTTTTTTAACAGCTGTTAGCTGTGAAGAGTCTGGTGTAGATTTAATAGCTTGATTACCATGACACTATAACAAAAGTCAATTAAAACCAACGAGCAAGGCTCGGTTAACCTGGTACTAAATAGAGATACAATTATGGGAAAATTGACATAATCCAATGCCTCACCCGTCTCAAATAAAAACTTGTAAATTTCAGGAGATAGAAGAAAAACGTTTAAATCACTGAAATAGCGTATAACATCCAAATCAATGAGCGAAAACAAGAATTAAAAAAACATGAAAACAAAATAATAGGAAAGAATAAAAACGGGGTTGATCCGCAAAAAACCCCTACTATTACAAACTACTAATTATAAGAATATAAAATCGAGACCTGTGAAATAATAATTTATTCATAAAAACCTGTTTGTTTAGTTCAATAGTCATTTAAAAATTTTCAAAAACATATTTTAAGTGTGTATTAAAATATAATGTAAAACACTGAATATAAATAAAACAGAAAGATAATAATTACCTGTCTATTAATTATCATACAAAGTAATAGAAGTTAAGGTCACGGCACGAGCAACACAGTAAATTCATTGAATGCGAAATTCGGCCGAAAGCTTAACTTGGGGTGAATTTGAATTAGTAATCTGGAATGAGGTGAAAATGAAACGAGAACCTAACATTTAAATGTGTTCATTTTGTTCAATACTTATTTAAACATTCTCAAAAACATATTTATAAGTGTGAAAAAATATCTAATATAAGACACTGAATACAAATCAAAGAAAAAGATAATAAATATCTGTCTATTAATTACTGTACAAAGTAATCGAAGTATGTTACGTTAAGATCACAGCTCAAGCTTCACAGCAAAATTCATAACGTTAAGATCACGGCACGAGCTACACAGAAAATTCATTGAATGCGTAATTCGGCTGAGGGGTTCTCATGGGGTGAATTTGAATAAGTAATCTAAAATAAATTGAAATTAAACGAAAACCTAACATTTAAATCTATTACTTTTGTTCAACACTTATTTAAACATTCTCAAAAACAAATTTTAAGTGTGAAAAATTCAAATATAAGACACTGAATATAAATCAAACAGAAAGATAATAATAAACTGTCTATTAAGTATTGTACAAAGTAATCGAAGTATGTTACGTTAAGATCACGGCTCAAGCTTCACAGAAAATCTATTCAATGCGAAGTTCGGCGGAGAATAATACCGTGTGAATTTGAATAAGTAATCTAAAATAAATTGAAACAAAACGAGAACCTACATTTAAATATGTTAGTTCAGCTAAACAGTTATTTAAAAATTCCCTAAAACATACGATATTTATGATGTGTGTAATATATAAAGGAAACGAGCTTTCAATGCAGCATAATCTCATTGCTATTTTGAAGTCAAATGGATAACGGTTTGTTATATATGAGGGATACTAACGTTGCCAACAGCAAGGAAGCAGGTGTAGTTAAAAGACATGATTTAAATACAAGCGAGAACTAAGCGACTATTCACCCGCCATGGGAAATTAATTCATAGTAGGAGAAGAAAATTCACCTTTGGTAAACATTCAAGATAGCGCATATGCTGCATAAGCTACAAATTAGGGAATTATCACTGTATATATTATCTAGTATAACCCTGGGTCCCTGGTGAAATAACCCGCTCTCAATACAAAAATAACGCCGTAGTTTACAATATATATTAGAGTCTATCCATCGAAGGATACAATGAGTATATCAAACACGGGTGTAGTTGAAAGAGATCATTTAAACGCGAGCGAGAACTAAACCTGAAGAGTGATCTACGATACCACGCGGTGATATACGCTGATACGGCTGAACTACGTTACCGACAAATCTATATTTATTACCTTTTTTATAGTTTAAAAGTAAAAAAGTTGTAGTTTTATGATTTTTCCTAAATTGAAACATCTCAATGAATGTCCATGCCAAATTTCAAGTCTCTATCTTAAACGGTCGCTTCAGGAATTTAAGATCATCAGTGAGTCAGTCAGTTACACATGGGGCTGTATATATTATGGACTCGCCTACGGCTCGATGGGGCTTCGCCCCATGCCCCTTAGGGGTTTCCCTAAATTGGTAAATTAATAAGAAGTCAAGTTGTTAAACAGGTTAGTTCCAACCGAAGAACGGGTCAGCCGAGACAGTAACAAAACTATCTAATACTCTAAATTCACAATCGATAGTAAAAAAGCTTTAATAATCTCCTATTAGTAGGTTTTAATACTCCTCCTTAGTAAATAGTTTTAAAAAAAATTGAGCTGTGAGATAAATATTATTTATGTAAATATTCTAGGTGTTATGCTTGATGGAGGGTCCAACCCAATAATTGGTTGCCCCAATTCCTTAAATTACTGTCAAAACCTCATCCAATGAACAGGCTAGTTGAGGGCTCAACTCCAACGGCAGTAACAGAAGCTGCCAATATACACTACTCACAATAAATAATAATAAGCTTTGAAATTTGCCCATGGCTCATGGTTTAATCCCACTCCCTAGTTCCCCTCAATTCGTAAAAAAATATAATGGAGTTGTGAAATATTAATGAACTATGTAAATAGTCATGCTCAAAAGTTGTGTAAAAATTTGGAGATACGATTATGATTGCACATGATTGAGGTAATAATAGCTGTATTCTGAAAAGATAAAAGTGGAATAAAATTATAAGTTTATATAGAGGATCGTTGTATGTAATAGAAGAAAAACGGGACAAAATCAAGATATATGAAATTATAAAAAAAAAAAATGGTATAGGCTAAGATGCTTCAGTTCCGCCACGGGGTGGCCAAGAAACGCAGGAATCATATATGTACCATATAGAGAAACGATAACAATTTTATCATTCAAAATCAGAAATTATTAGTTTAACAATTTTAAATGTTATATATATATATATATATATATATATTAGTTCAGAAAATTAATAAAAATAGAGCCCTAGTAGTATGTAATAGATCACAGGGTATTAGGTACTATAATCATGAAGTCTTTAAGTCTTTATATAGTCTTAAAATGAAGAAAGTTGCAACTTAAGAACCATAAAATCGGCGTACATTATGCATTTTCAACCAATGGTAGTAAAAAAAAACCAATTGTGAAATAATAGCCAAAAAAGGATTATCGGTTAAATTAAAATATACTGAAAGAGTTACAATAATTGATAAGTATAGAATAGTTTTAAATTACAACAATAATAGGGTTAATCGAGACTTTAGGTGAGAGCACTGCATTGAGGAAGTTTGACGGACAAAGTGGCAGCGAGAAAAATTACTATTGAGTTTAATTCAATTGGTTATTATAATATTTCTCAGCCCGATGGGTCATCAGATATGTAGATGGTTTAAAAAAAACGTCGGAAGTAGGTAAACATTAGCCAAGGTAAGAATGGAAAGTTCAATCGTTCTATAACTTGATATGTTCAATCGTTTCCTAAACTAAAATCTAAGCCTGATTGGACGGCAGCAAATAGGTCAAAGACCGGATGTCAAACGTGTTGGGACACGTTCAACCTTCAAAGTAAAACTGCACCAGAACTATCAACTGAAGCGCTATATTCAATCTGGGGATTCATATAGAGAGACAGCATACAAATAGTAGAAAATTAAGAATAATTACTGTATTAGGGTTTTTTTTTGTGCGAAAACCTACAAGAAATTTTCCAGCATGAGAAGACTAAAGTCTAGAAAATGTAGTAAGACCTACAATATTTTTAGCAATTAATCATTTACTTTGCGGGCGTTACTGCGGCAAAAAATATGCAGTACTAGAATAATATGTTTAAAGTATTCGCACAAGCTTCGTAGAGCTCACCATAGTAATGATAAAATTAATAATATAATATTGTAACAAAGTATTCCAGCACTACGCTCAATCGTCTCTCAAAAGACAAGAGTAATAGCAATAGCCAATATGAACAAATGAATTTAAATAAAACGAAACGAGAACCTCACATTTCAATCAACATTTTCGTATTACTTTAGAGTACGTGCATTAAATTTATTTCACCATCCTTAAAACAAATGCTATATTACAGTTACAGCTATATTACAATATACTGTAAACTGAAATTTACACTAACGTAGTTTATACAACGCTTAAGATCACTGCTCAGCAAAACTGTCACGAAAACTTCATCAGGAACAGGTGTGGTTAAAAGACATAATTTAAATACAACCGAGAATTAAGCGACCTTAATTTAAAGTTACTATAGAAATCATAGCGGACATCACCTAAATGTAAATATACGCTTTCGATTCAGTAAACTTCATTTTCAATAATAACACAACAATCAGAAGGAAAACCATACGCAAACAACTATGCACCCAATTGAGAGTAATTATCAGGAAGAGGTGTAGTTAAAAGACATCATTTAAATACAAGCGAGAACTAAGCGACTATAATAGCGCTCCAAGCGATATCTTTAAGAACCAACCTACTTCCTTACCGACACCTCGGTATTTTTATAATTTGAAAGTTGAAAATTTGTAGTTTTTGGGCATAATAAAATCAAAGCTAGTATTACCCTGGTGAAATAACCCGCTCTCAATGCATCGAATCACCGTCGTGTACATGAAGATGTTCATGTTCGTATGAAATACAATATTTGTATCAAACACGGGTGTAGTTGTAAGAGATCATTTAAACACGAGCGAGAACTAAACCTGCAAGATCTACGTTACCCAAACGGTGATATATGCTCACACGGCTGAACTACGCTACCGACAAATCTATATTTTTTACCTTTTTTATAGTTTAAAAGTAAAAAAATCGTCGTTTTATGATTTTCCCTAAATTGAAACATCTCAAAGAATGTCCATGCCAAATTTCAAGTCTCTATCTTAAACGGTCGCTTCAGGACATTACTATCATCAGTGAGTCAGTCAGTTACACATAGGGCTGTATATATTATAGACTCGCCTACGGCTCGATGGGGGCTCCGCCCCCATGCCCCCTAGTTGGTTCCGCCGAAGCATTATTAGTTGATAAATAGAACCGATGGCCAGGAAAAATGTGGTTAGTAGTTTAGAGGATAATTGAAATATACGTATTAGAATGCTAGAGCTCAAAGTTAACGATTTTATAAAACCTTAGTGTTAATTTGGGGGAGATACATAGCACTAATAAGAAAATATCCTTGGAGATTAAAAGTAAAAAAGCAATAATGTATATGTGAGATTTTTTTTCATTTTAAAAATGGTAAAAGAATTGTTGAGGGGCGGTACGTCATCACGCACCTAAGCACTTGGTGCAATGAAAAAAGTACAAAAAAATAGAATTATCATTAAATTTTAATAAGATGTGTTTAAAGGTTCATTTTTGTAAGATAAATTATTTGTTCACTTGAAAAGAACTCACCCATTAAAATGTTCAAATATGCTACAATTTTAAACCTGAAGGGTAATGAAACGGTTAAAACTAAACTTATGTGTTAAAAAGTTGTGGGATCACGCATCTTGATTACTTTTCGCTAAAAAAAGAAAATATAACAAAATGTTAAAAACTTGTAAATCAATAATGAAGTAAAAAGTATTAAACTGGTTAGTACCAGCGAAGTACTGGACTGCCAAGGCAGTTACGGAACCGGCTAGCTATTTAACTTTACTCACAGTCAATACTGATAAAAAGCTTATGGCTATTTTTGCCTCTCTCCCTAGTCTCCCTTAATTCATTAAAAATTTACCACACTTAAGCAAACAAATAACAAAACATCCTAAAACATTTCCAAATCGATGCAAAAGTTCACATTAACTTAAGTGCCTTGCTTGGATAAAAATACAACTATAGGTGCACGGTTGAAGTAATAAATAAATTAGTCGGCCTAAAAAATCCACCAATAAAAAAATTAAAAAACTTACTTTATGTAAAGAATGTTGGTATTGACCATGGTTTTGTCAAATCATGACTTACGAAAACTATAACAATAATTAATTGTTTATTCTTAGGCGTCCTTAGACAGTAAATCTAGGTTCTTGTATAAAGAAAAAAATACAAAATGTACAGCAAAATCTCATTTAAAATAAATGAAACCTTCAATGCGAATTTTAAATATAAGTTATAGTGAGATAAAATGTAGTTGTGAAATAATAATGGACTATGTAAATATTCTCGGTGGACACGGTCTCGGTGGACACGGTCTGCCAAAAGATTATGGAGGATGAGGGCAACTGGGATTGTTTGTCACAGTTCGTCCGGGGCATCCTCCTGGAAAAGAAAACCGATCTGGACCGCGAAGTGGCCCAGATCCCTTGATCGAGCGGCTGGATAAGGAGCGAGCCCCATGGGCGTAAGCCAAATTTAGGCCTAGCCTGACGTAATGTGACAAACAATTCCAGGTTAGATTCCTAAAGAGTAGAGGAGGTTTTTTAGTGGGTAAATCCGTTTTTAGGGGAGCCCCACACTACAGGCTGGCCACCTGTGTGCGTAATGCATTTTTCCGCCTCTCCCTCAAAAAAAAAAAAAAAAAAAAAAAAAAATGTAAATATTCTAGATAGCCTGCTTAAAAATTGATGTGTTAAAATTTTGGGCACATGATGGAGGTAGTTGGTGTGTTCAAAATGAATAAAATAAAATAAAATTATAAGTTTTAATTTAGGTAGGCTGTATGTAATCACAGACAAAAAAAAACATGAATGGTGTTTTTGGCTTCTGGGGACCTCAAAATGAAAAAATAAAGTGGTCCCGGGCTTAGGTCTTACCATGGCTACTACGGTAATAGCGTATTCCCTATAGGGAAATTCGCTAAAAGCTTTAATAATCTCCTATTAGTAGGTTTTAATACAACTCCTTAGTAAATAGTTTTAAAAATTGAGCTGTGAAATAAATATTATTTAAGTAAATATTCTAGGTGTTAAGCTTGATGGAGGGTCCAACCCAATAATTGGTTGCCCCAATTCTGTATTCCGTAAATTACTGTCAAAACCTCATACAATGAACAGGCTAGTTGAGGGCTCAACTCCAACAACAGTAACAGAAGCCGCCAATACACACTACTCACAATAAATAATAAGCTTTGAAATTTCCCCACGGCTCATGGTTTAATCTCACTCCCTAGTTCCCCTTAATTCGTTAAAAAACATAATGGAGTTGTGAAATATTAATGAACTATGTAAATAGTCATGCTCAAAAATTGTTGTGTAAAAATTTGGAGATACGATTATGATTGCACATGATTGAGGTAATAGCTGTATTCTAAAAAGATTAAAGTGGAATAAAATTATAAATTTATATAGAGGATCGTTGTATGTAATAGAAGAAAAAAGGGACAAAATCAAGATATTTGAAATAAAAAAATATATGGTATAGGCTAAGATTCTTCAGTTCCGCCACGGGGTGGCCAAGAAACTCAGGAATCATATATGTACCATATAGAGAAACGATAACAATTTTATCATTCAAAATCAGCAATTATTAATTTAACAATTAATTTTAAATGTTATATATATTAGTTCAGAAAATTAATAAAAATAGAGCCCTAGTAGTATGTAATAGATTACAGGGTATTAGGTACTATAATCATGAAGTCTTGATATAGTCTTAAAATGAAGAAAGTTGCAACTTAAGAACCATAAAATCGGCGTACATTATGCATTTTCAACCAATGGTAGTAAAAAAAACCAATTGTGAGATAATAGCCTAAAAAGGATTATTGGTTAAATTAAAATATACTGAAAAAGTTACAATAATTGATAAGCATAGAATAGTTTTCAATTACAACAATAAGAGGGTTAATCTAGACTTAAGGTGAGAGCACTGCATTGAGGAAGTTTGACGGACAAAGTGGCAGCGAGAAAAATTACTATTGAGTTTAATTCAATTGGTTATTATAATATTTCTCAGCCTGATGGGTCATCAGATATGTAGATGGTCTTAAAAAAAACGTCGGAAGTAGGTAAACGTTAGCGAAGGTAAGAATGGAAAGTTCAATCGTTCTAAAACTTAATATGTTCAATCGTTTCCTAAACTAAAATCTAAGCCTGATTGGACAGCAGCAAATAGGTCCAACACTGGATGTCAAACGTTGGGACACGTTCAACTCTTCAAAGTAAAACTGCACCAGAACTATCAACTGAAGCGCTATATTCAATCTAGGCATTCATATAGAGAGACAGCATATTAATAGTAGAAAATTAAGTTATAATTACTGTATAAGGTAATTTTTTGTGCGAAAACCTACAAGAAATTTTCCAGCATGAGAAAACTAAAGTCTAGAAAATGTAATAAGACCTAAAATATTTTTAGCAATCAATATAGAAATCAAAGCGGACATCACCTGAATGTATAGATACGCTTTCGATTCAGTAAACTTCGTTTTCAATAATAACACAGCAATCAGAGGGAAAACCATACGCAAACAACTATGCGTCCCAATTGAGAATAAATGAAGGGAAGAGGTGTAGTTAAAAGATATCATTTAAATACAAGCGAGAACTAAGCGACTATAATAGCGCTCCAAGCGACATCTTTCAGAACCAACGTACTTCCCTACCGACACCTCGTCTATAGAAATTTTTATAATTTGAAAGTTGAAAATTTGTAGTTTTTGAACATTTATACTGTTTTAATCAAAGCGAGTAAATACCCTGGTGAAAGAACCCGCTCCCAATGCATCCAAACACCGTCGTCTACACGAGACGTTCATGTTGTTTATGTAAGATACAACTTTGGAGTCAAACACGGGTGTAGTTGAAAGACATCATCTAAACACGAGCGAGAACTAAACCCGAAGAGTGATCTACGATACCACGCGGTGATATAGGCTGATACGGCTGAACTACGTTACCGACAAATCTATATTTTTTACCTTTTTTATAGTTTAAAATTAAATAAAGTTGTAGTTTTATGATTTTCCCTAAATTGAAACATCTCAAAGAATGTCCATGCCAAATTTCAAGTCTCTATCTTAAACGGTCGCTTCAGGAATTTAAGATCATCAGTGAGTCAGTCAGTTACACATGGGGCTGTATATATTATAGACTCGCCTAGGGCTCGATGGGGGCTCCGCCCCCATGCCCCCTTAGGAGTTGCCCCCTAGTTTGAATTAATAAAAAGTCAAGTTTGAAATAGTTTAGTTTAACAGAAGAACTTGACAGCCAAGACAGTAACAAAACCGTCTAATACACTAAATTCACAATCAATAGTAAAAAAAAGCTTTAATAATCTCCTATGAATAGGTTTTAATAGCCCTCCGTAGTAAATAGTTTTAAAAAATTGAGCTGTGAGATAAATATTATTTATGTAAATATTCTAGGTGTTATGCTTGATGGAGGGTCCAACCCAATAATTGGTTGCCCCAATTCCGTAAATTACTGTCAAAACCTCATCCAATCAACAGGCTAGTTGAGGGCTTAACTCCAACGGCAGTAACAGAAGCCGCCAATACACACTACTCACAATAAATAATAATAACCTTTGAAATTTGCTCACGGCTCATGGTATAATCCCACTCCCCCCTTACTTCGTAAAAAAAATATAATGGAGTTGTGAAATATTAATGGACTATGTAAATAGTCATGCTCAAAAGTTGTTGTGTAAAAATTTGGAGATACGATTATGATTGCACATGATTGAGGTAATAATAGCTGTATTCTGAAAAGATAAAAGTGGAATAAAATTATAAGTTTATATAGAGGACCGTTGTATGTAATAGAAGAAAAACGGGACAAAATCAAGATATTTGAAATTAAAAAAAAATGTTATAGGCTAAGATGCTTCAGTTCCGCCACGGGGTGGCCAAGAAACGCAGGAATCATATATGTACCATATAGATAAACGATAACAATTTTATCATTCAAAATCAGCAATTATTAGTTTAACAATTTTAAATGTTATATATATATTAGTTCAGAAAATTAATAAAAATAGAGCCCTAGTAGTATGTAATAGATCACAGGGTATTAGGTACTATAATCATGAAGTCTTAAAGTCTTTATATAGTCTTAAAATGAAGAAAGTTGCAACTTAAGGACCATAAAATCGGCGTACATTATGCATTTTGAACCAATGGTAGTAAAAAAAAACCAATTGTGAAATAATAGCCAAGAAAGGATTATCGGTTAAATTAAAATATACTGAAAGAGTTACAATAATTGATAAGTATAGAATAGTTTTAAATTACAACAATAATAGGGTTAATCGAGACTTTAGGTGAGAGCACTGCATTGAGGAAGTTTGTCGGACAAAGTGGCAGCGAGAAAAATTACTATTGAGTTTAATTCAATTGGTTATTATAATATTTCTCAGCCTGATGGGTCATCAGATATGTAGATGGTTTAAAAAAACGTCGGAAGTAGGTAAACGTTAGCCAAGGTAAGAATGGAAAGTTCAATCGTTCTATAACTTGATTTGTTCAATCGTTTCCTAAACTAAAATCTAAACCTGATTGGACGGCAGCAAATAGGTCAAAGACCGGATGTCAAACGTGTTGGGACACGTTCAACCTTCAAAGTAAAACTGCACCAGAACTATCAACTGAAGCGCTATATTCAATCTGGGGATTCATATAGAGAGACAGCATACAAATAGTAGAAAATTAAGAATAATTACTGTATTAGGGTTTTTTGTGCGAAAACCTACAAGAAATTTTCCAGCATGAGAAGACGGCCATTTTCTTATAGAAAATGTAGTAAGACCTAAAATATTTTTAGTAATTAATCATTTACTTTACGGGCGTTACTGCGGCAAAAAATATGCAGTACTAAAATAATATGTTTAAAGTATTCGCACAAGCTTCGTAGAGCTCACCATAGTAATGATAAAATTAATAATATAATATTGTAACAAAGTATTCCAGTACTACGCTCAATCGTCTCTCAAAAGACAAGAGTAATAGCAATAGCCAATATGAACAAATCAATTTAAATAAAACGAAACGAGAACCTCACATTTCAACATTTTCATGTTACTTTAGAGTACGTGCATTAAATTTATTTCACCATCCTTAAAACAAATGTTATATTACAGTTACAGCTATATTACAATATACTGTAAACTGAAATTTGCACTAACGTAGATTGTACAACGTTTAAGATCACTGCTCTGCAAAACTGTCACGAAAACTTCATCAGGAACAGGTGTGGTTAAGACATAATTTAAATACAACCGAGAATTAAGCGACCTTAATTTAAAGTTACTATAGAAATCAAAGCGGACATCACCTAAATCTAAATTATATACTCCCGATATAAATATACGCTTTCGATTCAGTAAACTTCATTTTCAATAATAACACAGCAATCAGAAGGAAAACCATACGCAAACAACTATGCACCCAATTGAAAGTAATTATCAGGAAGAGGTGTAGTTAAAAGACATCTTTTAAATACAAGCGAGAACTAAGCGACTATAATAGCGCTCCAAGCGATATCTTTAAGAACCAACGTACTTCTTTACCGACACCTCGGTATTTATATAATTTGAAAGTTGAAAATTTGTAGTTTTTGGGCATAATACTGGATATATCAAAGCGAGTATTACCCTGGTGAAATAACCCGCTCTCAATGTATCGAAACACCGTCGTCTACATAGAGATGTTCATGTTTACATGTAATACAGTATTTGTATCAAACACGGGTGTAGTTGAAAGAGATCAATTAAACACGAGCGAGAACTAAACCTGCAAAGTGATCTACGTTACCCAAACGGTGATATACGCTCACACTTCTGAACTACGTTACCGACAAATCTATATTTTTTTACATTTTTTATAGTTTAAAAGTAAAAAAGTTGTAGTTTTATGATTTTCCCTAAATTGAAACATCTCAAAGAATGTCCATGCCAAATTTCAAGTCTCTAGCTTTAACGGTCGCTTCAGGACATTACTATCATCAGTGAGTGAGTCAGTTACACATGGGGCTGTATATATTATAGACTCGCCTACGGCTCGATGGGGGCTCCGCCCCCATGCCCCTTATAGGGTTGCCCCAAATTTGTTAATTACTCTTAGTCTCAAGTACCGAACAGGCTAGACCCCCCCCCTAGGGGTTGCCCTAAATTCGTAAATTAATAAAAAGTCGAGTTTAAAATACGTTAGTTCCACGGAAGAACTGCACAGTTAAGACAGTAAGTAACGAAACCGTCAAATACACAAAATTCACAATCAATAGTAAACAAAGCTTTTAAAAACTCATATGAATCGATTTTAATACCCCTTCGTAATTAGAATTCGTTTAATAGTTTTGAGCTGTGAATTTATAATTATTTATGTAAATATTTTAGTTGTTATGCTGGTAAAAATATATACTTTAGATTAGACGATTGTTGTTGTGTTAGATGATAAGAAATTTCAATTAAAAGAGTTATAGTTGTTGTTATTGCTATCATTATATTTAATAGTAGTAGTTATGGTAACAAATATTTCTCTGTTCGGTAGCTAAATATAAAGTTTTAAATTTCTATAAATTGTATGTATCCTATCCTATAATATAATACGAGCTATGTCTGAAGGGATGTGTGTTCCACGATCTCGAAATGTAGCTGTTAGATTTTGCTTAAACTTTGCACTTAAGAGTGTTTTGGCCCAAAATTAAGTTGAGAAACAGCCTCAGTCCCAGGAAAAATCGAAGTTGGTCTAAATTTAAGTTTAAAAATCGTTATTTTTAATATTGGTCTTATAGGTTGCTATTTTGGTAACGAAATAACAACTAAAAGTAAACAAAAATAAAGGAACATAAATTTTAAGCAGTTTTTTTAACAGCTGTTAGATGTGAAGAGTCTGGTGTAGATTTAATAGCTTGATTACCATGACACTATAACAAAAGTCAATTGGTACTAAATAGAGATACAATTATGGGAAAATTGACATAATCCCATGCCTCACCCAAATCAAATAAAAACTTGTAAATTTCAGGAGATAGAAGAAAAACGTTTAAATAGCGTATAACATTCAAATCAAAGAGCGAAAACAAGAATTAAATAACATGAAAACAAAATAATAGGAAAGAATAAAAACGAGGATGATCCGCAAAAAAAAACCCCTACTATTACTAACTACTAATTATAAGAATATAAAATCGAGACCTGTGAAATAATAATTTATTCATAAAACCTGTTTGTTTTGTTCAATAGTCATTTAAAAATTCTCAAAAACATATTTTAAGTGTGTATTAAAATATAATGTAAAACACTGAATATAAATAAAACAGAAAGATAATAATTAACTGGCTATTGATTATTGTACAAAGTAATAGAAGTATATTACTTTAAGATCACGGGACAATTTCATTGAATGCGAAATTCGGCCTAAAGCGTAACCAGGGGTGAATTTGAATTAGTGTTCTAAAATAAAGTGAAAATGAAACGAGAACCTAACATTTAAATCTGTTCTTTTTGTTCAAAACTCATTTAAAAATTCTCAAAAACGTACTTTAAGTGTGTATTAAAATATAATGTAAAATACTGAATATTAATGAAACAGAAAGATAATAATTAACTGTCTATTAATTATTATACAAAGTAATATAAGTATAATACGTTAAGATCACGGCACGAGCTACCAGTAAATTCATTGAATGCGAAATTCGGCCGAGAGCGTAAGCTGGGGTGAATTTGAATTAGTAATCTGAAACGAGAACCTAACATTTAAATCGGTTCTTTTTGTTCAATACTTATTTAAACATTCTCAAAAACATATTTTTAAGTGTGTAAAAAAATCTAATATAAGACACTGAATACAAATCAAACACAAAGTTAATAATTAACTGTCTATTAAGTATTGTACAAAGTATGTTTCGTTAAGATCACAGCTCAAGCTTCACAGCAAAATTCATGTAATGCGAAATTCGGTCGAAAGGATAATCTAGTGTGAATTTGAATGTTATATTACAGTTACAGCTATATTACAATATACTGTAAACTGAAATTTGCACTAACGTAGTTTATATAACGTTTAAGATTACTGCTCTGCAAAACTGTCACGAACAGGTGTGGTTAAAAGACATAATTTAAATACAACCGAGAATTAAGCGACCTTAACTTAAAGTTACTATAGAAATCAAAGCGGACATCACCTAAATGTTAAAATACGCTTTCGATTCAGTAAACTTCATTTTCAATAATAACACAGCTATCAGAAGGAAAACTAAACTTCATTTTCAAAAATAACACAGCTATCAGAAGGAAAACCATACGCAAACAACTATGCACCCAATTGAGACTAATTATCAGGAAGAGGTGTAGTTAAAAGACATCATTTAAATACAAGCGAGAACTAAGCGACTATAATAGCGCTCCAAGCGATATCTTTAAGAACCAAAGTACTTCCTTACCGACACCTCGGTATTTTTATAATTTGAAAGTTGAAAATTTGTAGTTTTTGGGCATAATACTGTATAAATCAAAGCGAGTATTACCCTGGTGAAATAACCCGCTCTCAATGCATCGAAACACCGTCGTCTACACAGAGATGTTCATGTTTACATGAAATACAATATTTGTATCAAACACGGGTGTAGTTGAAAGAGATCAATTAAACACAAGCGAGAACTAAACGTGCAAAGTGATCTACGTTACCCAAACGGTGATATACGCTCACACGGCTGAACTACATTACCGACAAATCTATATTTTTTAACCTTTTTTATAGTTTAAAAGTAAAAAAATCTTAGTTTTATGATTTTCCCTAAATTGAACCATCTCAAAGAATGTCCATGCCAAATTTCAAGTCTCTAGCTTAAACGGTCGCTTCAGGACTTTAAGATCATCAGTGAGTCAGTCAGTTACACATAGGGCTGTATATATTATAGACTCGCCTACGGCTCGATGGGGGCTCCGCCCCCATGCCCCCTTAGGGGTTGCCCCTGAGAAGTTTAAGCCCAAATTAGAGTTGTCGTTTAGTCATAGATATATCTAATGACGTTATAATTTGAATGCCAGAGCTCAAAGTTCACGATTTCATAACACCTTAGTGTTAATCTGAGGGGATACATAGTACTAATAAGAAAATATCCTTGGAGATTAAAAGTAAAAAAAAAAATAATAAAAAAATTAGTCGGCCAAAGTTTGAATTAATAAAAAGTCAAGTTTGAAATAGTTTAGTTCCTTATAAGATCTGTACAGCCAAGACAGTAACAAAACCATCTAATACTCTAAATTCACAATCAATGGTAAAAAAAGCTTTAATAATCTCCTATTAGTAGGTTTTAATACCCCTCCTTAGTAAATAGTTTCAAAAAATTGAGCTGTGAAATAAATATTATTTATGTAAATATTCTAGGTGTTATGCTTGATGGAGGGTCCAACCCAATAATAGGTTGCCCCAATTCCGTAAATTACTGTCAAAACCTCATACAATGAACAGGCTAGTTGAGCACTCAACTCCCATGGCAGTAACAGAAGCCGCCAATACACACTACTCACAATTGATAATAATAAGCTTTGAAAATTGCCCACGGCTCATGGTTTCATTCCACTCCCTAGTTCCCCTTAATTCGTTAAAAAATATAATGGAGTTGTAAAATATTAATGAACTATGTAAATAGTCATGTTAATAAATTGTTGTGTTAAGATTTGGAGATACGATTATGATTGGACATGATTGAGGTAATAGGTGTTTCTGAAAAGATAAAAGTGGAATAAAATTATAAGTTTATATGGATTATCTTTGAATGTAATAGAAGAAAAATAAAACAAAAGAACGTATTATTAATATACGTAACAAAGTTACGTAAATTAATAATATGTGAAAGATATTTGAAATTTAAAAAAATATATGGTATAGGCTAATATGCTTCCGTTCCGCCACGGGGAGGCCAAGAAACTCAGGAATCATATATTTACCATACAAAGAAACGATAACAATTTCATCTTTCAAAATCAGCAATTATTAAATGAACAACTTTAAATATTATATACTTCCCTTAAATTCTGTTGAAGTTACAGAGATATTTTACAAGTTCAGTGAATGCAAAATTCGTACTTCAAATACAATATAAATGTAGTTAGTTCTACTAACAAGTTATATGAAATTTCAGTAATAATAAAAGTTGCATATCGTTCTTAAAATAACGATTTGAGATACGACAAATAGTGAAAGGTCTAAAAGTTTGATTTATGTCACTTATTCACAAACAATCTATACTTTAAAGTATACGTTACAGAGAAATAAGTTCATAATCAACAGATAAATCACATAATATTAGCTGGCATTAATTACAATTTTATTAAGATCATGAAAAAATCACGTCTACATATGGTAAACCCCTCATATAAATAAATAAGTAAACGTTAAAAAAAACATACTGGATGGTTAAGGATCAACAAAACGTTAAATAAAGACACACAATATCAACCGGCATTGATTATGAATTATTTTTAAGTTCAATTTTTTAAGACTGTTGTACTTCTAATTACAGTGAATTTGCTTTAAATATTGCTGTCAAGCTAAGGTAATACAATCTTTAAGCTTATGGGGAAGCAAAATTCAGCAACATAGAGCTAAATTAAATAAAATGTTTTGCAGTTGGTATGAAAGAGCAATAAAAAACTTGAAATTAGGAATACAACTCCCTTCTTCAATCTCTGTGTATCGACTTAGATAGTAAAATGAAATATATTCGCTAATATCGTCTCAAATACTTTAGAAGCCAACCCTTTTTGCCGCTAGAGCGTGAAAACTGAAATAACTTCACATGTCTTGTAGGAATTTGTGGTCGTTAAATCTAAAAATGAGCTAAAACAACTGTAAATATCTAACACATAAAACATAACAATAGTATGACTTGAAAATTAACGGAAGGAAATACGGCAATTTGTCGAATTATTGGTTTTCAAACATCCATAATAGGATTAAAATTATGTTCCTACAAGAAAAATGCCTTGAAAAAGATACGCAAGAATAGTTACGAAGTTGAGTAATTTATCAATCATCATATTTCATGAATGCGATGGTAAGTCAAACTTACTGGAGTGTAGTTAAATTTGTTCAATAATATAAGTACGAGAACTAAACCTGTTAACTAAACGTCACTAAAACAGTAAATGAAAATGTCTGTGACTTTCACCTTATATTTAAATTCTCAATACAGCAACATAAAGTCGTTCACGAGAAATCAATGAATATCTATCATTATCAAACAGGGGTGTAGTTAAAAGAAATAATTTAAAAACGAGCGAGAACTAAACCTGCAAAGTGATCTACGATACCACGCGGTGATGTACGCTGATACGGCTGAACTACGTTACCGACAAATCTATATTTTTTACCTTTTTTATAGTTTAAAAGTAGAAAAATTGTAGTTTTATGATTTTCCCTAAATTGAAACATCTCAAAGAATGTCCATGCCAAATTTCAAGTCTCTATCTTAAACGGTCGCCTCAGGACTTTACTATCATCAGTGAGTCAGTGAGTCAGTTACACATGGGGCTGTATATATTATGGACTCGCCTACGGCTCGATGGGGGCTCCGCCCCCAAGCCCCCTAAGAGGGTTGCCCCAAATTTGTTAATTGCTCTAAGTCTCAAGTACCGAACAGGCTAGACCCCCCTTCTAGGGGTTGACCTAAATTTTTAAATTAATAAAAAGTCGTGTTTAAAATACGTTAGTTCCACGGAAGAACTGCACACTGAAGACAGTAACAAAACCGTCAAATACACAAAATTCACAATCAATAGTAAACAAAGCTTTTAAAAAACTCATATGAATCGGTTTTAATACCCCTTCGTAATTAGAATTCGTTTAAAAGTTTTGAGCTGTGAATTTATAATTATTTATTTAAATATTTTAGGTGTTATGCTGGTAAAAAAATATACTTTAGATTAGACGATTGTTGTTGTGTTAGATGAAAAGAAATTTCAATTAAAAGAGTTATAGTTGTTGTTGTTGCTATCATTATATTTAATCGTAGTAGTTATGGTAACAAATATTTCTCTGTTATCCTATCCTATAATATAATACAAGCTATGTCTGAAGGGATGTGTGTTCCACGATCTCGAAATGTAGCTGTTAGATTTTTCTTAAGCTTTGCACGAGTGTTTGCCCACAAATAAGTTTAGAAACAGCCTCAGTCCCAGGAAAAATCGAAGTTGGTCTAAATTTAAGTTTAAAAATCGTTATTTTTAACATTGGTGTTATAGGTTGCTATTTTGGTAACGAAATAACAACTAACAAAAATAAAGGAACATAAATTTTAAGCAGTTTTTTAACAGCTGTTATCTGTGAAGAGTCTGGTGTAGATTTAATAGCTTGATTACCATGACACTATAACAAAAGTCAATTAAAACCAACGAGCAAGGCTCGGTTAACCTGGTACTAAATAGAGATACAATTATGGGAAAATTGGCATAATCCCATGCCTGACCCAACTCAAATAAAAACTTGTAAATTTCAGGAGATAGAAGAAAAACGTTTAAATCACTGAAATAGCGTATAACATTCAAATCAATGAGCGAAAACAAGAATTAAATAACATGAAAACAAAATAATAGGAAAGAATAAAAACGGGGTTGATCCGCAAAAAACCCCTACTATTACAAACAACTAATTATAAGTATATAAAATCGAGACCTGTGAAATAATAATTTATTCATAAAGACCTGTTTGTTTTGTTCAATATTCATTTAAAAAATCTCAAAAACATATTTTAAGTGTGTACTAAAATATAATGTAAAACACTGGATATAAATAAAACAGAAAGATAATAATTACCTGTCTATTAATTATCATACAAAGTAATAGAAGTTAAGGTCACGGCACGAGCAACACAGTAAATTCATTGAATGCGAAATTCGGCCGAAAGCTTAACTTGGGGTGAATTTGAATTAGTAATCTGGAATGAGGTGAAAATGAAACGAGAACCTAACATTTAAATCTGTTCTTTTTGTTCAATTTTTATTTAAACATTCTCAAAAACATATTTATAAGTGTGAAAAAAATATCTAATATAAGACACTGAATACAAATCAAACAAAAAGATAATAAATATCTGTCTATTAATTATTGTACAAAGTAATCGAAGTATGTTACGTTAAGATCACAGCTCAAGCTTCACAGCAAAATTCATAACGTTAAGATCACGGCACGAGCTACACAGAAAATTCATTGAATGCGTAATTCGGCTGAGGGGTTCTCATGGGGTGAATTTGAATAAGTAATCTAAAATAAATTGAAATTAAACGAAAACCTAACATTTAAATCTATTACTTTTGTTCAACACTTATTTAAACATTCTCAAAAACAAATTTTAAGTGTGAAAAATTCAAATATAAGACACTGAATATAAATCAAACAGAAAGATAATAATAAACTGTCTATTAAGTATTGTACAAAGTAATCGAAGTATGTTACGTTAAGATCACGGCTCAAGCTTCACAGAAAATCTATTCAATGCGAAGTTCGGCGGAGAATAATCCCGTGTGAATTTGAATAAGTAATCTAAAATAAATTGAAACAAAACGAGAACCTACATTTAAATATGTTAGTTCAGCTAAACAGTTATTTAAAAATTCCCTAAAACATACGATATTTATGATGTGTGTAATATATAAAGGAAACGAGCTTTCAATGCAGCATAATCTCATTGCTATTTTGAAGTCAAATGGATAACGGTTTGTTATATATGAGGGATACTAACGTTGCCAACAGCAAGGAAGCAGGTGTAGTTAAAAGACATTATTTAAATACAAGCGAGAACTAAGCGACTATTCACCCGCCATGGGAAATTAATTCATAGTAGGAGAAGAAAATTCACCTTTGGTAAACATTCAAGATAGCGCATATGCTGCATAAGCTACAAATTAGGGAATTATCACTGTATATATTATCTAGTATAACCCTGGGTCCCTGGTGAAATAACCCGCTCTCAATACAAAATAACGCCGTAGTTTACAATATATATTAGAGTCTATCCATCGAAGGATACAATGAGTATATCAAACACGGGTGTAGTTGAAAGAGATCATTTAAACGCGAGCGAGAACTAAACCTGAAGTGTGATCTACGATACCACGCGGTGATATACGCTGATACGGCTGAACTACGTTACCGACAAATCTATATTTATTACCTTTTTTATAGTTTAAAAGTAAAAAAGTTGTAGTTTTATGATTTTTCCTAAATTGAAACATCTCAATGAATGTCCATGCCAAATTTCAAGTCTCTATCTTAAACGGTCGCTTCAGGAATTTAAGATCATCAGTGAGTCAGTCAGTTACACATGGGGCTGTATATATTATAGACTCGCCTACGGCTCGATGGGGGCTCCGCCCCCATGCCCCCTGTAATGGTTCCCCCGAAGTGTTAGTAGTCGATAAAACGAATCGATGCCGAAAGGAAATTGCCGTTAGTAATTTAGAGGAAGTCAAAATAATACGTGGAAACAACGAATAGTCAAGTAACAAATGTTGAAATAGACCAATTGTTGTGAAAGAATTTCAATATCGTGAAAGTACGCTCCTTTTCAAGGGTGAAGGGGGTGAGATACTGCTAAATTGCAAAGCACCGAACTTGTAGAGCGTCTAAAATAGAACAAATTATCGGCGAAATATAAATCAATATGGCAGTAAAATTTTCAGTATAAAGTAATTTACAAACACTTTACATGAAAAAATGTCAATAATTTCGTGTTTTTTCAATTGTTTTGGTCTTAAATTTGATTGAAATCGATCAATGGCTGCTAAAATAGTAAGAACTAGTTGGGTCAATAATATTTACTAAGTTTAAGGCATCTGTGCGCCATAATAGTAAATGAAAAACATTTAAATAGCGAATTATTTGTGGAAGAATGTATAAAGTTTGAAATTACGCCCTTTTTATTGGGTGAAGGGGGCGAGATACTCCAAAATGTCATAGTACCAAACTTGTAGAGCGTCTATAATAGAATATAGTAATGGAAAAACATATATCAATATAGCAGTATATTTACCAAGTTTATGTGAATTACGAACACTTTACATGAAAAAATGTTGAGAATTTTGTGATTTACAATTTTTGGGCTAAAATTCGATTGAAATTGGCAAACAGCTTTTTCTACAGATAGAACCTGTTGAGGTAATAATATAAATAGAAATACATGCATACATATTACATAATAGTAAATAAAAATATCAAAATAGCACAATTTTTTAGATAAAATTAAAAAATTCTGAAAGTACACTCCTTTTTAAGGGTGAAGGGGGTGAGATACGGCAAAATAGCATACTATCGAACTTGTAGAGCGTCTAAAATAAAATATAATACTGGCAAAAAATATCAATTTTGCAGTACATTTGCCAGATTATATCAATTTACAAACAGTATACTTGACATTTTTTTTAATAATTTTGTGTTTTACGGCCATTTAAGACTAAACTTAAATTGAAATCGGCCAATGAATACTACTATAGTTAGACCTATAATAGGGCATAACATGTGCAAAATTTCACTTATCAATGTGCCATAATAGTAAATGAAAATTATTAAAATAGTGCAAATTTGTTTGCGAGTTTTGAAATTTTGGAAATACGCCGCTTTTTAAAGGTGAAGGGGATGAGATACGGTAAAATGTCACAGGACCAAACTTGTAGAGCATCTAAAATAGAATACAATACTGGAAAAACATAAATCGATATAGGAGTATATTTAACAGGTAAAAGTAAATTAATTACAAACTGTATACATGAAATAATGTTAAGGATTTCGTGTTTTACGATTTTTGGACTAAACTTAGGTTGAAATTGGCTAATGAATGCTACTATAGTTAGACCTATATTAGGGCATAATATGTACAAAATTTCACGCATCGATGTGCCATATAATAGTAAATTAAAAATATTAAAATAGTGCAATATTTTGACGAGTTTTGAAATTTTAGAAATACGCCGCTTTTTAAGGGTGAAGGGGATGAAATACGGTAAAATGTCATAGGACCAATCTTGTAGAGCGTCTAAAATAGAATACAATATTGCTAAAACATGTATCGATATAGCAGTATATTTACCAGGTAAAGGTAAATTACAAACACTTTACATGAAAAAATGTTAAGGATTTCGTTTGTTTACGATTTTTTTGGACTAAACTTAGGTTGAAATTGACCAATGAATGCTACTATAGTTAGACCTATATTAGTGCATAAGATGTACAAAATTTCACTCATCGATGTGCCATAATACTAAACGAAAAATATTAAAATAGTCCAATTTTTGTTGACGAATTTTGAAATTTTGGAAGTACGCCCCTTTTTAAGTGTGAAGGGGATGAGATACGGTAAAATGTCATAGGACCTAACTTGTAGAGCGTTTAATTCCCAACTAACGATTTTTCCTCAGATTCGAGATAGGACCTCTCGTTCAAAAGTTACAGCGAAAATAGTAAAACCTTACATTTTCGGGTTACCGGTTTCCACCCTTCGTTATTTTTTTGGGGGGGTTGAAATGAAAAATTGTCGGATTTCAGACTTTTCCCGGGGGTATGATATCTTAAGCCACCCGCATGCCAAAAATCAAGTTTCCAGCTCACCTGGAAGTGACTTAGAATTTATGTAGATGAGTCAGTCAGTCAGTCAGTTACACATGGGGCTGTATATTTATAGGATACGGCTGAACTACGTTACCGACAAATTTATATTTTTAACCTTTTTTATAGTTTAAAAGTAAAAAAGTTGTAGTTTTATGATTTTCTCTAAATTGAAACATCTCAAAGAATGTCCATGCCAAATTTCAAGTCTCTATCTTAAACGGTCGCTTCAGGAATTTAAGATCATCAGTGAGTGAGTGAGTGAGTGAGTCAGTTACACATGGGGCTGTATATATTATAGACTCGCCTACGGCTCGATGGGGGCTCCGCCCCCATGCCCCCTTAGGGGTTGTCCTGCATTCGTAAATTACTTAAGAGCCGATTTGAAGCAGGTTAGTTCCACCGAAAAACTGGTCCACCATGACAGTAAGAAAACCGGCTAATACACACTACCCATAATCAACAATAATAAAAAGCTTTGAAAATCGCCTATGGCTAGTTTTTAAAATTACTTCCTAAGTTCCCCTTAATTCGTAACATTGAGAGAGAGGTGAAATCAGAATCAACCATGCAAATATTTTAGGTATCGTGCTGAATGGAGGCTCCACCCCTTACACCCTAATTAGTTGCCCCTATTCGTAAATTGCTGTATGTAAAAATCTCAAACACTAAACAGCCTAGCTGAGGCCTTCGTTTCCATACCCCCTCGTTGTGTTCGCCGAGATCGTTTGTAGTTTACCAAGTGTCAAACGTTAAAGATCTTTCCATAATATTTTTAATTAGGCCTAAATTGTTAAGGATTTTATAAGCAACTATACTGTAGTAAACGAATTGTCGGGGGATTTGAAGCCATGCCTAGCCTCACCCTTCTAGCGCAAGAAGTATAAAATAAAGAAACATAATAAAATAGATGACAAAGTAGAATGAATAAGCTAAATAAAATATTTTGAAGATCAATGAAGAAATAAACAATTTCACTGAAACAAAAATAGAAAAACATGAACAAACTGTTTGGAACCTGCCAAAGACCCCTGTTATTCACAAAAATACTATTCGTTATAAAATAAAATGGATGTTATGAAATAATTATTTATTAAATAACTATTCTTGTCACTTCCCTTAAATTATGTCGAAGTTAGGGTTACAGGGATATTTTACAAGTTCAGTGAATGCAAAATTCGAACTTCAAATAAAATATAACTGTAGTTAGTTCTACAAACAAGTTGTATGAAATTTAGTAGCAATAAAAGTTATAAATCGGTCTTAAAGTAACGATTTGAGATACGACAAAAAGTGAAACGTTTAAAAGTTAGATTTATGTCACCAATTCACAAACAACCTATACTTTAACAGTATAGGTAACAGAGAAATCCGTTTATATTCAACAGGTAAGATAAAAAAACACATAATATTAGATGACATTAATTATAATTTTTAAGTTCAAATTTTTATGAGTGTTAAACATTTAAATATAGTGAATTTCTTTTAATATCACTGTCAAGCTATAAGTTAATACAAAACTTCAAGCTTATGGTGAAGCAAAATGCAAAAATTCAGCTACTTACAGCTAAGTTAATGGAATGTTTTGCAGTAGAACTATAAAAACAATAAAAAATTCAGCTACTTAGGAATAAGTTCGTACTTCAAGCTCTGTTCAATGTTTTAAACTTTTAAATCTAGTAGATTTCGTTTTAAGCAAAGTTAATACAAAACGTCAAGCTTCTTAATACAATATTACTGTAGTTACTGAATAAAGTATTGCAAGTATTAATTAAACATTGCAGATATACCTCAAATAGTCGGAGACCAAAGTTTTGGGTCAGTAAGTAACAAACAATTATAAAACAATCAGTTCCGCCTAGTAGGCAAATAAAGACATAATTTTGGCATTCATAACAATTTTTTTTTATGTTTGAGACTTTTATTTATATCGGTGATGTCCAAGATATGTGCATGCGCAATTTCGAAAGATCTAAAAAATGTCCTTTAAACAACCACTGGTAGTAAAAAACACCAATTGTGAAATAATAGCCAAAAAAGGATTATTGGTTAAATTAAAATATACTGAAAGAGTTACAATAATTGATAAGCATAGAATAGTTTTCAATTACAACAATAATAGGGTTAATCGAGACTTTAGGTGAGAGCACTGTATTGAGGAAGTTTATCGGAAAAAGTGGCAGCGAGAAAAATTACTATTGAGTTTAATTCAATTGATTATTATAATATTTATCAGCCTGATGGGTCATCAGATATGTAGATGGTATTAAAAAAAACGTAGGAAGTAGGTAACGTTAGCGAAGGTAAGAATGGAAATTTCAATCGTTCTATAACTTAATATGTTCAATCGTTTCCTAAACTAAAATCTAAGCCTGATTGGACAGCAGCAAATAGGTCAAAGACCGGATGTCAAACGTGTTGGGACACGTTCAACTCTTCAAAGTAAAACTGCACCAGAACTATCAACTGAAGCGCTATATTCAATGCCCCCTAGTTTGAATTAATAAAAAGTCAAGTTTGAAATAGTTTAGTTCCACACAAGATCTGAACAGCCAAGACAGTAACAAAACCATCTAATACTCTAAATTCACAATCAATAGTAAAAAAAGCTTTAATAATCTCCTATTAGTAGGTTTTAATACCCCTCCTTAGTAAATAGTTTCAAAAAATTGAGCTGTGAAATAAATATTATCTATGTAAATATTCTAGGGGTTATGCTTGATGGAGGGTCCAACCCAATAATTGGTTGCCCCAATTCCGAAAGTTACTTTCAAAACCTCATACAATGAACAGGCTAGTTGAGGGCTCAACTCCAACGACAGTAACAGAAGCCGCCAATACACACTACTCACAATAAATAATAATAAGCTTTGAAATTTGCCCATGGCTCATGGTTTAATCCCACTCCCTAGTTCCCCTCAATTCGTAAAAAAATATAATGGAGTTGTGAAATATTAATGAATATGTAAATAGTCATGCTCAAAAGTTGTTGTGTAAAAATTTGGAGATACGATTATGATTGCACATGATTGAGGTAATAGCTGTATTCTGAAAAGATAAAAGTGGAATAAAATTATAAGTTTATACAGAGGATCGTTGTATGTAATAGAAGAAAAAAGGGACAAAATCAAGATATTTGAAATATTAAAAAATATGGTATAGGCTAAGATGCTTCAGTTCCGCCACGGGGTGGCCAAGAAACGCAGGAATCATATATATACCATATAAAGAAACAATAACAATTTTCTCATTCAAAATCAGCAATTATTAATCTAACAATTTTAAATGTTATATATATCAGTTCAGAAAATTAATAAAAATAGAGCCCTAGTAGTATGTAATAGATCACAGGGTATTAGGTACTATAATCATGAAGTCTTAAAGTCTTTATATAGTCTTAAAATGAAGAAAGTTGCAACTTAAGAACCATAAAATCGGCGTACATTATGCATTTTCAACCAATGGTAGTAAAAAAAAACCAATTGTGAAATAATAGCCAAAAAAGGATTATTGGTTAAATTAAAATATACTGAAAGAGTTACAATAATTGATAAGCATTGAATAGTTTTCAATTACAACAATTATAGGGTTAATCGAGACTTTAGGGTTAGAGCACTGCATTGAGGAAGTTTTACGGACAAAGTGGCAGCGAGAAAAATTACTATTGAGTTTAATTCAATTGGTTATTATAATATTTCTCAGCCTGATGGGTCATCAGATATGTAGATGGTCTTAAAAAAACGTCGGAAGTAAGTAAACGTTAGCGAAGGTAGGAATGGAAAGTTCAATCGTTCTATAAATTAATATGTTCAATTGTTTCCTAAACTAAAATCTAAGCCTGATTGGACAGCAGCAAATAGGTCAAAGACCGGATGTCAAACGTGTTGGGACACGTTCAACTCTCCAAAGTAAAACTGCACCAGAACTATCAACTGAAGCGCTATATTCAATCTGGAGATTCATATAGAGAGACAGCATACAAATAGTAGAAAATTAAGTTACAATTACTGTATTAGGTAATTTTTTGTGCGAAAACCTACAAGAAAATTTCCAGCATGAGAAAACTAAAGTCTAGAAATGTAATAAGACCTAAAATGTTTTTAGCAATTAATATAGAAATCAAAGCGGACATCACCTGAATGTAAAGGTACGCTTTCGATTCAGTAAACTTCGTTTTCAATAATAACACAGCAATCAGAGGGAAAACCATACGCAAACAACTATGCGTCCAATTGAGAATAAATGAAGGGAAGAGGTGTAGTTAAAAGATATCATTTAAATACAAGCGAGAACTAAGCGACTATAATAGCGCTCCAAGCGACATCTTTCAGAACCAACGTACTTCCCTACCGACACCTCGTCTATAGAAATTTTTATAATTTGAAAGTTGAAAATTTGTAGTTTTTGAACATTTATACTGTTTTAATCAAAGCGAGTAAATACCCTGGTGAAAGAACCCGCTCCCAATGCATCCAAACACCGTCGTCTACACGAGACGTTCATGTTGTTTATGTAAGATACAACTTTGGAGTCAAACACGGGTGTAGTTGAAAGACATCATCTAAACACGAGCGAGAACTAAACCCGAAGAGTGATCTACGATACCACGCGGTGATATAGGCTGATACGGCTGAACTACGTTACCGACAAATCTATATTTTTTACCTTTTTTATAGTTTAAAATTAAATAAAGTTGTAGTTTTATGATTTTCCCTAAATTGAAACATCTCAAAGAATGTCCATGCCAAATTTCAAGTCTCTATCTTAAACGGTCGCTTCAGGAATTTAAGATCATCAGTGAGTCAGTCAGTTACACATGGGGCTGTATATATAATAGACTCGCCTACGGCTCGATGGGGGCTCCGCCCCCATGCCCCCTTAGGGGGGTTGCCCCAAATTTGTTAATTGCTCTAATTCTCAAGTACCGAACAGGCTAGACCCCCCCTAGGGGTTGCCCTTAATTCGTAAATTAATAAAAAGTCGAGTTTAAAATACGTTAGTTCCACGGAAGAACTGCACAGTCAATACAGTAACAAAACCGTCAAATACACTAAATTCACAATCAATAGTAAACAAAGCTTTAAAAAAAACTCATATGAATCGGTTTTAATACCCCTTCGTAATTAAAATTCGTTTAAAAGTTTTGAGCTGTGAAATCATAATTATTTATGTAAATATTTTAGGTGTTATGCTGGTAAAAATATATACTTTAGATTAGACGATTGTTGCTGTGTTAGATGAAAAGAAATTTCAATTAAAAGATTTATAGTTGTTGTTGTTGTTGTTGCTATCATTATATTTAATAGTAGTAGTTATGGTATCAAATATTTCTCTGTTATGTAGAAATAGAGATACAATTATGGGAAAATTGACATAATCCCATGCCTCAACAAACTCAAATAAAAACTTGTAAATTTCAGGAAATGGAAGAAAAGCGTTTAAATCACTAATATAGCGAATAACATTCTAATCAATGAGCAAAAAGAAGAATCAAATAACATAAAAACCAAATAATAGGAAAGAATAAAAACGGGGTAGATACGCAAAAAACCCCTACTATTACAAACTACTATTTATAAAAGTATGAAATCGAGACCTGTGAAATAATAAGTTATTCATAAAAATATGTTAGTTTTGTTTCATAGTCATTTAAAAATTCTCAAAAACATATATATAGTGTGTATTAAAATCTAATATAAAACACTGAATATAAATAAAACAGAAAGATAATAATTAACTGTCTACTAAGTATTGTACAATGTAATAGAAGTATATTACGTTAACATCACGGCACGAGCGACAAAGTAAATTCATTGAATGTGAGATTCGGCCGAAGGCGTAACTTGGGGTGAATTTGAACAAGTAATCCAAAATAAGTTGAAAATGAAACGAGAACCTAACATTCAAATCTGTTCCTTTTGTTCAACACTTATTTAAACATTCTCAAAAACATATTTTAAGTGTGTAAAAAAATCTAGTATAAGACACTGAATATAAATCAAACAGAAAGATTATAATTAACTGTCTATTAAGTATTGTACAAAGTAATCGAAATATGTTACGTTAAGATCACAGCTAAGCTTCACAGAAAATTCATCTAGTGCGAAATTCGGCCGAAAACGTGACATGGGGTGAATTTGAATTAGTAATCTAAAATGAGGTGAAAATGAAACGAGAACCTAACATTTAAATCTGTTCTTTTTGTTCAGTACTCATTTAAAAATTCTCAAAAACATATTTTAAGTGTGTATTAAAATATAATGTAAAATACTGAATATAAATAAAACAGAAAGATAATAATTAACTGTCTATTAATTATTGTACAGAGTAATAGAAGTATATTACGTTAAGATCACGGCACGAGCTACAAACTTAATTCATTGAATGCGAAATTCGGCCGAAAGCATAACCTGGGGTGAATTTGAATTAGTAATCTAAAATGAGGTGAAAATGAAACGAGAACCTATCATTTAAATCTGTTCTTTTTGTTCAATACTCATTTTAAAATTCTCAAAAACATATTATAAGTAGGTATTAAAATATAATGTAAAATACTGAATATATATAAAACAGAAAGATAATAATTAACTGTCTATTAATTATTGTACAGAGTAATAGAAGTATATTAGGTTAAGATCACGGCACGAGCTACACACTAAATTCATTGAATGCGAAATTCGGCCGATAGCGTAACCTGGGGTGAACTTGAATTAGTAATCTAAAATGAGGTGAAATAAAACGAGAATCTAACATTTAAATCTGTTCTTTTTGTTCAATACTCATTTTAAAATTCTCAAAAACATATTTTAAGTGTGTATTAAAATATAATGTAAACTACTGAATATAAATAAAACAGAAAGATAATAATTAACTGTCTATTAATTATTGTACAGAGTAATAGAAGTATATTACGTTAAGATCACGGCACGAGCTACACACACTAAATTCATTGAATGCGAAATTCGGCCAAAAGGATAATCTAGTGTGAATTTGAATAAATAATGTAAAATGAATTGAAAACAAAACGAGAAAATAACATTAAAGTCTGTTTTGTTCATTAGTTGTTTAAAAATACAATTCCTTCATTTCAGTTTTTAATGGTGTAAAACTTTTAAATTTACCTAATTTCCTTAAAAATTACTGTCGAGGCAAATAAAAAAACTTCAAGCTTCTAACTACAATAATACAGTAGTTTCTAACAAAAGTATGTTAAATCCGAAATGCGGCCGAAAGCGTGACCCGGGGTGAATTTGAATAAGTAAACTAAAATAAATTAAAAATGAAACGAGAACCTAACATTTAAATCTGTTGGTTTTGATCAATAAATATTAAAAATTTTCTCAAAAACCCGACCGTTTTTGCCGCTAGAGCATGAAAACTGAAATAACTTCACATGTGGAATTTGTGGTCGTTACATCTAAAAAATGAGCTAAAACAACTGTAAATATCTAACACATAACATAACAATACTATGACCTGAAAATTGACGTAAGGAAATACGCCAATTTGTCGAAATATTGGTTTTCAAATATCCATAATAGGATTAACATTATATTCCTACGAGAAAATTGCCTTGGAAAAGCTACGCAAGAATCGTTACGAAACAAAATATTTTAAAAACATCTTATTTACTGGAGTGTAGTTAAATTTGTTCAATAATATAAGTACGAGAACTAAACCTGTTAACTGAACATCACTAAAACAGTAAATGAAAATGTCTGTGTAAACTGTCACCCAAAGAAGAAAATTCTCCATTAATCTTTCAAGCTAGCGCACATGCTGCATTAGTTACAAATTGGGCATTATAGCTGTATCAATCAAAGCGAATATTCCCATGGTAAAAGAGCCGCTCTCAATACAGCAACATACCGTCGTTCAAGTTCTTTAATGAATATCTTTCAAAGAATACATTGTTGGTATCAAGCACGGGTGTAGTTGAAAGAAATCATTTAAAAACGAGCGAGAACTAAACCTGCTAAGTGATCTACGATACCACGCGGTGATATACGCTGATACGGCTGAACTACGTTACCGACAAATCTATATTTTTGTACCTTTTTTAAAGTTTAAAAGTAAAAAAGTTGTAGTTTTATGATTTTCCCTAAATTGAAACATCTCAAAGAATGTCCATGCCAAATTTCAAGTCTCTATCTTAAACGGTCGCTTCAGGAATTTAATATCATCAGTGAGTGAGTCAGTTACACATGCGGCTGTATATATTATAGACTCGCCTACGGCTCGATGGGGGCTCCGCCCCCATGCCCCCTAGTTCGTTCCCCCTAATTCATTAACGTCTAATAATTTACGTCAAAAAAAATACAGATAAAAAAATACAGATAAAAAATACAGTTAAAAAAATACAGATCAAAGCTCAAATTTTGTCTTAACGTAGGGTTTGGTCCTAAGGTTAACAAAATCCCTAAGGTTAATGTAGGGAGAATTATTGGCAGGATTCCTAGCTATAGGTGTAACAAATACGATAATTACAAAATTATGACAATGACTAAACTTGTATTAAAATTGACTTATGGCTTTTACTATAGTATGACCTATTTGAAGTTATAATATGTACTAAATTTCAAACATCTAAGTACCATAATAGTAAATTTAAATTTTTAGGATAGCACCATTTTCGGTGAAAGAACTTTACAATTTAGAAAGTACGCCCCTATAAACGGGTGAAGGGGTGAGGTACAGCTAAATTTTATAAGACTAAATTTTCAGAGTGTCTAAAATAAAACGTAACACTGGCAAAACATGTATCGATATTGCAGTATATTTAGCAGATTGACGTAAATTACTAACACTTTACATGAAAAAAACTTCAAGTTTTTACGATGTTTTTGGACTTAACTTTGAATGAAATCGGAAAATAGCTGATACTATTGAAAGAACGGTTGAGGTCATAATATGTACTGAACTTCAAGCATCTATGTGCCAGTATGGTAAAAAAACTTATTAAATCAACAAGACTTTTGTGAAAAGATTTCAAAATTTTTAAAGTACGCCCATTTTAAAGGGTGAAGGGGGTGAGATACGGCAAAGTTTCATTGGACCAAACTTGTAGAGCGAATAGAATAGAAGGTAATTATGTCAAAACTCAAATTGATATTGCAGTATATTTAGCAGATTAAAGTAAATTACAAACACTATACATTAAAAAATATTAAGGATTTCGTGTTTTTTAAACCTTTTTAGGCCTCAACTTTGATGGAAATTGCCCACTGGCTTTTACTATAGTTAGATTTAGTTAAGGTCATATGTACTAAAGTTCAGACACATATCTGCCATAATAGTAAATAAACAATATTAAAAAGCATATTTTTTGGAAATGAATTTAGAAATTTTGAAAGGACACCCCTTTTAAAGGTGAAGGGAGTGAGATATGGCAAAACTACACCGGATATATATATATATATATATATATATATATATATATATAGCGTCTGATTTGTCCGCTCTGACGCCATGAATTTTCCCTCAGATTTTAGGTAGGACCTCTCGTTCAAAAGTTACGACCTGCAATGTCGTGGTTTTACAATTATTTTGGACTGAAATTAGATTAAAACTGGCCAATGGCTGCTACTATAGTATGACCTAGTCAAGGTCCATAATATGTACTCAATTTTAGACATCCATGTGCCACAATAGTGAATAAAAATATTGAAATAACTTAATTAGTGTGAAAGAATTGTGAAATTTGAAAGTACACCCCTTGTAAGGATGAAGGGGGTGTAATATGGAAAAATGTGTGAGGACCAAATGTGTAGACCGTCTAAAATATAATACAATAATTGAAAACATACATCGATATAGTACTATATTTACCAGATTTAAGTCAATTACAAACACACTATACGTTGAAAATGTTAAGGATTTCGTGTTTTTAAGAGTTTTTTGTCTAAAATTAGGTTGAAATCGGCCTATGAATGCTATTATAGTTAAACCTATATGAGGTCATAATATTTACTAAATTTCAGACATCCATTTGCCTTAAATAAAAAATATTAAAATAGCGCAATTTTCGTGGACGAATTTTAATAGTTTGAAATTACGTCCACTTTTAAGGGTAAAGGGGATGAGATACGGGAAAATGTCAAGACACCAAACTTGTAGACCATAGCTACAAAATCTCAAAGCTCCGGGCTTGTAGAGCATCTAAAAATATTATAATCCTGACAAAACAAATATCAGTTTGGCAGTACTTCTACCGGGCCAAACAAAATCACAAAAAAACTATAGGCTAAATGAAAAAATGTTAATAATTTCGTATTTTTTCACAATCTTAGACTGATATTGGCCAATAACTGCTTCTATAGTAAGACCTAGATATGGTTATAATGTATACTAAATTTGTGGCATGTATGTGCCAAAATAGTAAATGAAAAATATTGAAATAGAGCAATTGTTGTGAAAGAATTTTGATATTGTGAAAGTACGCTTCTTGTTAAGGGTGAAGGGGGGATATACTGAAAAATCGCAAAGGAGCGAACTTGTAGAGCGTCTAAAGTAGAATATAATACTGGCAAAACATACATAATTTTTTCTGTATGTTTGGCAGAATGCAGTAATTTACAAAAACTTAAAATGAAAAAATGTTAATAATTACGTGATTTTTCATTTTTTTGGACTTAACTATGATTTAAATTGACCAACTGCTGCTATCATAGTAAAACTAGTTGGATCTATAATATGTAAAAAGTTTCAGACATCTGTGTTTAATAATGGTGAATAAAAAATTTTGGATAGTCACATTTTTATGAAAAAATTTAGAAATTGTGAAAGTACGCGCCTTTTTTAGGGGGAAGGGGGTGAGATACGCCAAAATATGGAATGACCAAACTTGTAGAACGTCTATGATAGAATATGTTATGGCAATACATATATCAATATTTCAGTACATTCACCAGGTTAAAGTGAATTACAAACACTTATGAAAAACTGTTAAGAATTTTGTGTTTTTACAACTTTTTTGGGATAATATTCGACTGACATTGGTACAAAAATACTATTATAGAAAAAAACCTGTTGAGTTCATAATAGAAATATAAATTCATGCATGTATGTTACATAATAGTAAATAAAAATAACAAAATAGCGCAATTTTGGGGTAAAGATTATTCTTAATTTTGAAAGTACGCCCCCTTTTAAGAGTGAAGGGGGTGAGATACGACAAAATGTCCAAGGACCAAACTTGTAGAGCGCCTATAATAGTATATAGTAATGTCAAATTATATATCGAAATAGCAATATATTTACCAGGTTAAAGGGAATTACTAACACATTATGTGAAAAAATGTAAATAATTTTCTGATTTTACCACTTTTTTGGACTAATCTTCGATTAAAATAGGCAAATGGCTACTAATATAGAAATAACCTGTTGAGGTCATAATATAAACAGAAATTCATGCATATATGTTACATAATAGCAAATAAAGATATCAAAATAGCGTAGTTTTTTCGAAAAGTTTTGAAAATTTTGGAAGTAAGCACCTTTTTAAGGGTGAAGGGGGTGAGATACAGCAAAATTTCATAGGACCAAACTTGTAGAGCGCCTATAATAGTATATAGTAATGGCAAATTATATATCGAAATAGCAATATATTTACCAGGGTAAAGGGAATTACTAACACATTATGTGAAAAAATTTTAACATTGAGTTTTTACAATTTTTTTCATTACACTTAAATTGAAATTGGCAAATAGCTACTACTATAGGAAGAACCTGTTGAGGTCACAATATAAAAAAAAGTTATGCATATATGTTACATAATAGTAGATAAAAAATATCAAAATAGCGCAATTTTTTCGAAAAATTTTAGAAATATTGAAAGTACGACCCTTTTTAAGGGCGAAGGGGGTGAGATACGCCAAATTGTCGAAGGACCAAACTTGTAGAGTGTCTATAACAGTATATAGTAATGGCAAATCATAAATCGAAATAGCAATATATTTGCCAGGTTAAAGCGAATTACTAACACATTACATGAAAAAATGTATATAATTTTGTGATTTTACCACTTTTTTGGACTAATCTTCGATTAAAATAGGCAAATGGCTACTAATATAGAAATAACCTTTTGAGGTCATAATATAAACAGAAATTCATGCATATATGTTACATAATAGCAAATAAAGATATCAAAATAGCGTAGTTTTTTCGGAAAGTTTTAGAAATTTTGGAAGTAAGCACCTTTTTAAGAATGAAGGGGGTGAGATACGGCAAAATTTCACAGGACCAAACTTGTAGAGCGCCTATAATAGTATATAGTAATGGCAAATTATATATCGAAATAGCAATATATTTACCAGGGTAAAGGGAATTACTAACACATTATGTGAAAAAATTTTAACAACATTGAGTTTTTACAATTTTTTCACTACACTTAAATTGAAATTGGCAAATAGCTACTACTATAGGAAGAACCTGTTGAGGTCACAATATAAAAAAAAGTTATGCATATATGTTACATAATAGCAAATAAAGATATCAAAATAGCGTAGTTTTTTCGGAAAGTTTTAGAAATTTTGGAAGTAAGCACCTTTTTAAGGGTGAAGGGGGTGAGATACGGCAAAATTTCATAGGACCAAACTTGTAGAGCGTCTTATTCCTAACTAACGATTTTCCCTCAGATTTGAGCTACGACCTTTCGTTCAAAAGTTAGAGCGAAAATAGTAAAACCTTACATTTCGGGTTTACCGGTTTCCACACTTCGTTATTTTTTTGGGGGGGTTGAAATGGAAAATTGTCGGGTTTCAGACTTTTCCCGGGGGCATCAGATCTTAAGCCACCCGCATGCCAAAAATCAAGTTTCCAGCTCACCCGCAAGTTGTCTAGAATTTGTATGGATGAGTGAGTGAGTGAGTTACACATGGGGCTGTATATATTATAGACTCGCCTACGGCTCGATGGGGCTCCGCCCCATGCCCCCTTAGGGGTTGCCCTAAATTCGTAAATTAATAAGAAGTCAAGTCGTTAAACAGGTTAGTTCCAACCGAAGAACGGGTCAGCCAAGACAGTAACTTAAGTGTCTTATACACACTACTCACAATAGTAGTGCAAAAGTAAGGCTGCTGGCTCACTTCAAGGTCACCTGAGCGATGACGTCATCGAGGTCAATGACCCCACTGATGACGTCATCGATGACGTCATCGATGACGCAATCGATGACGTCATCACTAATGAC
The DNA here is from genome assembly GCA_030545055.2 of Neoaliturus tenellus. NCBI lineage: Eukaryota > Metazoa > Arthropoda > Insecta > Hemiptera > Cicadellidae > Neoaliturus > Neoaliturus tenellus. The sequence continues at coordinate 90,832,247 of CM061532.1, read as the reverse complement.
GTCACATCCATGACGTCACACCCATGACGTCACAGAAATGACGTGCGGATGACGTCATCACCCCTTACGTCACCAAAATGACGTCATCGATGTCACAAAGGTCAAGGTCACGCTGAAACCTAAAATTTTTTGGCAATGCGGTTTCTCGCACTACGCTCCGAGTTTTAGTCCGGTTCCCATGACCTTGACGACTTGGAGCGAATTTGCGATGAGAAACAGCAAAAGTGCAGAGGAAACTTGAAGTTTGCAACGTGACTCTGCCTAAACCGTCATGTGACACCGCTCGGGTGACCTTGAACTAGCCCAGCTGCCTTACTTTAGACCAGTACTACAACCGCGATGTGCACCCTACGACAGACACCGAGCGACTGACTGTCCGGCTCTGTGTACTCTAGGTATATCGGCTTGAGAGACTAAGACTCTAAACTGTCAGGAATGGGAGTAACTAACTGAATTTTGCAAGGAAAAGTCATTTCATCCAATATTTTAAACAAATCCTCATCAGTAAAACTGACATTAGTCCGTTTTGTATAAAACTTAGGGTGTCCGCGCAATAGTTTGCGCCACTTAGCTAAAGTCGAAACCCCCTTAACTTTGAGTGGTGGACAGTGAGCAACTAATAAAGCCTTAACACGACTAAGTTTCTTACCCAAAGTGTCCCGCGACATGGCGTCTCCTCACAAAAGTCCACACAATACTGAGAGACTGCTTGTAGCGCACGAGTCAAGGGAAAAGAGGTGGGGGAAACAGCAGGAGTGGGGGAAGGTCACAGTGGCGGGGGAAGGTGAGGCTTAACGCTGGAGTATCGCATCACTTCACCATGAGCTGTCCTACAGTCAACACACTGTTCTCTTGGCCCGAGTTGGCACTAGAAGAAACATTTCTGTACAGCTTAGGCTGTGAGAGCCGAGGAAGCAAAGTCAAAGTGGAAATTGTGTTAAACTCCAAGATGAAGAGTCTCCTAAATAAACTAATTGTATCCCTGCAATCTCCTATAACTTTAGAGAAATACCACTTTATTAAGCGACACCTTATACTTTGGCAAAACGAAGCGGAAATGGAAAAGATTACAGTAAAATTAATTTAACTCAAAACTTGGACTGGACAGTCATGGCGATACCATGTGGCGTGCAAACGCCACCCTAAACATTACAAGTTAGGTTATTGAGCACCTCTGGTACGATAACCGATGTGCTAGAGTTAAAGTGTGATGACCTTGAGTCAAAACACTGAAATACTACAAGTCGATATCGTCCCAGAGTTAAAGTGTAGTGACCTACATTCAGAACTTGTAAAATTACTTACATATAGAGAGCTATGGAACAGCGAGACGCACCGCATGGAAGCCGGAGACATACTGGCGAAGCGGTGTTGTGCAGCCTAGGGACCCAGTTGTGGTGGGGGTACAACCAACACTTAGAGTACAAGTGTCGTGGGTGACCTTGACCCACTTAACTTACCTGACCCCCCCCCCCCGCCCCCCCCGACACAAAGTGCGAACCCCCCCCCCCCCGACAAAAAGTGCGAACCCCCCCCCCCCCCCCGACAAAAAGTGCGAACCCCCCCCCCCCCCGACAAAAAGTGCGAACCCCCCCCCCCGACAAAAAGTGCGAACCCCCCCCCCCGACAAAAAGTGCGAACCCCCCCCCCCACCCCCACCCCCACCCCCACCCCCACCCCCACCCCCACCCCCACCCCCACCCCCTCCCCCACCCCTGATATCCTGGGTGTGGCAGCCCCGGCGGGGATATAAGGGGGTCCAGCCAGAGCCGGCTCGCAGTCCGCTCCCGCGCGTTGAACGTGAACGACCGGGACGGACCGCCATAGGCATCACTAAACATTGAATGGCGCCTTCAGTGTTTAGCGAAGTCTACTCTAACTTTAAGACTTGTATTAGTTGTAAGATATTGCGCTTGCGTTTGGGTATTGCGAATTGCTTTATATGAGAGTGTTTTACTTATACCCTATGTCTCCTGTGTCTTTTATCCTTTGTGTCTTGTTTGTTATGTGTTTATTGTGTATGTGCTTGTTCCAGCATTGACTACGTTGAGCTCAATTGTGTGTTGTAAGTGTGTTATTTGTTTCTAAAGTGTATACGCTTGTTTTAGCAATCCCCCCTTGAGCTTTTTCAATGCTCAAAGTAAATTGTAAAGTCAGGGAACGGGAGTAGGCCCCCGTGTAAAGCCACTTTTAATAATTGGTAGGCTCCTCTCATGCATGCTTCAATGCGGCTGAGAACTCTCATGCATGCTTCAATGCGGCTGAGAAATAGGAGTTGGTCCGTTTGTACGCCTATATGGGGGTAATAAGCCGATGGCCTCTGCACTCGGACCGAGGACGTAAGCCACTAGGGTGTCCTCAGTTAGTTTCCCTTCTGGAAACTCAAAATTATGTAAATGAATCTTTGTTAGCTATTTGTGTTTTTAGTCCCCAAGGCCCCCGAACATTCGTGGTTCGCCATGGATGTACGGGGGCCAAAATTTTTTAATGTCCGTGTGGCCTTGACCCACAAAGACTTGTAAAAATTCAATGCATTGTAAATTAAAAATATTAAAGATAGGTTACGGGAGTAGGCCCCCGTGTAAAGCCTATTTTAATTATCGGTAGGCTCCTGCCAGGCATGCAAAAGGTTGCGGATGGTATTTGGGAGCATGTCCGTTTGTACGCTGGCATGCAAAAGGTTGCGGCGGCCTCTGCACTCGGACGAGGACGTAAGCCACTAGGGTGTCCTCAGTTTGTTTGTTTCCTTCTGGAAACACAAAATTATGTAAATGAATCTTTTGTTAGCTACTGAAAAAACAATGCAGTAAATGTTTACAAGTCTTGCGTGGCGAAGGGTACACGACATTGGATGTTGCCTTGTTGTCATAGTTGGGTCTCTTCGGAGGCTACAGCGATGACAACCTAAGTGCCTCACACCCCCAAAGGGGGGTGTGGGGCTTATTTTTTTAAAGTTTTTTTGTGACCTTGACCTAAATATGTAAAATCTTTCAAAGTGTTTAACAGTCAGGTCTTATTAACACAGTTAATACATTAATGTCTGTTAAAAAATATAACAGTTAGGTATTTGTAACCCACAATTTTGGAGTTGTTTATAGTTGGGTCCCTTGGGAGGCTTCAGCTATGGTAACATAAATGTCTCAAGTGGGGCTTATTTTTTTAAAAAGTGCGAACCCCCCCCCCAGGCCCCCGACAAAAAGTGCGAACCCCCCCCCCCCCCCGACAAAAAGTGCGAACCCCCCCCCCCGAACTTTTTTTGGGAAAAATTTTTGACCTTGACCAAAAAGTTTTTTGCTCCGGACGAGAAGTGCCCCCCCCCCCCGAACTTTTTTTTGGGAAAAATTTTTGACCTTGACCAAAAAGTTTTTTGCTCCGGACGAGAAGTGCCCCCCCCCCCCGAACTTTTTTTTGGGAAAAATTTTTGACCTTGACCAAAAAGTTTTTTGCTCCGGACGAGAAGTGCCCCCCCCCCCCGACAAAAAGTGCGAACCCCCCCCCCCCCGACAAAAAGTGCGAACCCCCCCCCCCCCCGAACTTTTTTTGGGAAAAATTTTTGACCTTGACCAAAAAGTTTTTTGCTCCGGACGAGAAGTGCCCCCCCCCCCCCCCCCGAACTTTTTTTTGGGAAAAATTTTTGACCTTGACCAAAAAGTTTTTTGCTCCGGACGAGAAGTGCCACCCCCCCCCCGAACTTTTTTTTGGGAAAAATTTTTGACCTTGACCAAAAAGTTTTTTGCTCCGGACGAGAAGTGCCCCCCCCCCCCCTCCGGGTACCTTGGGCGTGGTCACCCGGTGGGGATATAAGGCGGCCGGGTTGCACGCATTTCTCATTTTAGCTCCAGCGCTTATGCTGACCGGTTCTTAAAATGTATCGTCGTATACCTTATGATCCTTCGTACTATAATCTGTTTGGTATTAATAGTATTACAGACAATGAGCAGAAATTGTATAAAAAATTTTGTTGTTTACTTGATAGAACGCACAAACTACCACCAAATACTTTCACCTACAAGCTACCCCTGATAGACAAGGATGATGTAAGCAAACTAACAACAATTCAAGTGAAATTTCTCGAAGAAAAAATCCTTGTTTGTGTAAGAGAAGTGTTTCATAATGAATATTCAAAAAGATTGGCCTTCGACTTTATTAAGGAACATGCAGGACGTGAAAAAGAACAGTACCCAGGATTATATTATTTATATCTTTTTGAGAATGGAGCAAGTGTAACGGTAGAAATAAGTATCAAACTAATGTAATTCTCCCAACCAAGTGTTAAACTAGGACTTGAACTTGGACTTGATTGAGGTTTTTGTAGAACAGAGCGGGGGATAGATCACTTTGCGGCAATGGACTAGCATGCTGCTTAGTGGTTTATCCCCCGCTCAAAGGGTATTTTTACGCGACCTTGACCCACATAAATGCATAGTTGGTGGGGGTATAATAAAGGGCAAACCAATTGGATGGATACACCACTTCTATACCATGGCTCTATTGCAGTGCTCTATCCCCGCTAAAAATAATAATTCCAAGTGACCTTGTTCCACATAAACTTGCTCAAACAGACATCTTTCAAAATATTTGTACAAAGTAGTGGATTTAGACCAAACATTATTGGTTTATCAAGCCTGTTGAAGAATATATTGAAAATGGGTGTTTAAAAGCCAAATTTACTAAATGATTGATAAACCGGATGTATATGACGTCACCTTCCCCCACCCTTCAACCTCGGGTATAAAGGGACCCGGTTGAGCGCGCTGCTCATTATTGCTTGGACATTCACCGAGTGCACACTCAAAGCCAAACTTGTTCAAAAATGGCTCTTTGCGATATTTGTGGTGAGTTTTTCCAAGATGAAGATATCTTTGTTTTACACCGAGAATTGCATCATGAAGAAAACAGAAAAGAAGAGATTGTTGTAAGTGAAGAAGACTTGGATGCGTTTGATCGGTTATTGGAAAACTACCAGAAACAGATGGACGACTGTGATAGCTATCTACAGTTACACCGAGAATTGCATCGTGAAGAGGACAGAAAAGAAGAGATTGTAGTAAGTGAAGAAGACTTGGATGCGATTGATCGGTTTTTGGAAAAACCCCAGAAGCAGAAGGACTGGGCTAGCTATTTACAGTTAATGCAAAGAAGAAGACCAAGTGTTATTCAATTTGCCGGAGCTGGACCATCTACAGCTGGAGGATTTATTGAAAAGGAAATGGAAGGAAAAAAAGTGGAAGATGTAAAACAACTGCGTACCCGAGAAGAGGATATGGAAGAAGAGGATACAGAAGAAGTGGAAGAAATAAGACAACTGCGCACCACAGCCTTGCCAGGACCAGTTGTAACTCATTTCAAAATTAATAATGTGCAATTGGAATTGGAAAACTTTATAACCCAAGCTAAAAATTTAGTTGTAAAAACATTGATGGAAGAATTGGCAAGATTGAACTTTATTAAATTTGGATTGGTGTTGGAGGCTATGTTTACTAATACCAATGGTGAAAACTCACCGAGAGCATTCATTGCTAAAAACCGAACCCTTACAACCACATCTGATATCAACGAAATTTTAGAAGATTGTTTGAATGAACTGCTAATGAAACTCCAAGAACACGAAGGAAGAGGATCTGGCTGGACGCTATCATCGATTGAAGGTATGGATGTGAGGGTTCACAAGCATGGATATGGTATGAGGGGTAGCAGCTTTATCCCTCTACCAAAGAAAATTAAAGACACCAACTCTTGCAGAAATGTTACAAACGGGGATAATGAATGTTTTAAGTATGCGATGCTAACTAAGTATGTAAAACATAATCCTTGTAGAGTTGGTAGGGAATATTATGAAAACGAACACCGCTACAACTTCCGAGGAATGTCGTATCCTGTGAGTCTTAATCAAATTGCAAAATTTGAGAAACAAAATCCAGGTGTTTCTGTTAACGTGTTCGGCTTAGATGATTCGAACAATGTGTATCCTCTACGAGTTGGAAAAGTGGAGCAAAGAAACCATACTGATTTATTATTGATAACTAAAGGCGAAATTTCACATTATGTGTGGATAAAAGATTTTGAAGCATTGGTTGTACGACAATTAACGAAAAATAAAATTAGAGTGACAGTGTGTAAGAGATGCTTTTGTTTTACGAATAAAGATTTGAGACGTGGAGGATCGGAGTGGTTGAAGGAACACCAAAGACTTTGTAATGACAACTATGAAGTGAAGATTAGTCTGCCGCCGCCATCTCGAGCGTTCATCCAATTCAACAAAACAGTTCACCAATATCGGATTCCAGTAGCCGTCTACGCAGATTTCGAATCCACGTTAGTACCACAGGAGCTTCCGGATGGTGAGGTGACTAGAAGAACCAAATATCAACTGCATCAACCTAACAGTTTTTGCTTATTGGTGAAATCGACTTTGCCTGAAGAACAGTTGCAAGACTATGGCTTAACATCCACTCCGATACTCTACCGTGGGGAAGAAGCCGCTAAGCATTTCGTAGACCAGTTGTATGACATTGCTGAAAAGGTGCAACGCTTATTCGGTAATGTTTTACCTATGGAACCTTTGAATCAAAATCAACAATCAATCAATCAATCAAAAATCTCTTTATTGTGACATTAAACATAAAATACAAACATTTTATCAGAAAAATAGTTCCACATGGGTCGAAGACCTGTGCGTGGAACGAGTTCTTATCATATATGAAATTAACAATAAAAAAAGAGAAAAAATATTTGTAAAAGTATTGGAACAGCCATATAAAAATTATTAGATAAATAGTGTGACATAAAAAGGTATTATTGCTGAGTAAGAAAGAGAGAAAAAAAAATTTAAATGATAAAGAAGAATACAATTTGGCAACAAGATGTTATTTATGCAAGAAGAGCTTCAGTGAAGAAAATCAAAAAGTAAGAGATCACGATCACCTGACAGGGTTATACAGAGGAGCTGCTTGTAATTCATGCAATATAAATTACAAACTGCCAAACTTTATCCCTGTCGTGTTACACAATCTTAGCGGCTATGACTCCCACTTCATTATCCCAGAGTTAGGACGAGATGATGGAAAAATCGAAGTATTAGCTGAAACATTGGAGAAGTACATCAGTTTCTCAAAAACAGTAGGTAAAATTAAACTTCGCTTCGTAGACTCTTATAGATTTATGTCATCTAGTTTGAGCAAATTGTCTGAGAACCTAAGAAGAGAAGATCTAAAAGAAACCAGCAAAATTGTACCTGAAGATAAATTGGACTTAGTAATGCGTAAAGGAGTGTTCCCCTATGATTACATAACTTCTGCAGAAAAATTCGAAGAAACCAGTCTGCCACCGATTGAAGCCTTCAATAGCAAGTTAAATGAAAGTGAAATCTCCGTTGAAGACTACAATCATGCTTGTAATGTTTGGAACCAACTAAACATTCAAACCTTAGGGGAATATTCCGACTTTTACATAAAATTGGACGTAACTCTGCTGTGCGATGTGATGGAAGAATTTCGAAACACCTGCTTCTCCGCCTATGGACTGGACCCTCTACACTCGTACACATCTCCAGGATTAGCATGGCAAGCTATGCTAAAGTCAACCAACTGTCGATTGGAACTTCTAACAGATATTGATATGGTGCTCATGATAGAATCTGGTGTACGGGGCGGTTTGACACAAGCTGTAACACGTCATGTCAAAGCTAACAACAAGTACATCCCAGGCTTCGATGAGAGACAACCATCGGTCTACCTTGGTTACTTTGACGCAAACAACCTTTATGGTTGGGCAATGTCAAATCCGCTTCCCTACGCTGACTTCAAATGGATCGACCCGGCCACCATCGGTGACATCTCACAGATTCCAAAGAATGGTCCAAAAGGCTATATTTTGGACTGTGATTTCGAATATCCGGAGCACCTTCATGACCATCACTACGACTTGCCTCTCCTAGCCAAGACTGAAGTTTCACCGACAGGAAGATGGCCGAAATTGATGATGACGTTGGAGAATAAAGATCGGTATGTGGCTCACTACTGGGTAGTTCAACAAGCTCTTGAATTGGGTCTACGTGTGGTGAGAATTCATAGAGCAATTGAATTCACCCAGTCTTGTTGGTTGAAACCATATATTGATTCCAACACTACAAGAAGAGCAGCAGCAACATCAGCATTTGAAAAGGACTTTTACAAATTGATGAACAACGCCATCTTCGGGAAGACCTTAGAAAACAAAAGAAAACACAAGATTGTAAAATTAGTAAGTGATCCTAAGAAATTGGAAAAATTAGTGCAAAAACCAAATTTTGGAACATCTATGATTATAAACGAAGATCTAGTTGCCGTAAGTATGAAGAAAACAACAATAGTGATGGATCGTCCGTTATACATTGGAATGTCAATTTTGGATATAAGTAAAACTTTAATGTATGATTTCCATTACAACAAAATGGTTAAACACTACGGAAGAGACAACATTGGAGTTGCATACATGGATACCGACGCGTTTATCTACTGGATAAAGACTTTGGACATGTATGAAGACCTAAGGAGTTTCCCATACAAAGACGATTTTGACTTCTCTGACTATCCGAAGAACCATCCAAATTACAACGAAAAGAATAAAAAAGTAATCGGAAAATTTAAAGATGAAGCAAATGGAATGCCTTTAGAAGAAATAGTGGCACTGATGGCAAAATTGTATTCATTTAAAATGTACAACGAGAACAACACACCGACAGTCAAGAAAGCAAAAGGAGTCAAAACATCGTACTTGAAGAAACATGTGACGTTTGACCATTACAAGACCTGCTTGTTTGAAGATTCTACAATGTCTGCAACGTTCAACACTATCAGAAGCTTTAAACATGAGGTCTACAGTGTCACTGAAGTTAAAAGGGCACTATCAGCTCGAGATGATAAAAGGCATATTATGCCGGATAAAATTCACACTCTTCCTTTTGGCCACTACTCTCTAAACCCTATCGACTAGTAACCTATTCTTCGTCCTTCTACAACTTCGACCTTATTCCTTTCTCCTTCCGTAAAAAAATGGGGAACACGGCAAGTCAAACGCCGTGTTCCCCATTTTTTTACACAAGTTTGGATGACCTTGACCTATATAAATGATGTGAATATTTAAGACAACATTCATTGTGATTATACATGTGATACATGAAACATTCAAACCTGCAATATGAAGAACTTGAAGAAAGAAATTGTCAACGAGCTTCATAAACCTGCAAGAAGAAAGTTTCCACGAAGAAATACAGTGATAAAAGGAATAAATGATTTATATCAAGCGGATTTAATCGAAATGATTCCTTATAGTAAACAAAATAGAGGATTTAAATACATATTGACTATTATTAATTGTTTTTCAAAAATGGCAGATGCTTTACCACTAAAAGATAAAAGTGGCAAAAGTGTTACAAAAGCAATGGAAACAGCTATACAAAGAGACAAACATACTATAAAACATTTACAAACTGATGATGGAAAAGAATATTTTAATAAGGAATTTGCAAATTTAATGAAAAAACACAACATTAACCATTACTCAACCAATTCAGAGGTAAAAGCATCAATAATTGAAAGATTTAACAGAACTTTAAAAGGTGCGATGTATAAGATGTTTTCCAACAGAGGATCACACGTATGGATTGATGTGTTACCAAAACTTATAAGCGATTACAATAACAAGTTTCATAGAACTATCGGTATGAAACCAAGCCAGGTGACTAATAAAAATGAAAAACTTGTATTAAAACGTATAAAAATGAATACTAAACCAAAAGTTGAAAAACTAAAGCCTAAAAGGTTTAATGTTGGTGATAAAGTGCGAATAAGCAAATACAAAGGTGTATTCAGTAAAAGATATCTTCCGAACTGGACAAATGAGGTATTTACCGTATTTAAGGTGCAACCTACAGTACCAGAAACTTACATTTTAAAAGATAATAAAGGACAATTGCTTGAAGGAGGTTTTTATGGACATGAAATGTTAAAATCAACAGTAGGTGATGTATATCTAGTAGAAAAGGTGTTGCAACGCAAAAAAGATAAGGTTAAAGTAAGATGGTTAGGATTTAATAAGACGGAAGATTCTTGGATACCTAAAAAGGATCTAATATAATGATAGAGCATCATTTTGGGTTGAACCATTACAAAGGATGGAGATAATACCGCAAAAAGACAATTTTACTATTAATAATATAGATGAACTCACAGTGGATGGTTCTCAATTCAATACTGGGAAACACGGTGTTTTGTTACCAAACACGGTGCGTTGTCTGGTTACCGGTCCTTCCAATTGTGGAAAAACAAATGTAGTATTCAATTTGATTACAAACCCTAAAGGCTTACGTTTTAATAATTTATATGTATTTTCAAAGTCACTACAACAACCAAAATATCAGTTATTGGAACAAATACTCAATAATGTACCTGAAGTTAAATATTTTAAATTTAACGCGAGCGAGAGTGTCATGCAACCGCAAGAGGCTAAACCATTCTCAGTATTCATATTTGACGATGTATCTTGTGAAAATCAAAATACAATAAGGAATTACTTCGCCATGGGTCGACATAACAACATAGATAGCATTTATATTGGTCAAACTTACAGCAAAATACCGAAACAGCTCATTAGAGACAATGCAAACATGTTAATTGTATTTAAACAGGATGAAACCAACCTAAAACACATATATTATGACCATGTAAGTGCGGATATGCCATTCGAACGATTTAAAGAGTTGTGTGGAAAGGCTTGGGCTGAAAAGTATGGGTTTTTAACAATTATAAAGGAACAACCGCTAAACAATGGTCGATACAGGATAGGATTTGATAAATTTATACTAATACACTGATCATGATGTAAAACATTCATTGTTGTACAACACGTCTTGCTACAAACATGGTTAACCAAGAAAAGTTAATAAAGGAAATAAAATCACTTAGTGATTCTATTCGGGATAAAAACAGAGCATTAAAATTAGGTATTAGCGAAAGGGAGAAATTTCTTGAATCTACTTTTAAACCTATTACTGAACCCTTGAAACAATTAAACAAAAAATTTGCTAAACCCGTTTTGGAAGGAGATGCAATTGCACCTATTACAAAGTTTGAAAGAGAAAATATAAAATCAGAAGATTTTAGTGATGAAGACCTGGAATCCTCTACATATAGTGGTTTTACCGGTGAAGAACCTGAAAGAGAGCTAGAATCACCAGACTATAGTGGTATAAGAGAATTATATGAAGTAAAAGCTAAAAGAGGACATGAAGATGTATCAACTGCTAGTGAAGAGGAAAAAGAAGAAGAAGCAAGGGAAGGTCCGTCAAACATAAGCTTGTTGGGTGAAAACATTCATAACAAAGGACCTTTAGGAAGGAAATACATGATAAAAATGTTAGCTGGAATAAATCCTAATAAAAACTACCATAGTTATGGAGTAAGATTAACAGAAGAAGGTTTAATGGTTGGTAATAGCCCGGTAAACATTGATGAAGATGATAATATTATTGTTGGTAATCAAAGATATAAGGGCACAAGAGGATTATTTGAATTATTATTTGAAAAAAAGCCTTTAGAATTGTTAGTTAAAGAAGAAGATATGGAAGCATATAAACAGATTTTGGAACACACCAATGCATACAGGAGGAAGTATTTAGCTGACCAGCCAGTTTTTAGATCAAGGTCTTTAAAATATAGAGTATTTGTATCCAAGTTAATACCAACAACGAGAAGACAACCAATGCCGATAATGCCAAGAAAACCTGTAAAACGAAGGTTTGTGTCATCCACTTTGGATATAAGTGCTCCAGAACCAAGAAAAAGAAACAAATCTGTTACAGGTACAGGTTTAATGAAGAAACTATATAACACAAATGTGATTTATTACAATAATATCAATAAATTGGTGGATAGAATGAAACTAATACATGAAGCTAAAGAAGCGGGTCATACTGGATTGGAAAACGAATGGGTGGCTTTAGTGGATGAACTCCGAAACCGTGGGGTAATCTCATAAAAATGCGTTACTCCCTAGATTACTATTCAGTTGCACCATGAGTGTCGACAAGTTCGGACGTTACTCCTCGGATGGGTTATATTACGCAAATAATTTAAAAAGAGGTGCTGGTTTACCACAAACACCTGATGGAGATTATGATATAACTAATAAAAGGTTAAAAAACATAAAAGATCCCACAGATGAAAACGATGCAATAAATTTAAAAGTATTAAAAGAAAATATATCACCAACATTAAGACTACAGAAAAACACATATGACGCAGGTAATCATAGAATTGTCAATGTTGGTAAGCCAAATCAAAACGCTGATGCAATAAACAAAGGTTATTTATCATCAGAATTAAAAAATACGCTAAAATTCAATGGAAAAACGTATACTGCTGAAAATAAACGTATATCCAACGTAGATGATCCTAAAGATGCAAAAGACAGCGTAAATAGACGCTATTTACATTCATTAATACCTGAAAAGACAAAAGATGGTTTTTCTTTTTATAAATTTGTTATTAACGATATAGGTTATCCGAAAAATGAAAATGATGCTGTAAATTTAAAATATATAAAAGATCATTGTATTACACGTGATGTAGGAGTTATTGATTGTCTAGGTAATTGTTTAGCGAATGTTAAAGATGGTTCGGCACCATCAGATGGTGCAACAGTGGGTCAAATGATGGAAACCTTAAAACAAGAAACAACCTCTTTTGTAAAACAAGATCAAGTAGTATCAAAGCAAGGGGATGAATTTGTTCAAGGTAATGAAAAATTTAATTTATTAACATACAAAAATAATGCTTGGGATTGCATGGGTAAAGGGTTATCAAATATGGGATGGGGTTATGAAAAACATGATGCAGCTGCTTTATCACAAACCGTACATCTAGATCCAGATCATTCTTTTAGATTTTTTACATGTAAAAATAAAGTAATAAAATACTTGCATAATGGAAGAGATCCAAATGATGCTGCAACTGTAGGACAAACATTACAATATGACAGTGCAAATAAAGAGTTTATTTATAATAAGCAAAGATTTAAATTAATGGATGTAAATGATTATCAAAATATATTAATTGCAGATCCAAATTCATTTAGCGGATTTAGAAAATTGTCTGGTGAACAATTTATTCATAAAAATCATGTGTTTCGAAATGAATCAGACGGAGCATTAGTTAGTGGAAATTTTAAATATTTTAAATGTCCCGGGAGCGATGAAAATGTAACTGATAAAGACTAAGAATTTGTATAAAAACTGATATGGGTTAGAAATCGAGACTAATATTATAAAAATGGGTTACACTCTAGAATGTTATTCAGTTGCACCATGAGTGTTGACAAGTTCGGACGATATTCCTCGGATGGATTATATTACTTTAATACTTTAAAAAGAGGTGCTGGCTTACCACAAACACCTGATGGAGATTATGATATTAGTAATAAACGGTTAAAAAACATTAATGATCCCACAGATGAAAATGATGCAATAAATTTAAAAGTATTAAAAAAAGAGATATTACTAACACTGAAACTAGACAAAAACACATATAACGCGGGTAATCATAGAATTTCCAACGTCGGTAAGCCAAATCAAAACGCTGATGCAATAAACAGAGGTTATTTATCATCGGAATTGAAAAATACGTTAAAATTCGATGGAAAAACGTATAATGCTGAAAATCGACGTATATCTAACGTAGCAGACCCTGTAGATGAAAAAGACAGCATAAATAGACGCTATTTACATTCTATAATACCTGAAAAGACAAAAGATGGGTTTTCTTTTTATAAATTTGTTATTAACGATATAGGTTATCCAAAAAATGAAAATGATGCTGTAAATTTAAAATACATCAAAGATCATTGTATTACACGTGATGTAGGAGTTATTGACTGTCTTGGTAATTGTTTAGCGAATGTAAAAGATGGTTTTGCACCATCAGATGGTGCAACGGTGGGTCAAATGAAGGAAACTTTAAAACAAGAAACCTCCGGTTTTGTGAAACAAAACCAAGTAGTAACACGTCAAGGAGATGTATTTGTACAAGGAAATAAAAAGTTTACTTTGCTTGAAGAAAACAATTATGTTTGGGATGGTAAAGGAAAGTTATTGACAAATTTAGGTATTGGTGAAAAGCCTGGTGATGCTGTTACTTATGAACAGATAATACAATTAGAGCCAACTGGAAAAAAATGGTGGAATTGTGATAACAAACGATTAACAAATGTTGCAGACCCTGATTATGCCAATAACGCTGTAACTGTTAATTTTCTTGTTAAAGTAATAGGTAATTTATTATTTGATATGCATAATTATATTGCAGCAGGACAACATAAACCTATTGACGAAAAAATGAGAAATACATGGATTAAACAAGAAATTCTTTATAAATATTTTTTTAATCATAACACACAAAAGTTTAGATCATCAGATTGGGGTGATTTTGATATTTAATTAAATAACACCATATATTACATCATTTATGTGCAACCTGTCATAGAGGTAACACATGGGTTACGCTTTTCGAATATAAAAGACAATCATGGCGTTTCATTACACCAGTCCATATCGAGACACTATACGGAAAGGAGGCGGTATCACGTCCACAGCGGTTTCTCTGTTAAGTAAAGCTTTAAATCGTATTCCTGTAGGATCTATCGTAAACAGAGCAATAGACGCTTTACCATACGAATTTCACATACCGGGAGGTTATCAGTATTGCGGACCAGGAACTAAATTGAAAAAACGACTGGAAAGAGGTGATCCAGGCATAAATAAGTTAGATCAGGCTTGTAAAGAACACGATATCGCATATTCCACGTTTACCGATTCAAAAAATAGGTCAATCGCTGATAAAAAGCTAGCGAATATAGCTTGGCAACGAGTAAAGTCTAGTGACGCTAGTATTGCGGAAAAAGCAGCAGCTTTAGCGGTAACAGCAGGTATGAAGGCTAAAACAGCGGTAGGAGGTGGAAAAAGGAGGGGTAAGAATAAAAAAGGATCAACCAAGAGAAAACATGGTGGTAATATTAGACTAAAAAGACGTTCTCCGAGGAAAAATAATAAAAAACCGACAATATGGTCAATGGTAAAAAACGGGGCTGGTCTATACCTAAGACCGTATCGTGCATATTAAATAAAAGAAATCAATTGGTTATACCACATAAAGCGTTGACTAATGTTGAATTATTTAAATATATTTCCTGTTTAAAAATACCATTTTTCCGCGGAGTATTTATGAAAGACAGTTTACCAAAGAAAATATGGAAAAATGAGACTGGAATCGTAAATTTGGATAATACTGAAGGGTCCGGCACCCATTGGGTGTGTTATAAGAAACTAAATAGTAATGTATATTATTTTGATAGTTTTGGAAATTTGCCACCACCTAAAGAACTTGAACATTACTTTAAATCTGCTAAAAACATATATTACAACTATAAAAGAGAACAACCTGATAATACTTCAATATGCGGCCATTTATGTTTGGAATTCCTAGCTAAAAGTATCAGTCACTATTGAGATGTCTTCCTATACGGTATCATTAACAGGAAAATCGTCCACTTTACGAAGTATCCTTTTTCCAGCGTTACGCTTGCAAAAAGGAAGATTTTGGGAGGCAGCACTGTTGGATTTTACAACTTACAACTCTATTCCCAATGTTACGGAAGGTAAAAATAACTTATTACATTATTATAAAGGAAAAGATGCCAGTGGGAAGTTTACAGACTTGGAAGTTTGCACTCTACCCACAGGTTCTTATGAAATTGATCATATTAATGAATTTTTGCAAAATAAAATGGGAAAAGACAATATAACGCTAAAAGGTAATAACAATACAATGAAAGCTGAGCTTACTTCAAAATATTATATAGATTTCAGTAAGTCAGACTCAATTGGTGATTTATTAGGATTTCCCAAAGATGGAGCGATTTTAGAACCAAATAAAACACATTCCGGTAAACAAACTGTAACAATATTAAAAGTCAATAGTATAGACATAACTTGTAATATTATACAAGGAGCTTACAGAGATGGAGCAAATACTCATATAATACATACTTTTTACCCCAGTGTACCACCTGGATTTAAAATTGTTGAAAAGCCGCAAAACCTGGTATATCTACCTTTGAACACCACTTTCATTTCAGACATCGTGTTGAACGTATTGGATCAAGACGGTAACTTGATAGATTTCCGAGAAGAGCCTATTACGGTTAGATTACATTTAAAATCAACACTTTAATACAAAACCATGGGTTTAACATTTAAAAGCGAACAACCTACGGGAATCCGCATTAGTAGCTCTTCAGCTGTGGAGGAGTTAACACGCGAGAACATTCGTTTCTTAGAGAGAATTGGATTAAAAGTAACCGAAAATGGATATACTGGATATAGCTCAGGGTCCAACATTCGACGAAACCCTATGGGAAAAAGAATATCACACCCACAACCCTTACACTTCATCAAAATTAAACAATAACGATGAAATTCGTATTCCCATACAAAATCAAGACATTTACACACTACCATGTGAAAGTTACTTGTATATTGAAGGAAAAGTTACTAAAAAGGACGGTACTACTACTGGTACAACAGTTCCATTTATAAATAATCCCATGGCTTTCCTGTTTGATGAAATTAGATATGAAATATCAGGTGTAACAGTTGATTCTACTAAAAAAGTAGGTATTGCAACAACTTTAAAGGGATTAACATCTATATCACCTAATGAAACCAATTTAATACAACCTGCAGGATGGGTTTTACCTGCAAAAGACACAATCACTCCAGATACAAATGGAAATTTTGATTTTCATATTCCGTTACGTTTGTTGCTTGGTTTTGCTGAAGATTATAGGAAAATAATATTAAACGTTAAACAAGAATTAGTTTTGTTGAGATCTTCAAACGATAAAGATATTATTAAAGCTCCAGACGGTACAACAGATGCAACTTTAGAATGGAAATTAACATTAGACAAAATTGTATGGAGAGTTCCACATGTAAAATTAGCTGACGAGCATAGAATGCTACTATTAAGAAAGTTAAAGGCTGATCGTGATATTGTAATTCCTTTTAGAAGTTGGGAATTTCATGAACATCCCAGCTTGCCAACTACGGATCGACACACTTGGACTGTTAAAACATCTAATTATGTGGAACGAGCCAGGTATATTATATTTGGTTTACAAACAGGCAGAAGAGACACCATCACCAAACATGCAGGCCAATTTGATCATTGCAACTTGAAAAATATTAAAGTTTATTTAAATTCACAATTTTTTCCATACGATAATTTAAATGTGTCATTCGCTAATAAAAAGTACAGCATATTGTACGATATGTATGCAAGATTCCAAAGTTCATATTATGGTAAAATGAATGCACCTTTACTATCACCAGAAAAATACTTAGATGGTTACCCTATAGTTGTAATCGATTGTTCTAAACAAAATGAATCGGTAAAATCATCAAGTGTAGATATAAAAATAGAAATGGAATTCAACGCGCCTATATCGGCTAATACAACTGCATACTGTTTAATACTACATGATAAAATCGTAACATACACACCTTTAACTGGAATTGTTAAAAATGTATTGTAAAAAACCGGTTTTGTTACATTCCAATGCATTCCGCGAGTATAAAAGCAGAGTGTTCAGGTCGCTCCTCATCAGTTTGTTGCCTGTTCTTGTATGGGTAGCATCTTATTCAATATGGCTTCTCCTAGTGGTACACAAGAAAATGTAGTAGATATTGAGAAGGAGATATCCGACTTTTTAGATCTTCAAGGTCAACCGGAGGGAGATGAACACAACGCTTGCGGACAACTCCACGGCAGTAATAATGTTGAGGAAAAAGGTAAAAGAAGAAAGAATGCACAGAAGAAGAAAAGGGATACTGAAGATAATATTTCTCCTAACATATTGAGTGAGGTATTCTTGCGAATATTTTATCCAATCTCATCCAGTTTGGACAAAAGTGTTTTAATCGGTGTTATGAAATCGACGAATTATTCACCTACTGTAATTTTGACTCATGGACCCAAAATGATTTTGTTCACCGATAGTGCTTGGGAATCTTTTATGAAGCACTTGCATCTGCTAGAATGCTATTTAACTAGTAACATGTATGGAAGAAAGACAAGAGTAGGACTTTTGGATTCAAATGTGGAAATTGATATTATAAAGAATCGTGGTGACCATCAATTGCGGTTTAGAGACACAACAAGACATGATAACAAGATTCAACTTAATCGAGAAGAGTTTTTTATTCTAACCTGTGCAACTGAACCAATAACAAGATACTTGAGACAACTAGTGTTTTCAAGTTCTATTATTAAAGATTATTTGGAAGACACTTTGGACAAACAACCGGACGCACCTATATTGTACGGACCTGTGGATACTTCTATATTTAATAGGGTTCCTCATGAAGTACAAATGTGGAGACAGTTGGAAAAATACGCTCAACTACATAAGAAATCAGTAAAACAGGAAGAAGAGGAAGAAGGAGGAGAAGAATCAAGTGTTAGTGATGAAAATGAAAACAAGGAGAATGTAAAGATGGAAACTTAGATGACAATGGTTGGTTTTTAAAACAATATCAAACACTTTGTGGGGTTAGGCCTACCGGGGACGGTGCCCACGTTAAATATACACCAACGCGCCAACAACTGTACGGCCAGGTATAAAAGTCGTACCTACCGTGGTGTGGAAATCAGTTGACCTTTGGACTTCGTCATGAGCAGACGGGTGATCTTCGCAATGGACAAGGAAGAAGAACAAGTAAAGTCCAAACCTGGTATAATTGAGTTCCAAGCGTTTCGGGGTAATGATGATAGATTTATCATAAAAGAACTTGTGTTTTTCGATATCAATACAAGTGTTCCATATACATTTTTGTTCAAACCACCATGTTCTTATTCATCATTAACTAGCAAAGCCGCTACTACCAACAGGTGGATTTCAAAATATTTCCATCATATCGATTGGTATGATGGTTTTGCAAGTTACACGGACTTATATAACATCATGCATCAGTTTTCAAACAGGTTTACCAATATTTATACAAAAGGACTGGAAAAGAAGAGATGGATCGAAGAATTTACTCATGTTCCGGTTAATGATGTGGACTTGGATAAAAACTACAAGTATACGATGGAAAATGTTTGTATTTGTACTAAAAGTCCAGAACATGAAAAAGATAGACATTGCGCTTTAAAAAACGCCTATAAACTCGCATCTTACCTTCAAAGTGGGGAAGTGGGGAGTGGTGGGGGTGACGGGGGTTATATAAGTGAGGAGCAGACCGGGACCTGGCATGAGTATTACTCGAGATTCCGAGACGACAACATCTCCCAGCAAGAAGACGAAGAAGAAGACAATCTTTAACTCAACCATGGCATCTCACCAGTTCCTGCAAACTTTGGTTGAGCAGTTCAATGCTCACTCCAAATCTACCATACTACCCGTCAAGAAGTGTTCCGAACTTAAAGACGAGAAGCACTACATTATCCACGCCATGAAGAAGATGGAGACTTCAGTTGGAGAGGCCATTTGCTGCAGTCTTAGCGAGGCACCGTTCACTCCGGGGGATGAGCCCAAGTTCCAAGTCTACCTGCCGAAACGGTTCGTCCATCTCCTCCAGAACGAGGATCTGCGCTCCATCCAACCCGGCTGTCTCTACCTGGTTTCCCACGGTTGCACGGGTAGCAATTCCACCGAGTTGACCATCCACATCGCCGACAAGCAGCAGTGTTAGATTTTAATTTTACTGTTGTACATATGTTATTGTAATGTTTTATAAATAAATAAACCATAAAAGACAAAAAATGCAACATATCAATATGTGAAGTTTGTCACATATTGATATGTTGCATTTTTTTTTAAACTTCGCGGGTGACCTTGACCTTTGACCTTTGCATTTCACAGTTACCCCCACCACCAAGCTAAAGGTTAAACCTGCTTCGATGCAAACACCCCCACCACTTTTTATAGTACCCCCAAGCGCTGTGCCTCAGCTTCATTTCAACTCCGACGGTCAACCGTACAACATCAAGATGTCTCTCAATGTAAGTTGTGCTAGTTATGAGGAGGTAACCATTAAGACTCAGCAGGAGCTGAACGACTTGTACAAGGAGTTGCAGCTGATGGTGGCGCGAGGCTACCGTATAAATGTGCAAGTCTACGCTTGCAATATACGCAATCTCCGACACCCAAAAGAAGAGTCTGAACATTACTCTTCTCCAGCGACTTCATCACCGGCGTCCATGAAGACTGAAGCGAGCCAGACTTTGGATTATTTCAGCTGACTAGCAGTTGTCTTCCTTCTTCTTACCATTGTAGAATATGTTTATTTATTTGTTATATTAAAGATGTAAAAGAGAAAAAAACACCTATCTTGTTACTGACATATGTGCTCAGTAACAAGATAGGATTTTTTAAAACACAATTTGGATGACCTTGAAACTTCCCCCACCACTTTTTCATAGTACCCCCAAGCGCTGTGCCTCAGCCTCATTTCAACTCCAACGGTCAACCGTACAACATCAAGATGTCTCTCAATGTAAGTTGTGCTAGTTACGAGGAGGTAACCATTAAGACTCAGCAGGAGCTGAACAATTTGTACAAGGAGTCTGAAAAGGAGGTTGTCAACAAAACCGATGATCAACAATTGTGGGACTCCTCTATTACAGAAAAGGAATTACATGCAGCCGTCGAAGCTGTCGAGGAAAAGGAAAAGAACCTCAGGCAGCTCTGGTTGGCTCAGATGGATATTTGCGGATCTGTGCCGCGTGATGATTTTGAACTTCAATGTCAGATGGCAATTACCCAGCAACTAGAAGAAGCCGAAAAGGAGCTAAAGAGTGGAGGTACTATCCGGGCGGAGGTGAAAACTGAGAAACAGGAAGAATATAACGAATATGGTGATTAAACGTACTGTTGATCCCAATCCTTTTAGTTTTAAGTGGTTATGTTATAAGTAAATAGAAAAAGTTTCCTTTTTTTAAAAAACTCCATTTGGATGACCTTGAAATTTCCCCCACTACTCTGTAATACCACCATTGCTCGCTGCACCAAGCATCATTCCTCCTCCAACAACCATGGCGGACACACCTGCTTGCAATGCCATGTCTTCCACCGAAGATGTACCCAATACGAATTGGAAATTGACAATCGACAACGTGCATTATTTAGAAACCATCTGCGATTGGATGAAGTCTATTCTCCTCGACAACCCGGGAATAAAGCTCAAGGTCACTTTAGATTATGATTGGTCTGAAGTTATACTGCAGCAAGACGATCAACAATCACTGGAGTATTTGTCAAATTTACCATCGTCAACCATATATACTACAAATGAGGTGGAAAGGGAAGAAGAGGAGCATGAGGTTTAGAGTTTCTTATTTTTTTAAAACCCAATTTGGATGACCTTGAGATTTCCCCCACCACTTCCCATATACCTAGAGTGCGCAGGGCTGGACAGTCAGTCGCTCGGTGTCCGTCGTAGGGTGCACATCGCGGTTGCTACTCCAATTCCTGACAATTTGGGGTAGTTCAAAGTCACCACACTTCTACAACTTCAAGGTCATCACGCTTTAACTCTGGGACTGCATCAACTTGTATTATTTCTGTGTTTTGACTCAAGGTCATCTCACTTAAACTCTGGGATGGTATCAACTTGTAGTATTTCTATGTTTTGACTCAAGGTCATCACACTTTAACTCTGGGGCAATATCGACTTGTAGTACTTCAGTATTTTAGCTCAAGGTCACCACACTTTAACTCTGAGACTGCATCAACTTGTATTATTTCTGTGTTTTGACTCAAGGTCATCACACTTTAACTCTGGGAAGGTATCAACTTGTAGTATTTCTATGTTTTAACTCAAGGTCATCACACTTTAGCATGTAACTTTAAGGTAGCACCGAAACGGTGCTACCCGGCTTGACATTTTCAAGTTTCCCAAGGTTATCACAATTTCCCCCACCACTTCCCATATACCTAGAGTGCGCGGGGCCGGACAGTCAGTCGCTCGGTGTCTGTCGTAGGGTGCACATCGCGGTTGTAGTACTAGTCTAAAGTAAGGCAGCTGGGCTAGTTCAAGGTCACCCGAGCGGTGTCACATGACGGTTTAGGCAGAGTCACGTTGCAAACTTCAAGTTTCCTCGGCACTTTTGCTGTTTCTCATCGCAAATTCGCTCCAAGTCGTCAAGGTCATGGGAACCGGACTAAAACTCGGAGCGTAGTGCGAGAAACCGCAAAAGTGCCGAAAAATTTTAGGTTTCAGCGTGACCTTGACCTTTGTGACATCGATGACGTCATTTTGGTGACGTAAGGGGTGATGACGTCATCCGCACGTCATTTCTGTGACGTCATGGGTGTGACGTCATGGATGTGACGTCATTAGTGATGACGTCATCGATTGCGTCATCGATGACGTCATCGATGACGTCATCGGTGGGGTCATTGACCTCGATGACGTCATCGCTCAGGTGACCTTGAAGTGAGCCAGCAGCCTTACTTTTGCACTACTCACAATCAATAATAATAAAAACACGCTTTGAAAATCGTCTACGGTTTTTTTTTTTAAACCCCCTTCCTAATTCATCTTAATTTGTAAACAAATATAATTGATAGTCGTGAAATAATAAATAACTATGTAAATAATCTAAGTATTATGCTCAATATCGGTACTGTTGAAAAGTTTTTGATGCGAATATGACTGAATTAGTTGGTGTATCATGAAAAAAAGAATAGTCCTAGAAAGACCCCTACTATTAGAAAACTACAATTTGTTAAAATATGAAATTGAGAGTTGTGAAATAATAGTTATTAAATAAAGTTATTAAATAAATATTCTAGTTATTGATGTGGCTTTTATGAAAATTTAGGTGATATGATATTTTAATTAAGGAGTTGTGGAAAGAACAGGAGTGGAATCAAAGTTTATTTTATGAGTTGCAAAATAGTTGAAATTTGTTTCAAAGTATAGTTTAAGTCAAGATAATTCGAACTCAGGTGTTATGAGTTCATTGTAGTACTTCAAGTGACAATGTTTCTCTGTTAGTTAGCCAGCGCTTAATGTTGCAATCTGGCGTATCCAGTTCCGCCACGGGGAGGCCGAGAAACGTAGGAACCATATATGTACATATTTACAAATCAATATTAAATATAAACACCGGGCAGTTTGATACGCAGCAACCCTAGCCTCTGCGATATATTTACAAATCTTAAAACTAAAATCACACCGGGGAGTGATCTGCTCACAAACCTTAAAACTACTGTACAAAAAACTAAACAGGGATGGGCAGGCCCCCTATCGTACTGCCATAAAATGTCTAAATCCAACGGGGAATTTTGATAATGCAGGCCCCCTGGCTTACTGCTGAGTCAAATAAGGATTTATCGAAGGAGTTCGTCATATACAATGTTCTTTGCATATGCGACTCCTTCGCGGATCCTATCGGGATTTACCAGAACAGCAATGTTGTCTGGATGTCGAACTCTACTGAGTAAGACGTACAACTGACCATGCGTGAAACAGTCCGTCCGAAGATCAACACCAACTGACTCTATTGTTTGACCTTGGCTCTTGTGCCCTGTCATACAATAGGCCAACATCAACGGAAATTGACGTCGACGAACTTGTAACGGCGATCCCTCGACAAAGGGAAAAGTGAATTGTATTCGGGGGATACAAATCGGTTCCCTTTGTCCAGGAAGTCGGACTGTGACCAAGCGGTTGCTGATCGCAGTCACAATGACTTTTGTGCCGTTAACAAGTCCTTCAGCGATGTTTAGGTTCCGCATAACGAGGCACACGGAACCAATCTTCAGACGGAGGACATGGTCAGGGACGCCTTTCCCAGTAGCCTGGTTCAGAAGTTGAATATCGACATCCAGTCCATCATCGCCTTCTTTGTCAGCAGAGTCAGCGCTTCTCAGCTCGTAAATGTGGCCGTCTAAGGAGTTTAAGACGATATTGTTAATCTCCTTGACATTCACAATTACAGTCGAGAGAATCGCTCTCTGTGCACAAAGATCCGGATCCAATAGGCAGTTTGGAGGAAAAACAAAATTGATCAAATCGGGCAGGGTAACAAAATGTCGAATGCCAGTCAAAGGGATAAGCATTTGACAATCCCTACCCTCACCAAAAGAGCTGGAACGAATAGTTCCGTTGCCCACCTCAAGGAGAAACTCTGAGTAGGCAGAGGATTGACAAGTCCTATGAGGTGTCGTCAAAGAGAAAATTTGAAAGTGTCGCCAAAGATGCGACGCCCGGAGTGATACACAGGCAACGTCAGATGGTGTACGAGCCTTCACCACGACGGGCGCGATCTGGCGGAAGTCTCCCGAGCAGAGTACGATCTTACCTCCAAATGGCACATTTGAGTTCATTAAATCCCTCAGAGAACGGTCAATGATCTCAAAGATAAACCTATGTGCCATTGGAGCCTCATCAAAAACTATGAGCTGTGCGGCTCTGATGAGCTCTGCTCGTTGAGACCCGTTGGTGACACTCCAATAGCCGGTGCCATCCCCAAGATCGAGTGGAATCTTGAACATGCTATGGGCAGTTGTACCCCCCGACATGTTTCCAGCAGCGATCCCGGAGCTGGCCACAGCAAGAGCCACTTGACGGCAACCTCGAACATAAGCGAGAATGACGCGGATAAGCGACGTCTTCCCATACCCACCAGGACCATCGAGGAAAATGAGTTTGGACTGTCTGTTTTCCTGACGATTTTGGAGGAGGGAACTCACATAGTCAAATACGCGCCTTTGGTCCTCTGACAGTTTGGGGAGCCACTCTTCGACAATTGACCGCTGAATATTGTCCCCGTACATAAGGAGTTCTCTCCCCAACTCCGTCGTGTCGTCACGAACATCTGGGAGGCCGTGATCTACTAAACAAGAGCCCTGACGCCTAAGCTTACGGTCAATTTCGATAAGAGCCAGTTTGACTGCCAGGTCCGAATCGTGCGGGTTCCGTTCTAAGTGGTCTTCGCAAAGTGAATCTCGGAAAACATCCCACAAAAGAGCAGCGGGAGCTCCCATATTGCAAAGGATCACAAAGAACGAACGCAATCTGGGGCCAATCATAAATTGGGCTGCTTCACGCAAGGCATACTGATACTCTTCCTCATCCTCAACCAGGCCGAGATTTCGAGCTACTTCCTGGAAAGTATGACAATTTCCACCACGAGAAAGAAGATCAGCATACCCACGGCAAGGAATTAGCATAAGAAGTAAACGAAGGTAGTACTGCTCACTTCTGGTGGGAGAGACCCAAAATAGACGACACACTTTTTCTCCACGCTGGCGCGCTGTGATAAAGTGTTTACCGTCGGGATGGTCGAATATTTCGCCGTTGGCAGGACGTTTCGTGTGCACAATGTACTTTTCATAAAAAGACTGATAAGTACGATTGTCAAATTCGGGGTTCTGAGGACGATCGAAGTAAACAATTAACTTAGAGCTAGCTCTGGAAGTAGCATCTTCCAGCTGGTCTGGTCGAAAACAGACAGCCTGTTTCCCTTCCAGGTGAACTGGGAGACACTCAACCGTTGGTTCAGACACTGAAATAGGAAACCCCAGAAGTCTCCAACATGCGTCACTAGCACCAACCATTCTCTTCGTCACGTAATGATCTACCTCATCATCTTGCTTACTGAAGGGAGTCACAGTGACGTTCTGCAGGGAACCTCCCTTCATAAGATATTTGAAGAGGTATTTTATCACGCGGCGAGTAGAAGCTAGCTCTAAGTTAATGTGTGCTTCGTATTTAAGCAACAGGGCCGGGTTATATGGTACAACCCATCCGTCATGTACGCCAACTTGTCTTTTACGTGACGTTATGAAGCCCTTATTACTATAATCCCGTTTATATTGGACGAACCCTCTTTCATCAACGTGTGTAGTTTCACACGAGGGCTTAGGGAAGAACTTTGTGCAGTAACCCTTGGCAGAGTCCCAGCAAGGAAAGTCAGTTCGATGATCAGTACCACATGGGCCGTGAACCATGTGTTTCAGAACCAACTCTCTTAGCCGGCCTCCGGCTTCTTCCTCCGAGGGAATATCTGCGCGGATTAGTGAGTCAATGTCGGATGCTTGGACTGGTCCGTCTCCGTTAATCTTGAATACGATGTGGGCATGAGGAAGGCCCCTCATCTGCATCTCGATAACGTAGACGAAATAGACCGCACGACCGAACATTGCCCCACTTCGCAGATCTCGGAGAAGTTCCAGAAGTTTAATCCGGAAGACTCTGCAAGCAGTGCTAGGGTCACTGCGCCCACCCCCGCGGGGACAAGCTTTCTTGTTTTCCTCCCAAGTCGCGCTGTATGTAAATGTTAGAAAGAAAGTGGGGGAGCCCAGACGACAAACAAGAGCCATGGCGTGCTCATAATGAACTTTCATGTATCTGGGACCCCCTGTAAATGTACTTGGGAGGTAAACTTTTCCAGCTTGTGCCCCACCCTCGCCCTGGACAGTTTCGTCATTGGCTATGTCTTCCAAGACTTGTCTACCTGTACGACTACCACGTTGAACATCAAGGAGTTCATCCAATGGCCCTATCCGCATGGCATTGGAAGTTGGTTTGGTCTGGGAAAATTTTATGAAACGAAGTTTTTCTTCCTCATACCTCGCATACATCTCAACCTGCCAAGCTTGAGAAAGACGGCCGATATGAGAAAAGCGAGGTTCGGAAAGGAGAAGACAACGTGTGTAGTTGTATTGAGTGAGCTTTTTCCCATTATTGTCAAGAAGACCAATATGCCAACCCAATGTACCTTGCGGATAGAGCAAAGGATATTGGAAGGGTTCCATCAACGGACTTAACAGGTCTATGGACGTTGGCCTATCGTCACCTATTTTCCAGATGGTTAATTTCCTGGGTTCATTAACTGTTTCTTCTGTGCTGAGGACAGCGTGGACCTCAACGCCCGTTTGTCGGTCACCAAGAACTGGGCCATGAGTCGCTCGGGTGGTCAGTTCGAAATCCAAATGAGCAGCGACAGACGGCTCATTGGCTAATCGACGAAAATCTTGGACGAATGGATTAGAAGAATCTAGGAAACTGGTAATCTCATCGATCACTTCGCCATCGAGAGACCTGCCCATAGCAATATTTCTACGTTCCTCACCGTCATCTATGTACAGTCGAGAACGATTAACTAACTGGATATGCCGAGACTTAGTAACGAACTTCTGACCCGGAGCGGACAAATTGTATACATGATGGTACATACGACCTTCAATTTTGAAGAAAGCGAGACCACTTGGATGCCGGTATCCACCGGGCACCTCAAGAGCACAGAAAGCGAAAAGGTCGTTGTAAGCCCTTGCCCGTTCAAGAAATCGACGGTTAGAATAGAATGCTGCTTGAAGGGGAGGCAATCGAAGGACATTGTAAGCTCCATCTCCACAGCACCATTTTTTTCTATCACGTTCTTCATCAAACAACCTAGCTCCACATAGAGGACATTTGTAGATATCTTCCGCCCAAAGACTAACTTTGTTTAATTTATAAGCGATAATGTGATCGCATAAATTTCCATTCCAGGTGGCCATTGGACCATGTTTGTTGATGAGATGACTAAGTGAAACAGGCAAATGTCTAAGCTCTTTGACTATTGGATTTTTCAATCGAAAAACCTGAACTCTCTGACGTGAAGCTTCGGGATGAAGCTGGTCATATCGCTTCACAGAATTCCGATGTACTTCAGGATGCTGTTGAGTGTATTGACTAACAGCAGCCCTGTGTACATCGGGATTCCGTTGGGAATACCGTTCAACAGCAGCCCTGTTAACTTCAGGGTGTTGTTGACTGTATTTCTTGACCGCATCCCTACGCTTCTCATGATTTTTCTCGACATATCTTTTCTTTGCCTGCTGCAATTGTTCTTCACGGGTGGTCGAGAGAACTTTAGGCCGCCCACGCTTAGTTTTCTTAGGTCGCCCTGGTCCTTTTTAACGACTGGGTGGTCAACTGGAATATCTTCCGATTGAAGAACTGCATGTGCTGTTGAATCAGTCCGCTCTATAGATCTTTGGAATGTAAGTTTAGTAATATTATACTGACTTTCAATTCCACCGAGTGCAGAATTAGCAAGAAGAAGAGAAGCGAGTGATAAATAACTGTCGCAGACAAAGAGGCGTGCACGGTTTTCACCATCAATTGAGCTGTGACGACGCTCCTCGTCTACTCCATGAGAGTCAAAAACAAACAACATTCCATCATCACGCCAAAAGGCTACTGTATTCATCTGTCCCGTAAACAGAAAACCGCCAATCGAATCAGTAGATAAAATGTCTTCCAAAATATTTGACAAATGACGGGCCGAGTTAGACAACTCATTCGCAGATAGTGGATAAAGACCATTGCATACGTACGATATGTCAGCAATGTGGATTTTTTCGCCCATGATAATAACATCTCTAACTAGGTCTTCGGGAAACAGATACCTATTACTGATGCAATTCACACGACGAGACTGTCTGTATAAACTGTCACCCGCCATGAGAATTCCATCAATAATAGGTGAAGAGAATTCCCCGTGTAAATAATTCCAAGCAAGCGCACAAGCTGCATTGGCAACACACTGTGCGTTGTTGCTATAGGAATCAAAGCGGACATCACCTTGGTGAAAGGAACCACTTTCAATGCAATAAAATTTCATTGCCATTACAATACGAAGGAAAACAAAACAAACAATTAAAGGAAAACGATTTGCAAAATACTCAAATATTAGAGAGAACAATCGGACTCATCATCAGTGAGAGGTGTAGTTAAAAGACATCATTTAAATACAAGCGAGAACTAAATAGCGCTCCAAGCGACATCTTTAAGAACTAACGTACTTCCTTACCGACACCTCGTCTTTTTAGCATTTTTTATAATTTGAAAGTTGAAAATTTGTAGTTTGATGATTTTCCCTAAATTGAAACATCTCAAAGAATGTTCGTTCCAAATTTCAAGTCTCTAGCTTAAACGGTCGCTTCAGGACTTTAAGATCATCAGTGAGTCAGTCAGTTACACATAGGGCTGTATATATTATAGACTCGCCTACGGCTCGATGGGGGCTCCGCCCCCATGCCCCCTTAGGGGTTGCCCTAAATTTGTAGAATAATTTAAAGTCAAGTATTGAACAGGCTAGTTCCACCAACTAACTGGACAGCGTAGACAGTAACAACGTAGACAGTAGAAAGTAACACTTAAACCAAATCTAGCATCGCCAACCACGATATTAAAAGAATCGGAAAATAAAAACTATTAAAAATCGAAGTTTTGAAAAGCTAAGTTATTAATATACTTGTAACTCTACTAAAATGTGTGATGCTAACTATTCCACGTTACCAACTACTTAGTCTGAAACGTCAACGAGTAAAAATGCGTCATATTAAAATTGCAATGGGTCAAAATTATTCCAAATTAAGTATTTTTAAATGAGATTTTCGTACATTTTAAAAATAATGTAATATTCCCATTAGAGTAAAACAATAATGCTAAAAAATAGAAAATAACCAATAATAAGTGTGAAAATTACTATTAAAATAATAAAAAAATCAAGCTATGCTAGTTAATAAACTTAGATTAAAAATACAATTTGAACTAAATATAGTAAAAGATAATAATTAACTGTATATTAAGTATCGTACTAAGTAATAGAAGTATATAGCGTTAAAATCACGGCAGAGTTACACAGAAAAGGCATTGAATGCGAAATTCGGCTGAGATTTTCACATGGGGTGAATTTGAATAAGTAATCTAAAATAAATTGAAATGAAACGAGAACCTAACATTTAAATCTGTTCTTTTTGTTCAACACTTATATAAACATATCAAAAACAAACTTTAAGTGTGAAAAAATCTAATATAAGACACTGAATATAAATCAAACAGGAAGATAATAATTAACTGTCTATGAAGTATTCTACAAAGTAATCGAAGTATGTTACGTTAAGATCACGGCTCCAAGTTTCACAGAAAATCCATTCCATGCGAAATTCGGCCGGAAGAATAATCCCGTGTGAGTTTGAAAAAGTAATCTAAAATAAATTGAAACAAAACTAAATCTGTTAGTTCTGCTCAACAGTTATTTAAAAATTCCCTAAGACATATTTATGATGTGTGTGAAAATATAAAAGAAACGAGCTTTCCATGCAGCACAATCTCATTGCTATTTTGAAGTCAGGTGGATAACAAGTTGTATAAAATTTCAGTAATAATAAAAGTTGCATATCGTTCTTAAAATAACGATTTGAGATACGACAAAAAGTGAAAGGTCTAAAAGTTTGATTTATGTCACTTATTCACAAACAATCTATACTTTAAAGTATACGTAACAGAGAAATAAGTTCATAATCAACAGATAAATCACATAATATTAGCTGGCATTAATTACAACTTTACTAAGATCATGAAAAAATCACGTCTACATATGGTAAACCCCTCATATAAATAAATAAGTAAACATTAAAAATACATACTGGAAGGTTAAGAATCAACAAAACGTTAAATAAAGACACACAATATTTACCGGCATTGATTATGAATTATTTTTAAGTTCAATTTTTAAGACTGTTATACTTCTAAATACAGTGAATTTGCTTTAAAAATTGCTGTCAAGCTAAGGTAATACAATCTTTAAGCTTATGGGGAAGCAAAATTCAAAATTCAGCAACATAGAGCAAAATTAAATAAAATGTTTTGCAGTATATGAAAGAGCAACAAAAAACTTGAATTAGGAATACAACTCCCTTCTTCAATCTCTGTGTATCGACTTAGATAGTAAAATGAAATATATTCGCTAAAATCGTCTCAAATAATTTAGAAGCCAACCGTTTTTGCCGCTAGAGCATGAAAACTGAAATAACTTCACATGTGGAATTTGTGGTCGTTACATCTAAAAAATGAGCTAAAACAACTGTAAATATCTAACACATAACATAACAATACTATGACCTGAAAATTGACGGAAGGAAATACGCCAATTTGTCGAAATATTGGTTTTCAAATATCCATAATAGGATTAACATTATATTCCTACGAGAAAATTGCCTTGAAAAAGCTACGCAAGAATCGTTACGAAACAAAATATTTTATAAAACATCTTATTTCATGAATGCGATAGTAACTCAAACTTACTGGAGTGTAGTTAAATTTGTTCAATAATATAAGTACGAGAACTAAACCTGTTAACTGAACATCACTAAAACAGTAAATGAAAATGTCTGTGTAAACTGTCCCCGAAATGGGAATTCATCCATAGTAGAAGAAAATTCTCCTTTAATCTTTCAAGCTAGCGCACATGCTGCATTAGATACAAATTGGGCATTATAGCCATAGCCACCTCTAACCAAGGCCGCGGCATTCGAAGTGGCAACGCCGCGCGGCCGCAGTCTCGGTGGGATACTCTACGCTTGCCCCAGGCGCCGTACAGCTGTAAAATTCGATGTTTTCTGTTCCCTATTAGTTAAAATAACTGAATACTCCACTCATTTTTACTGTTTATGATACATTTACATATTTAAAGGTGGACGTGAGGGAATTAATAAATATTACGCTTTTTATAAATACTAAACACTTTATTGAACAATATAGTAGTTTGATTACAAAACATTGCACAGGAAGACGAAAATCTAAAACCTCGGACAATAAGACATAATAATAATAATAATAATAATAATAATAATAATAATAATAATAATAATAATAATTTTTTTTAATTTATTTATTTTCACGCATGCGCAATCAGGTTTACAATGCAGTGCTGTGCAATTTGCCTTTCTAGCTATTAGCTATTTGAAAGGCATCTTAAGGTTAATACTATTATTTAAATTTCTTTACTTGATGGGAAAACATTATACATCACATAAAACCTTACAATTTCAGTCTTTACATGCAAACGCTTTGGAAATAAATAACAGTCAACTATATTAAATATAATAAATATATAATAAATAATAATAATAATAATAACAATAAAAATAAAATTAATGTTAAATAAAAAACCTATTATTTTTAGCAACAAAGTATTGAGTATTTTGAAGAAAGAAAAAAAACAGTTCTTTATTTCATGAGTTGTACAAAACAATATATCATAGGTCTGTTTAGTACCTAGTATTTACGTATCCCTCTGTTTTAACAACTTTTGGATAGTTTGAATTACAATTCGGAACAACACAAGTCTTCGTCATCGTCAGCTGTCACTACTGTGGCCAAACAAAATATATTTAATCACTAATTTGCACAAAAAAGTCGATAAAGCAAGCGCGCGCTCACGAACTTCCATACAACTGCACTGAAGTGGCGGGGAGGCGTTTCCCACCGGCGCAGCGTTGCCAGTTCTCTCTCGCCGCGGCCTGGTTAGAGGTGGCTATGTTATAGCTGTATGAATCAAAGCGAACATTCCCATGGTGAAATAGCCGCTCTCAATACAGCAACATACCGTCGTTCAAGTTAAATTAATGAATATCTTTCAAGGAATACGTTGTTGGTATCAAGCACGGGTGTAGTTGAAAGAAATCATTTAAAAACGAGCGAGAACTAAACCTGCAAGATCTACGTTACCCAAACGGTGATATATGCTCACACGGCTGAACTACGTTACCGACAAATCTATATTTTTTTTACCTTTTTTATAGTTTAAAAGTAAAAAAATCGTAGTTTTATGATTTTCCCTAAATTGAAACATCTCAAAGAATGTCCATGCCAAATTTCAAGTCTCTATCTTAAACGGTCGCTTCAGGACATTACTATCATCAGTGAGTCAGTCAGTTACACATAGGGCTGTATATATTATAGACTCGCCTACGGCTCGATGGGGGCTCCGCCCCCATGCCCCCTTAATAGTTGCCCCCCTAGTTTGAATTAATAAAAAGTCAAGTTTGAAATAGTTCCAAAATAACTGGACAAACAAGACAGTAACAAAACCGTCTTATACAAACAATTCACAATCAATATTAAAAAAGTTTTAATAATCTAATATGAATCGGGTTAAATACACCTTCTTAGTAAATATTAAAAAAAAAATTGAGCTCTGAAATGATAATTATTTATGTAAATATTCTAGGTGTTACCGCTGCATGGAGGTTCCACCCCAATAATTGGTTGCCCCAGTTCCGTAAATTTCTGTCAAAACCTCATACAATGAACAGGCTAGTTGAGGGCTCAACTCCCATAACAGTAACAGAAGCCGCCAATACACTCTACTCCAATTGATAATAATAAGCTTTGAAAATTGCCCACGGCTCATGGTTTAATCCCACTCCCTAGTTCCCCTTAATTCGTTAAAAAATATAATGGAGTTATGAACTATTGATGAACTATGTATAGTCATGCTCAAAAACTTTTGTGTTAAGATTTTAGAGATACGATTATGATTGCTCATGATTGAGGTAATATGTGTATTCAGAAAAATTAAAAGTGAAATAAAATTATAAGTTTATATAGAGGATTGTATGTAATAGCAAAAAAAATAAAAAAAATAAATAAAAAAAATAGACACAACAAAGATATTTGAAATTTTAAAAAATATAGTATAGGCTAAGATGCTTCAGTTCCGCCACGGGGAGGCCAAGAAACTCAGGAATCATGTATGAACCATATATAAAAACGATAAAAATTTTATCTTTCAAAATCAGCAATTATTAAATTAACAATTTTAAATACTATATAATTTGGTTCAGAAAATTAATAAAAATAGAGCCCTAGTAGTATGTAAACGATCACAGGGTAATATGTACTATAATCATAAAGTCTTTATAAAGTCTTAAAATGTAGAAAGTTGCAACTTAAGAACCATAAAATCAGGGTACAGTATGCATTTTCAACCAATAGTAGTGAATAAAAAAAATATAGTGAATAGTGAAAATATAGTGAATAGTTAAATTAAAATATACTAAAAGAGTTATAATAATTGAAAAACATTGAATAGTTTTAAATTACAACAATAATAGAGGTAATCAAGACTTTAGGTGATAGCACTACATTAGGGAAGTTTGAAGGACAAGTGACAGCGGAAAAAATACTATTGAGTTTAATTCTATTGGTTATTATAACATTTCTCAGCCTGATGGGTAATCAGATATGTAGATGGTTAAAAAACGTCTGAATTAGGTAAACGTTAGCGAAGGTAATATACCAGCCAAGAGAATGAAAGTTCAATCGTTCAATAACTTTATATGTTCTATTTAATCGTTTCTTAAACTAAAATCTAAGCCTAATTGGACAGCAGCAAATAGGTCAAAGACGGGATGTCAAACGAGTGGGACACATTCAACTCTTCAAATTAAAACTGCACCAGACAATATGCAGTACTAAAATAATATGTTGGAAGTATTCAAACATGCTTCGTATAGCTCACCCCTCCCCCTAGGGGTAGCCTTAAATTCGTAAATTTAAAAAAAAGTCGAGTTTAAAATATGTTAGTTCTACGGAAGAACTGCACAGTCAAGACAGTAACAAAACCGTCAAATACAAGAAAATCACAATCAATAGTAAACAAAGCTTTAAAAAACTCATATGAATCGGTTTTTTAATACCCCTTCGTAATTAGAATTATTTTAAAAGTTTTGAGCTGTGAAATTATAATTATTTATGTAAATATTTAAGGTATTATGCTGGTAAAAATATATACTTTAGATTAGACAATTTTTGCTGTGTTAGATGAAAAGAAATTTCAATTAAAAGAGTTATAGTTGTTGTTGTATCTATCATTATATTTAATTGTAGTAGTTATGGTAACAAATATTTCTCTGTTCGGTAGCTAAATATAAAGTTTTAAATTTATATAAATTTTATATATAAATAGAGATAAAATTTAAGAAAGATAATAATTAACTGTCTATTAAGTATTGTACAAAGTAATCGAAGTATGTTACGTTAAGATCACGGATCAAGCTTCACAGCAAATTTATGTAATGCGAAATTCGGCCGAAAGAAAAACCCAGTGTGAATTTGAATTAGTAATCTAAAATAAATGGAAAACGAAACGAGAACCTAACATTTAAATCACTGTTCGATTTGTTCAGTAGTTATTAAAAAATCTCAAGAACATATTTTTAATGTGTGTAAAACTATATTAAGGAACATGCTTTCAATGCAGCAAAATATGATTCCTATTGAAATGAAAGTCAGATGGACTACAATTTGATTACAGTGAGGAACACAAATGAAATCATCATCAAGATCGCAGGTGTAGTTAAAAAACATAAATTAAATACAAGCGAGAACTAAGCGACTATAATAGCGCTCCAAGCGACATCTTTAAGAACTAACGATAGGTGAAGAAATTTCACCATTAAATGAACTTCCAAATTAGCGCGCATGAAGCATTAGCTGCACACTGGGCGTTAACTACTGCAAGAATCAAAGCGGGGATCACTCAGATGAAAAAACCCACTCATTTCGGTGATACACCATTGTAAACATTAAAAATGATCTAAAAGGTAATGTGTTACAAACACGGGTGTAGTTTACAGAGATCATTTAAACACGAGCGAGAACTAAACCTGCAAAGTGATCTACGATACCACGCGGTGATATACGCTGATATGGCTGAACTACGTTACCGACAAATCTATATTTTTTACCTTTTTTATAGTTTAAAAGTAAAAAAGTTGTGGTTTTATGATTTTCTCTAAATTGAAACATCTCAAAGAATGTCCATGCCAAATTTCAAGTCTCTAGCTTAAACGGTCGCTTCAGGACTTTACTATCATCAGTGAGTGAGTGAGTCAGTTACACATGGGGCTGTATATATTATAGACTCGCCTACGGCTCGATGGGGGCTCCGCCCCCATGCCCCCTTAGGGGATGCCTCGAATTCGTAAAATAACAAAAAGACTCATGTATTAAACAGGCTAGTTCCACCGAAGTACTGGGCAGCCGAGACAGTAACAACATCGGCTAATACACACTACTCAAATTAATAATGATAAAAAAACTTTTAATGTTCCTATTGTCATATTTTACAGCTTCTTCGTAGTTAACCTTAATTAGTAGAAGAATGTAGTTTGTATTTAATTAATCCTAAAACATTTAAGATCTTCCCATTAAATGTAAAGATGAAATTGTTAATTTTGTTTGATACTCTAACTATTTTTATCAGGACATGTGTGTGCCTTCTGGGAACTATATCAGAGTATTTTTATTATTATGTTTTTAAAAAGCAACTATACAGTATTTATAGTAAACGGTTCGTTGGGGGATATGACAACATGCATTACTTCATCATCCTAGCGCAAAACAGTATGATATA
The DNA here is from genome assembly GCA_030545055.2 of Neoaliturus tenellus. NCBI lineage: Eukaryota > Metazoa > Arthropoda > Insecta > Hemiptera > Cicadellidae > Neoaliturus > Neoaliturus tenellus. The sequence goes on along the minus strand of CM061532.1, from coordinate 90,795,951 downwards.
AATAAACATAATAAAATAGATGAAAAAGTAAAATTAATATACTTAATAAAACTAAACAGTATACATATTTAAGGTATTCTGGGAATAATAGATGTTTTCAATGAAATGTTTTGTAATTATGGTGTTGCAAAAAGAAAATAATTGTAATTTTTCCTAAGATATAATTTGGGATAAGTTGTTTTTAAAGGTGTTGTTTTTGGGGAAGAAAAGTTTTTAATCAAAGAATAATACAGACAAGTTGTAGTTGTAGGTGTTTTTTGTATTAGTAGTCAAAGTGACAATGTTTCTCTGTTAGTTAGCCAGCTCTTAGGGTTGCAATCTGGCTTATCCAGTTCCGCCACGGGGAGGCCGAGAAACGCAGGAACCATATATACATATTTACAAATCAATAATAAATAACACATCGGGCAGTTTGATACGCAGGTACCCTAGCCTCTGCGATAAATTTCAAAATCTTGCAACTGATATCACATCGGGGAGGTTGGTGAAGCAGTTCCCTTTGCCTCTGCTGACAAGTATTTGAAACTAATGGTATTTTGAAATACAAACCAAATAATAAACAGGGACTTTTGATGGGCAGGCCCCCTATCGTACTGCCATAAAAAGTCTAAATCCAACGGGGAATTTTGATAATGCAGGCCCCCTGGCTTACTGCTGAGTCAAATAAGGATTTATCAAAGGAGTTCGTCATATACAATGTTCTTTGCATATGCGACTCCTTCGCGGACCCTATCGGGATTTACCAGAACAGCGATGTTGTCTGGATGTCGAACTCTACTGAGTAAGACGTACAACTGACCATGCGTGAAGCAGTCCGTCCGAAGATCAACACCAACTGACTCTATTGTTTGACCTTGGCTCTTGTGCCCTGTCATACAATAGGCCAACATCAACGGAAATTGACGTCGGCGAACTTTTAACGGCGATCCCTCGACAAAGGGAAAAGTGAATTGTATACGGGGGATACAAATAGGTTCCCTTTGTCCAGGAAGTCGGACTGTGACCAAGCGGTTGCTGATCGCAGTCACAATGACTTTTGTGCCGTTAACAAGTCCTTCAGCGATGTTTAGGTTCCGCATAACGAGGCACACGGAACCAATCTTCAGACGGAGAACATGGTCAGGGACGCCTTTCCCAGTAGCCTGGTTCAGAAGTTGGACATCGACATCCAGCCCATCATCGCCTTCTTTGTCCACAGAGTCGGCGCTTCTCAGATCGTAAATGTGTCCGTTCAAGGAGTTTAAGATGGTATTATTAATCTCCTTGACGTTCACAATCAGAGTCGAGAGAATGGCCCTGTTAGCGCAAAGATCTGGATGCAAGAGAACATCTTCTGGGAAAACAAATTCAATCAGATCGGACAAGGATGTGAAATACCTAATACCCGTCAGAGGAATTAGTCTCTCGCAATCCCTGCCCTCAACAAAAGAAATAGAACTAATTGTTCCGTTGCCTACCCCGAGTAAGAATTCGGAGTAAGCAGTGGAACCACTTGTCCTGTGTGGTGTAGTCAGAGAAAAGATTTTGAAGTATCGCCACAGATGCGACGCCCTAAGTGAAACACTGGCAACGTCAGATGGAGTACGTGCCTTTGCCACAACGGGCGCTATCTGTCGGAAATCACCCGAGCAGAGAAGGATCTTGTCACCGAATGGCACATTAGAGTTCATTAAATCTCTCAGAGATCTATCGATGATCTCAAAGATGAACTTATGCGTCATTGGTGCCTCATCAAAAACGATAAGCTGGGCAGCTCTGATGAGCTCTGCTCGCTGAGATCCGTTGGTAATACTCCAAAATCCAGAACCGTCCCCAACATCAAGAGGAATTCGGAACATGCTGTGCGCCGTTGTGCCCCCCGGCATGTTTCCAGCGGCAATGCCGGAGCTTGCAACAGCGAGAGCCACTTGGCGACAGCCTCTCACATAGGCAAGAATGACACGAATGAGTGAGGTTTTCCCATACCCACCAGGGCCATCTAAGAAAATGAGCTTAGATGAGCCTTGGCGTTTATGAAGGAGGCAACGCACGTGGTCAAAAACGCGTCGTTGGTCTTCAGAGAGCTTTGGTCCCCATTCTTCGACGATGGCCATTTGATGGTTTTCCCCGAAGGTGAGGAGCTCCCTGCCTAACTCAGTTGTGTCATCTTGCACATCTGGGAGTCCGTGGTCCACTAAAGAAGATCCCTGCCTGCGAAGACTACGATCGATTTCCAGAAGAGCGAGTTTGGATGCCAATTCTGGATCGTGTGGGTTTCGTTCCATGTGGTCCTCGCAAAGAGCATGTTTGAAAGCATCCCACAAAAGAGCTGCGGGAGCTCCCATGTTGCAAAGGAGCACAAAGAACGAACGCAGTCTTGGTCCCAACATAAATTGAGAAGCCTCACGCAGGGCGTAATGATATTCTTCCTCGTCTTCGACTAATCCGAGTTTGCGAGCAACCTCCTGAAACGTGCGGCAATTGCTTCCGCCACGAGATAGGAGATCGGCATAGCCACGACAAGGCATACACATCAAGAGAAGTCTGAGATAATATTGCTCACTTCGGCTGGGGGAGACCCAAAACAAGCGACATACCTTTTCACCACGCTGACGGGCAGTGATGAAGTGGATGCCGTCTGGGTGGTCGAAAACCTCCCCATTAATAGGACGTTTCGTATGAACGATGTATTTTTCATAGAACGACTGGTATGTAAGTCCGTCGAAATTTGGGACTATAGGGCGATCGAAGTAAACAATCAACTTAGAGCTTGCTCTGGAAAGGACATCTTCCAGTTGGCCGGGACGGAAACAAACCGACTGCTTCCCTTCGAGGTGAACCGGAAGACATTCAACGGTTGGCTCGGACTCTGAAATAGGAAATTTCAAAAGCCGCCAGCATGCGTCACTGGCCCCGACCATTCTCTTTGTCACGTAATGATCTACCTCATCATCTTGTTTGCTGAAGGGAGTTACAGTGACGTTCTGTAAAGAACCTCCCTTCATAAGATATTTGAAGAGGTATTTAATCACGCGACGCGTAGAAGCAAGCTCTAAGTTAATATGAGCTTCATATTTCAGCAATAACGCTGAATTATAGGGCACAACCCAACCATCATGAACATTAACATTTTTGTTCCTAGACTTAATCACTCCATTGTTCGAGTAATCACGTCGATACTGAACAAACCCCCTTTCATCGACATGAGTGGTTTCACAAGCAGGCTTGGGAAAGAATTTTGAACAATAACCCCTTGCAGAGTCCCAGCAAGGAAAGTCGGTTCTGTGATCAGATCCACAAGGGCCATGAATCATATGCCTCAAAACCAACTTCCTCAGCCGACCTCCAGCTTCTCCTTCAGAAGGTAAATCCGCGCGAATAATAGAGTCAATTTCGGACGCTTGGACAGGTCCATCACCTTCGATCTTAAACACGATGTGTGCATGAGGAAGGCCCCTCATCTGCATCTCGATGACGTAAACGCGGTACACCGTGCGCCCGAACATTGCTCCACTGCGCAGATCACGAAGAAGTTCCAGAAGCTTTATCCGGAAGACTCTGCAAGCGGTACTTGGGTCACTGCGGCTGCCACCACGGGGACAAGCTTTCTTGTTCTCTTCCCAAGTTGCACTATATGTGAAAGTGAGAAAGAAGGTGGGGGATCCCAGGCGTGAAACAAGTGCCATTGCGTCCTCGTAATGGACTTTCATATACCTAGGCCCCCCTGTAAACGAACTGGGAAGGTAGATTTTCCCGGGTTGTGCCCCGCCCTCACCCTGAACCGTTTCATCATTATTGATGTCCTCGGCAATTTGCCTACCAGCACGACCACTCTGTTGAGCCTGAATAAGCTCATCCAGAGGCCCTATCCGCAAAGCATTTTGGACCGACTTTGACTGAGCAAACTTTATATAACGCAGTTTTTCTTCCTCGTACCTCGCAAACATCTCAACCTGCCATGCTTGAGACAGACGGCCGAGGTGAGAGAAGCGAGGCTCAGAAAGAAGAAGGCACCGAGAATAGTTAAACTGTGTTAACTTTTGGCCACGATTGTCAAGTCGACCGACATGCCAACCCAAAGTGCCTTGCGGATAAAGGAGGGGATACTGGAAGGGTTCCATGAGGGGACTCAAAAGATCAATTGAGGTAGGACGATCTGATCCAATCTTCCAAATAGTTAATTTACGGGGTTCAGTAACAGATTCATCCGTACTTAAAACGGCATGCACTTCAATGCCTGTTTGCCTATCGCCGAGAACATTGCCATGAGTAGATCTGCTCGTCAATTCAAAATCTAAATGAGCGTTGATTGACGGTTCACTGCTTAAACGGCGAAACTCCTTGATAAATGGATTTTCGCGAGAAAGATAACGTGTAATGCTGTCAGTGATACCGCCATCAAGGGACCTACCCAAGGCAATGTTCTTGCGTTCCTCGCCGTCGTCGATGTAAAGGCGGGACCTGTTTACAAACTGAACGATCCCAGTTTTAGTTTTAAACTTTTGACCAAGAGCGTCCAGACTGTAAACCTGATGGTACATCCTTCCTTCAATCTTAAAAAACGAAAGTCCGTTAGGATGTCGATACCCGCCTGACACCTGGAGTGCGCAAAAGGCAAAAAGGTCATTGTATGCACGCGCGCGCTCCAGAAAAAGACGATCGGCATAAAACGGTTCTTGAAGAGGAGGAAGATCCAAGACATTATACGCCCCCTCTCCACAACACCATTTTTTTCTATCTTTTTCCTCATCAAATAACCGTGCATTGCAGTATGAGCATCTGAAAACATCATTACTCCAGAGACTAACCTTAGACAGTTTAAAAGGAGTAGTGTGAAATTGAGGATGCTGGCCCAGTTCAAGGTCACCTGAGGGATGACGTCATCGAGGTCAATGACCTCACCGATGACGTCATCGATGACGTCATCGATGACGCAATCGATGACGTCATCACTAATGACGTCATTTCGATGACGTCACACCCATGACGTCACAGAAATGACGTGCTGATGACGTCATCACCCCTTACGTCATCAAAACGACGTCACCGACGCCACTAAGGTCAAGGTCACGCAGAAACTTAAAATTTTTTGGCACTTTTGCCGTTTCTCGCACTACGCTCCGAGTTTCAGTCCGAGTCCCCGTGACCTTGACCATTTGGAGCGAATATTGGACGAGAAACGGCAAAAGTGCCAAGTTAAACCCGAGTTTCTGACATGACTCTGCCTAAATGGGCAATCGGTAATCCCTCAGGTGACCTTGAACTAGCACAACACCCCCAATTTCATATTACTGTGACCTTGAAAATTTAACAACGGAGCGCCGACACCGATGCGCACCCCACGACAGCCACCGAGTGACTGACTGTCAGGCTCTGTGTACTCTAGGTATATGGAGAAGTGGAGGGGGAAATCTCAAGGTCATCCAAATGGAGTTTTAAAAAAGTTGAAGAGTAGAAAGACTACTCTTGTGCTTCCTGGGCGACCTCATCAATTTCCAACGGATCTGTAAACCAATCCGATCTGTAGCGGCAGGAGTCCAGAAAACAGGTGCACCACCCATCAGGTTGTCCGTAGCATTTCCGACAATTGGTAAGATTGGAGAAGTGAAATTTAATACACCGCTGCGGACAACAAGTATAAAAGTATTTGGATTTGTAGATTTTGAAAGTTTGTAGTATCGGTGGTGGCAGCTGTTGGTTCTTGCATCTACACCTGCAACATCCGAAGCATTCACATTGCCGGCAGGCCAGCCCATCCACTTGCCACTTTGGTAAGAGGAAACACTTATCCTCACAGCAATAGGTTGTCCCCGTCTCTTCCTCCCAACGCTTCTTTGCACAATATGTGACGCCTTGTATCTCCAAACACCTATGCTCGCAACATGAGATGCGCTTACTTTCCATAGCTGATGTTGCTTTGACGAGGGAGCACGATGAAGTGATGCTGTGGTCAGTGGGAATGGGGTTTATATGAACTAAGGTGAGTGGAGGGGGAAAGGTCAAGGCCATCCAAATGGAGTTTTAAAAAAGAAAAGAGTAGAAAGACTACTCTTGTGTATTTATAGCGATTTCATTGATAGTGAGTGCTTCTGTATGCCAAGTTGATCTGTACTGACAGGCTCCTAAATAATGTTTGCAAAAACCTGCAAAATGATTGTTGCACAATTTGCAGCCAGTTAGCTGTTTTAGTGTGAATTCAATGCAACGTTCAGGGCAACAAGTGTACTTATGCCCTCTCATCTGGTACACATGGAATGTCTTCAACTCTGGTTTCGGCTTCTTCCAAGACTTGCACTTACACATGCATTGACCAAAAGCTTCACATTTTCTACACGCCAGGCCATCCGCAACATCAATGTCATTTGGCCATGAAAAACATTTCTGTTCGCAACAGTAGTTGAGTTGACTCTCCATGTTGCTGTGGTGAAGGTGCGCGATGAAATGATGCTGCAGTCATTGAGAGTGCACCTTAAATAAACTCAGTGGAGGGGGAAAGGTCAAGGCCATCCAAACGGAGTTTTAAAAAAGATAACTAGTCGTCCTCCTCCTCCTCGTCCGTTGTACTTGGAGAGCTGTCAGACGAAGAGCCCCGTGCAGGTGCTCCCCAGATGAAAAACAAATCAATTTTAAAACGAAGACCAGGATCTTGCATCATCAATTCCTTTAATTTGTCACATACTAAGTCGACCTTGTGTAAGGTGTCAACAACAAGCTTCCAATTCGTTGGTTCAATATAACTTGTAGTAGAGTCTGCCTCGCTGATAACCACATCCTCCGGCCGTATTGGAGTGTAAAGATGTGTAAAGTTCTTCGGCTGTAGCTGAGGTTCAGGCTGGCTGGAAGTAGAAGGTTGAGTGTGGACCCCTGTCGCATCGAAATCCATAGTCATTCTACATTCAATGTTGGGGTTTTCGTTTAATACATACACCAATTTCTCATGCAACATATCCACTTCTGCCGAGTCTTGCAGATGAACATTCCAGGAAAATGGCCATTCTTCATCCGTAGTGGAGTCAACTTGAGAAAGAGTGCTGTCCGCCATGATAGCTAAGCAAGGAATGATGTGAGCTACAGACTGTGGTAACAGTATTGAAAAGTAGAGGGGGTAAACCAAAGTATGTGGAGGGGGTATTTTCAAGGTCATTTAATTTGGGTTTTAAAAAAAGGAAATAGTGGAGGGGGAATTCTCAAGGTCATCCAATTTGGGTTTTAAAAAAAAGGAATGAAGGTTACTCCTCTTCAGCCTCGTTGTCCCCCACATCCTCATTAGCCTCATCTTCATCGACGTCAGACTCGCCGTAAGGGTAGATCGGGGACATGGGCGAATATTGTGGAGATTGTTGACCGTTGTTATCGTCCCCTTGCATTCTGACTTGGGACCAATCATAATTTAAATTCATTTGTATTATGATTCCAGGGTTGTCCCGCAGTATTTCCTTCATCCGTTCGCAAATTGTTTCCAAATAGTGTACACTATCGATCGACAGTGTCCAACCCGTACTTGTACCAACATCAGTAGTGGAGTCAGCTTGGCTGATGGTGTTGTTGTCTGCCATGGTTGCTTGTCGGACAAGGAATGACGGTTGATGTGATGCTCATGCAGGAACATGGTGAAGTGGTGGGGGGTGTGGTGGAGTAGTGGGGGTATTTTCAAGGTCATCCAAACGAAGTTTTAAAAAAAAGGAAAACCTACAAAGTGACATTGAAACTTTCCAATTGATGGTGGCGAGCGTTTTCTTCTGCAACCTTGCCGACACATGTGACTATGCCATACAGTATGAAAAGTACAACCATAATAAGGCCGAACAATAAAAGATAGCCGTTGACTATCATGATATTTTCTGAGTGGATCTGCTTTCTTCTTATCGCCCTCTCCTGCATCCTCTTCTCCAACTCGTGGACGAAGTCACAACATGCGTGAGGACATCTTTCATCTGTTGGTAGGTTTGCCATTGTTGATGTTGTCGATGTGGCTGTTGAAGATGGAATGAGGTTTCCAATTGCGATGTGCCATGTACACCAATAGTCAAGTGGTGGGGGTAACAAAGCAGTGGAGGGGGAAGTTTCAAGGTCATCCAAATTGTGTTTTAAAAAAACCTATCTTGTTACTGAGCTTATATGTCAGTAACAAGATAGGTGTTTTTGCTCTTTTACTTCTTTAATATAATGAAAAAATATACATATTCTATTATTGTAAGAACAAGGAAGACAACTGCTAGTCAGCTGAAGTAGTCCAAGTTGTCTGGCTCGGTCTTCATCGACGCCGGTGAGGAAGCTGTCGAGGAGTGTCCAGGCTCTTCCTTTGGCTGCCGGGTGTTCCGTATATTGCAAGCGTAAACCTGCACGTTTATACGGTAGCCTCGTGCCACCATCAGCTGCAACTCCTTGTACAAGTCGTTTAGCTCCTGCTGAGTCTTGATGCTCACCTCCTCGTAACTTGCGCAACTAACGTTCAGAGACATCTTGATGTTGCTAGGTTGGCTGCTGGAGTAGAAATGAAGCCGAGGCACAGCGCTTGGAGGTACATGAAAAAGTGGTGGGGGTAATAGTGGTGGGGGTATAGAAAATCCAATTAAACAGTTCTAAACTTTTTCCATCGATACAATGGAATGGAACAAATAGCGCAGGTGTCCTTGTAATTTTCAAATCGAAACAGTGGCGCTAGAAATCCGAATTGTTTTATACCACCATCCTGTACGAATCGCCGAAGGTCTCTGACGGCGGCCTCGCCACAAGGCCTACAAAACCTTTCCCCATCGTGGAACTTATACCAGGAGTATTCCGAATACCCTGTATTTTCCCTCCTGTAGCGTTTGACATCTTCTTTTATTGTTAGTGGGATATTGTCTTGTAAAAATGTTGGGAACAAGTCCTTGTGAGTTATAACTCGTTGTATGCAAAGCTCGTACAAGGTGCTCATCGTTTGCTAGTTGGCAACAGACTGACCGTTTTTCGCATCCAAGCAGGTTTGAATCCTAGTGCGGTAGTGGGGGTAATTACAGTAGTGGGGGTAATTGTGAAATGCAAAGGTCAAAGGTCAAGGTCACCCGCGAAGTTTAAAAAAAAAATGCAACATATCAATACGTGAAGTCTGTCACATATTGATATGTTGCATTTTTTGTTTTTTTTTATTTTTTTTGTCTTTTATGATTCGTTTATTTATAAAACATTACAACAACAACATATGTACAACATTAAAACTTAAATCTAACACTGCTGCTTGTCAGCGATGTGGATGGTCAACTCTGTAGAATTGCTACCCGTGCAGCCGTGGGACACCAGGTATAGACACCCGGGTTGAATAGAGCGAAGATCCTCGTTTTGTAGAAGATGGACGAATCTCTTGGGCAGGTACACCTGGAACTTTGGTTCATCCCCCGGAGTAAACGGTGCCTCGCTGAGACTGCAGCAGATGGCCTCCCCAACTGTAGTCTCCATCTTCTTCATAGCATGAATTATGTAGTGCTTCTCGTCTTTTAGTTCCGAGCACTTCTTTACAGGTAATATTGTTGACTTGGAGTGAGCATTGAACTGCTCGACCAAAGTCTGAAGGAACTGGTGAGATGCCATGGTCAGGTTACAGATCGTCTTCTTGCTCGGAGATGTTGTCGTCTCGGAATCTCGAGTAATACTCATGCCAGGTCCCTGTCTGCTCCCCACTTATATACTCTCCGTTACCCCCACCACTCCCCAATTCCCCACTTTGAAGGTAAGAGGCGAGTTTATAGGCATTTTTCAAAGCGCAATGTCTATCTTTATCATGTTCTGGGCTTTTTGTACAAATACATATGGTTTCCAGCATGTATTGATAATTCTTATCCAATTCCACATCATTAACCGGAACATGGGTAAATCCTTCGATCCATCTTTTCTTTTCCAGCCCCTTTGTGTAAATATTGGTAAACTTGTCTGAAAAGTGATGCATAATGTGATACAAGTCCGTGTAACTTGTAAAACCATCATACCAATCGATATGATGGAAGTGTTTTGAAATCCATCTGTTGGTAGTAGCGGCTTTACTAGTTAAAGACGAATAAGAACATGGTGGTTTAAATAAAAACGAATAAGGAACACTTGTATTCATGTCCAAAAACACAAGTTCTTTTATAATGAATCTATCATCATTACCACGAAACGCTTGAAACTCAATAATACCAGGCTTGGACTTTACTTGTTGTTCTTCTCCCTTGTCCATTTTGAAGGTCACACGTCTGCTCATTACGAAGTCAGGAGGTCAACTGATTTCCACACCACGGTAGGTACTACTTTTATACCAGGCCGTACAGTTGTTGGCGCGTTGGTGTATATTTAACGTGGGCACCGTCCCCAATAGGCCTAACCCCACAAAATGTTGGTTATTGTTTTAAAAACTAACCATTGTCATTTAAGTTTCCATCTTTATATTTTCCTTATTTTCATTTTCATCACTAACACTTGATTCTTCTCCTCCATCTTCCTCTTCTTCCTGTTTTACTGATTTCTTATGTAGTTGAGCGTACTTTTCCAATTGTCTCCACATCTGTACTTCATGAGGAACTCTATTAAATATAGAAGTATCCACAGGTCCGTATAATATAGGTGCGTCCGGTTGTTTGTCCAAAGTGTCTTCCAGATAATCTTTAATAATCGAACTTGAAAACACCAGTTGTCTCAAGTATCTTGTTATAGGTTCAGTAGCACAAGTTAAAATGAAAAACTCCTCTCGATTAAGTTGAATTTTGTTATCATGTCTTGTTGTGTCTCTAAACCGTAGCTGATGATCACCACGTTGTTTAATGATATCAATTTCCACATTTGAATCCAAAAGTCCTACTCTTGTCTTTCTTCCAAACATGTTACTACTTAAATAGCATTCTAGTAGATGCAAATGTTTCATAAACGATTCCCAAGCACTGTCCGTAAACAAAATCATTTTGGGTCCATGAGTTAAAATTACAGTAGGGGAATAATCTGTAGATTTCATAACACCGATTAAAACACTTTTATCCAAACTGGAAGAGATTGGGTAAAATATTCGCAAAAATACCTCACTCAATATGTTTGGAGAAATATTATCTTCAATATCCCTTTTTCTCTTTTGTATAGTCTTTCTTCTTTTACCTTTTTCTTCAACATTATTACTGGCGTGAAGTTGTCCGCAAACGTTTTGTTCACCTCCTTCCTGGTGACCTTGAGCTTCTTCTCAATATCTACCACATTTTCAGGTGTACCACTAGGAGAAGCCATATTGAATACGATGCTACCCATACAACAGTAGGCAACAAACTGATGAGGAGCGGTCTGTACGCTCTGCTTTTATACTCGCGGAATGAAACAAAACCGGTTCTTACAATACATTTTTAACAATTCCAGTTAAAGGTGTGTATGTTACGATTTTATCATGTAGAATTAAACAGTATGCAGTTGTATTAGCCGGTATAGCATCGTTGAATTCCATTTCTATTTTTATATCCACACTTGAAGACTTTACTGATTCATTTTGTTTAGAACAATCGATTACAACTATTGGGTAGGCATCGAAATATTTGTCAGGTGGTAATAAAGGTGTATTTGTTTTACCGTAATATGAACTTTGGAATCTCGCGTACATATCGTACAATATACTGTATTTCTTCTTAGTGAATGACACATTTAAATTGTCGTATGGAAAGAATTGTGAATTTAAATAAACTTTAATATTTTTTAAGTCACAATGATCAAATTGTCCTGCATGTTTAGTAATGGCGTCTCTTCTACCTGTTTGTAAACCAAATATAATATACCTGGCTCGTTCTACATAATTCGATGTTTTAACAGTCCAAGTGTGTCGATCCGTAGTAGGTAAACTGGGATGCTCATGAAATTCCCAACTTCTAAATGGAATAACAATATCACGATCGGCTTTTAATTTTCTTAAAAGTAGCATTCTATGCTCGTCAGCCAATTTAACATGTGGAACTCTCCATACAATTTTGTCTAATTTTAATTTCCATTCTAAAGTCGCATCTGTAGTAGCATCTGCAGCTTTAATAATGTCTTTATCGTTAGAAGATCTCAACAAAACTAATTCTTGTTTAACGTTTAATATTATTTTCCTATAATCTTCAGCAAAACCAAGCAGCAAACGTAATGGAATATGAAAATCAAAATATCCATTTGGATTTGGAGTGATCGTGTCAATCGTAGGTAATACCCATCCGGCAGGTTTAAGTAAATTGGTTTCATTGGGTGTTATAGATGTTAATCCTTTTAAAGTTGTCGTAATACCTACTTTTTTAGTGGAATCAACTGTTACACCTGATATTTCATATCTAATTTCATCAAATAGGAAAGCCATAGGATTATTTATAAATGGAACTGTTGTACCAACAGTAGTACCGTCCTTTTTAGTAACTTGTCCTTCAATATACAAGTAACTTTCACATGGTAGTGTGTAAATGTCTTGATTTTGTATGGGAATACGAATTTCATCGTTATTGTTTAATTTCGATGAAGTGTAAGGGTTGTGGGTGTGATATTCTTTTTCCCATAGGGTTTCGTCGAATGTTGGACCCTGCGCTATATCCAGTATATCCATACTCGGTTAATTTTAATCCAATTCTCTCTAAGAAACGAATGTTCTCGCGTGTTAACTCCTCCACAGCTGAAGAGCTACTAATGCGGTTTCCCGTAGGTTGTTCGCTTTTAAATGTTAAACCCATGGTTTTGTATTAAAGTGTCGATTTTAAATGTAATCTAATCGTAATAGGCTCTTCTCTGAAGTCTACCAAGTTACCGTCTTGATCCAATACGCTCAACACGATGTCTGAAATGAAAGTGGTGTTCAACGGTAGATATACCAGGTTTTGTGGCTTTTCAACAATTTTAAATCCAGGTGGTACACTTGGGTAAAAAGTATGTATGATGTGGGTGTTAGCCCCGTCCCTGTAAGCACCTTGTATAATGTTACAAGTTATGTCTATACTATTGACTTTTAATATTGTTACTGTTTTCTTACCGGAATGTGTTACATCTGGTTCTAATACAGGCCCATCGTTGGAAAATCCCAATAAATCACCAATTGAGTTTGGTTGAGTGAAATCTATATAATATTTGGAAGTAATTTCAGCTTTCATCGTATTATTATTACCTTTTAATGTTATATTGTCTTTTCCCATTTTAGTTTGCAAAAATTCATTTATGTGATCAATTTCATAAGAACCTGTGGGTAACCTGCACTCTTGTAAGTCTGTAAATTTTCCACCGGCATCCTTTCCCTTATAATAATGCAATATGTTATTTTTACCTTCCGTAACATTGGGGATAGAGTTGTACGTTGTAAAATCCAATAGTGCCGCCTCCCAAAACCTTCCTTTTTGCAAGCGTAACGCTGGAAAAAGGATACTTCGTAAATTGGACGATTTTCCTGTTAATGATACCGTATAGAAAGACATCTCAATAGTGACTGATACTTTTAGCTAGAAATTCCAAACATAAATGGCCGCATATTGAAGTATTATCAGGTTGTTCTCTTTTATAGTTATAATATATGTTTTTAGCAGATTTAAAGTAATTTTGAAGTTCTTTTGGTGGTGGCAAATTACCGAAACTATCAAAATAATATACATTGTTATTTAGTTTCTTATAACAAACCCAATGGGTGCCAGGCCCTTCAGTATTATCCAAATTTACAATTCCAGTCTCATTTTGCCACATTTTCTTTGGTAAACTGTCTTTCATAAACACACCGCGAAAAAATGGTATTTTTAAACAGGAAATATATTTAAATAATTCAATATTTTTTAATGCTTTATGTGGTATGACCAATTGATTTCTTTCATTTAATATGCACGATAAGGTCTTAGGTAAAGACCTGCCCCGTTTTTTACCATTGACCACACGGTGGGCTTCTTCCTGCCTTTTCTTGTAGATCGTCGTCTTCTTTTTATATTTCCTCCATGTTTTCTTGTGGTTGACCTCCTTTTTACTCTCTTTCTCCTCCTTCTTCCACCTCCTACTGCTGTTTTAGCCTTCATACCTGCTGTTACTGCTAAAGCTGCTGCTTTTTCTGCTATGCTAGCGTCACTTGATTTTACTCGTTGCCAAGCTATGTCCGCAAGCTTTTTGTCAGCTATTGATCTATTTTTTGAATCGGCAAACGTGGAATATGCGATATCGTGTTCTTTACAAGCCTGATCTAACATGTTTATGCCAGGATCGCCTCTTTCCAGTCGTTTTTTTCAATTTAGTTCCTGGTCCGCAATACTGATAACCTCCTGGTATATGAAATTCGTATGGTAATGCGTCTATTGCTCTATTTACTATGGATCCTACTGGAATTTGTTTTAAAGCTTTACTTAACAGAGAAACCGCTGTGGACGTGATCCCACCTCCTTTCCTTGCAGTGTCTCGATATGGACTGATGTACTTGAACGTCATTATTGTCCTTTTATAATCGCAATGTGCAACTCATGTGTTAACTCTATGACGAGTTGGAAATAAATGAAGTTGTTTATTGTGTTCTTTTATTAAATATCAATATCACCCCAATTTGATGATCTAAACTGTTGTGTATTAGGGTGAATAAAGTACTTTTTAAAAATTTCCCGTTTAATCCAACCACCTCTCGAGGCTTCATCCCAAATTTTATGACCTGGCCCTCCTCGAAGAACTTCCGGTGTGAAATGATTGTGTAAATCAAATATCGCATTACCTAAAACTTTTACAAGAAAACTAACAGTGACAGCATTATCTACATGTTCAGGGTCTTTAAGGTTTGTTATACGTTTATTATTACAATCATACACTTTACTATCCTTTAATGATGTTGTAATGGTCTGTCCTACAGTTGCAGCATCATTTGCTTCTCTTCCTTGTCCCAAGTCTCTTATCACTCTATTATTACATGTAAACCATCTAAAATATTTATCTGGATCTAGATGTACGGTTTGTGATAAAGCAGCTGCATCATGTTTTTCATAACCCCATCCCATATTTGATAACTTTTTATCCATGCAATCCCAAGCATCATTTTTGTATGTTAATAAATTAAATTTTTCATTACCTTGAACAAATTCATCCCCTTGCTTCGATACTACTTGATCTTGTTTTACAAAAGAGGTTGTTTCTTGTTTTAAGGTTTCCATCATTTGACCCACTGTTGCACCATCTGATGGCGCCGAACCATCTTTAACATTTGCTAAACAATTATTAAAACAATCTATAACCCCTACATCACGTATGATGCAATGATCTTTAATATATTTTAGATTTACAGCATCGTTTTCAGTTTTTGGATAGCCTATATCATTAATAACAAATTTATAAAAAGAAAATCCATCTTTTGTCTTTTCAGGTATCAAAGAATGTAAATAGCGTCTATTTACGCTGTCTTTTGCATCTTTAGGGTCATCTACGTTGGATATACGTTTATTGTTGGCACTATACGTTTTCCCATTGAATTTTAACGTATTTTTTAATTCAGATGACAAATAACCTTTGTTTATCGCATCACCATTTTCATTTGGTTTACCAACGTTGATAATTCTATGATCTTCCGCGTCATATGTGTTATTTTGTAGTTTTAATGTTGGCGATATCTTTTCCTTTAATATTTTTAAGTTTATTGCATCGTTTTCATCCGAAGGATCTTTTATGTTTTTTAACCTTTTATTACTCATATCATAATCTCCATCAGGTGTTTGTGGTAAACCAGCACTTCTTTTTAAATTATTCGCATAATATAACCCATCCGAGGAGTAACGTCCGAACTTGTCAACACTCATGGTGCAACTGAATAGTACTCTAAGGAGTAACGCATTTTTATGAGATTACCCCACGGTTTCGGAGTTCATCCACTAAAGCCACCCATTCGTTTTCCAATCCAGTATGACCCGCTTCTTTAGCTTCATGTATTAGTTTCATTCTATCCACCAATTTATTGATGTTATTATAATAAATCACATTTGTGTTATATAATTTCTTCATTAAACCTGTACCTGTAACGGACTTACTTCTTTTTCTTCGTTCCTGAGCACTTACATCCAAAGTGGATGCCATAAATCTTCGTTTTACAGGTTTTCTTTGTGTTAACGGCATTGTTTGTCTTCTAGTTGGTATTAACTTGGATACAAATTCTTTATATTTTAAAGACTTAGATCTAAAAGGAGGTTGGTCAGGTAAATACTTTCTCCTATATGCATTTGTCTGTTCCAAAATATTTTTATATGCTTCCATGTCTTTTTCTTTCACTAACGATACTGAAGGCTTATTTTCAAATAATAATTCAAATAATCCTTTTGTGCCCTTATACCTTTGATCACCAATGACAATATTATCATGTTCGTCAACGTTTAACGGGCTATTACCTATCATTAAACCGTCTTCTGTTAATCTCGCTCCATAACTATGGTAATTCTTATTAGGAATTGTTCCGAGTAACATTTTTACCATGTATTTCCTTCCTAAAGGTCCTTTGTTATGAATGTTTTCACCCAACAAGCTTATGTTTGACGGACCTTCCCTTGTCTCTTCTTCTTTTTCCTCTTCACTAGCAGTTGATACAACTTCATGTCCTCTTTTGGCTTTTACTTCATATAATTCTTTTATTCCACTATAGTCCGGTGATTCTAGCTCTCTTTCGGGTTCTCCACCGGTAAAACCACTATACGTAGAGGATTCCAGGTCTTCATCACTAAACTCTTCTGATTTTACATTTTCTCTTTCAAACTTCGTAATAGGTGCAATCGCATCTCCTTCCAATACAGGTTTAGCAAATTTTTTGTTTAATTGTTTCAAGGGTTCAGTAATAGGTTTAAAAGTAGATTCAAGGAATTTCTCCCTCTCGCTAATACCTAGTTTCAATGCTCTGTTTTTAGCCCGAATAGAATCACCAAGTGATTTTATTTCTTTTACTAATTTTTCTTGGTTAACCATGTTTGTAGCAAGACGTGTTGTACAACAATGAATGTGTTATACCGCGTTTAATGTATTAATATAAATTTATCAAATCCTATCCTGTATCGACCATTGTTTAGCGGTTGTTCCTTCATAATTGTTAGGAACCCATACTTTTCAGCCCAAGCCTTTCCACACAACTCTTTAAATCGTTCAAATGTCATATCCGCATTTACATGATCAAAATATATATGTTTTAGGTTGGTTTCGTCCTGTTTAAATACAATTAACATGTTTGCATTGTCTCTAATGAGTTGTTTAGGTATTTTGCTGTAAGTTTGGCCAATATAAATGCTATCTATGTTGTTATGTCGACCCATAGCGAAGTAATTCCTTATTGTGTTTTGGTTTTCACAAGATACATCGTCGAATATAAACACGGAGAATGGTTTAGCTTCTTGTGGCTGCATGGCACTCTCGCTTGCATTAAACTTTAAATATTTAACTTCAGGCACATTAGTCAGTATCTTTTCCAATAATTGATACTTTGGTTGTTGTAGTGATTTTGAAAATACATATAGATTGTTAAATCGTAATCCTTTAGGGTTTGTAATCAAATTGAATACTACATTAGTTTTTCCACAGTTGGAAGGTCCGGTAACCAGACAACGAACGGTGTTTGGTAACAAATTGCCATGTTTCCCACTATTGAATTCTGAATTATCCACTGTGAGTTCATCTATATTATTAATAGTAAAACTCTCTTTTTGTGGTACTATCTCCATCCTTTGTAATGGTTCAACCTAAAATGATTCTCTATCGTTATATCAAATCCTTTTTAGGTATCCAAGAATCTTCCGTCTTATTAAATCCTAACCATCGTACTTTGACCTTATCTTTTTTCCGTTGCAACACCTTTTCAACTAAATATACATCGCCTACTGTTGATTTTAACATTTCATGTCCATAAAACCCTCCTTCAAGCAATTGTCCTTTATTATCTTTTAAAATATATGTCTCAGGTACTGTAGGTTGTACTTTGAATACAGTAAAAACCTCATTGGTCCAATTTGGCAGGTATCTTTTACTGAATACACCTTTATATTTACTTATTCGCACTTTATCACCCACATTAAATTTTTTAGGCTTTAGTTTTTCAACTTTTGGTTTAGTATTCGTTTTTATACGTTTTAATACAAGGTTTTCATTTTTACTAGTTACTTGGTTTGGTTTCATCCCGATAGTCCTATGAAATTTGTTATTGTAATCGTTTATAAGTTTTGGTAACATATCAATCCATATGTGCGATCCTCTGTTGGAAAACATTTTATACATTGCACTTTTTAAAGTTCTGTTGAATCTTTCGATTATTGAAGCTTTTACCTCTGAATTGGTTGAGTAATGGTTTATATTGTGTTTTTTCATTAAATTTGCAAATTCCTTATTAAAATATTCTTTTCCATCATCTGTTTGTAAATGTTTAATAGTATGTTTGTCTCTTTGTATAGCTGTTTCCATTGCTTTTGTAACACTTTTGCCACTTTTATCTTTTAGTGGTAAAGCATCTGCCATTTTTGAAAAACAGTTAATAACAGTCAATATGTATTTATATCCTTTATTTTGTTTGCTATAAGGAATCATTTCGATTAAATCCGCTTGATATAAATCATTAATTCCTTTTATCACCGTATTTCTTCGTGGAAACTTTCTTCTTGCAGGTTTATGAAGTTCGTTGACAATTTGTTGCTTCAAGTCCTTCATATTGCAGGTTTCAATGTTTGTTGTATCACATGTATAATCACAATGAATGTTGTTTTAAATATTCACATCATTTATATGGGTCAAGGTCATCCAAACTTGTGTAAAAAAATGGGGAACACTGCGTTGGACTTGCCGTGTTCCCCATTTTTTTACGGAAGGAGAAAGGAATAAGGTCGTAGTTGTAGAAGGACGAAGAATAGGTTACTAGTTGATAGGGTTTAGAGAGTAGTGGCCAAAAGGAAGAGTGTGGATTTTGTCGGGCATAATGTGTCTTTTATCATCCCGAGCTGACAACGCTTTTTTAATTTCGGTGACACTGTAGACTTGATGCTTGAAGCTTCGGATATTGTTGAATGTTGCTGATATCGTAGTATCTTCAAACAAACAAGTCTTGTAGTGGTCAAATGTCACGTGTTTTTTCAAATAAGATGTCTTCACTCCTTTTGCTTTCTTCACTGTCGGTGTGTTGTTCTCGTGGTACATCTTAAATGAATACAGTTTCGCCATCAGCGCCACTATTTCTTCTAAAGGCATTCCATTTGCTTCATCTTTGAATTTTCCAATTACTTTTTTATATTTTTCATTAAAATTTGGATGGTTCTTCGGATAGTCAGAAAAATCGAAATCTTCTTTGTATGGAAAAGTCCTTAGGTCTTCATACATGTCCAAAGTCTTTATCCAGTAGATAAACGCGTCCGTATCCATGTATGCGACTCCAATGTTTTCCCTTCCGTAATGTTTAACCATTTTGTTATAATGGAAATCATACATCAGGGTTTTACTTATATCCAAAATCGACATACCTATGTATAACGGACGGTCCATGACTATTGTTGTTTTCTTCATACTGACAGCGACTAGATTTTCGTTTATAATCATGGATGTTCCGAAATTTGGTTTTTGCACTAATTTTTCCAATTTTCTAGGATCACTCACTAATTTTACATTTTTATGTTTTCTTTTGTTCTCCAAGGTCTTCCCAAAGATGGCGTTGTTCATTAATTTATAGAAGTCCTTTTCAAATGCTGTTGTTGCTGCAGCTCTTCTTGTAGTGTTGGAATCAATGTATGGTTTCAACCAACAAGACTGGGTGAATTCAATTGCTCTATGAATTCTCACTATACGTAGACCCAATTCAAGAGCCTGTTGAACTACCCAGTAGTGAGCCACATAGCGATCTTTATTCTCCAAGGTCATCATCAATTTCGGCCATCTTCCTGTCGGCGAAACTTCAGTCTTGGCTAGGAGAGGCAAGTCGTAGTGATGGTCATGAAGGTGCTCCGGGTATTCAAAATCACAGTCCAAAATATAGCCTTTTGGACCATCCTTTGGAATCTGTGAGATGTCTCCGATGGTGGCCGGGTCGATCCACTTGAAGTCAGCGTAGGGAAGCGGATTTGACATTGCCCAACCATAAAGGTTGTTTGCATCAAAGTAGCCGAGGTAGACCGATGGTTGTTGCTCGTCGAAGCCGGGGATGTACTTGTTGTTGGCTTTGACATGACGTGTTACAGCTTGTGTCAAACCGCCCCGTACACCAGATTCCATCATGAGCACCATATCAATATCCGTTAGAAGTTCCAGTCGACAGTTGGTTGACTTTAGCATAGCTTGCCATGCTAATCCTGGAGATGTGTACGAATGTAGAGGGTCCAGTCCATAGGCGGAGAAGCAGGTGTTTCTGAATTCTTCCATCACATCGCACAGCAGAGTTACGTCCAATTTTGTATAAAAGTCAGAATATTCCCCTAAGGTTTGAATGTTTAGTTGGTTCCAAACATTACATGCATGATTGTAGTCTTCAACGGAGATTTCACTTTCGTTTAATTTGCTGTTGAAGGCTTCAATCGGCGGTAGACTGGTTTCTTCAAATTTTTCTGTAGAAGTTATGTAATCGTAGGGGAACACTCCTTTACGTAATACTAAGTCCAATTTATCTTCAGGTACAATCTTGCTGGTTTCTTTTAGGTCTTCTCTTCGTAGATTCTCAGACAATCTGCTCAAACTAGAAGCCATAAATCTATAAGAGTCTACAAAGCGAAGTTTAATTTTACCTACTGTTTTTGAGAAACTGATATACTTTTCCAATGTTGTAGCAAGAACATCAATTCTACCATTATCTCTTCCTAACTCTGGAATAATGAAGTGGGAGTCGTAGCCGCTAAGATTGTGTAACACGACAGGGATAAAGTGGGGCAGTTTGTAATTTATATTGCATGAATTACAAGCAGCTCCTCTGTATAAACCTGTCAGGTGATCGTGATCTCTAACTTTTGGATTTTCTTCACTGAAGCTCTTCTCGCATAGATAACATCTTGATGTCAGATTATATTCTTCTTGTTGATTCTCATTCAAAGGTTCCATAGGTACAACATTGCCGTATAAGCGTTGCACCTTTTCAGCAATGTCATACAACAGGTCTACAAAATACTTAGCGGCTTCTTCCCCACGGTAGAGTATTGGAGTGGATGTTAAACCATAGTCTTGCAATTGGTTCTCAGACAAGGTTGATTTCACTAGTAGACAAAAACTGTTGGGTTGATGCAACTGATATTTTGTTCTTCTAGTCACTTCACCGTCCGGCAGCTCCTGTGGTACTAACGTAGATTCAAAATCTGCGTAGATGACCAGTGGAATACGATATTGGTGGATTGTTTTGTTGAATTGGATAAACGCTCGAGATGGTGGTGGCAGACTAACCTTCACTTCATAATTCTCGTTACAGAGTCTTTTATGTTCCGTCATCCATTCAGATCCTCCACGTCTTAGTTCTTTATATGTGAAACAGAAACATCTTTTACACACTGTTAACCTACGTTTATGTTTTGATAATTGATTCCATACCAAGGCTACAAAGTCCTTTATCCATACATAATGGGAAATTTCACCCTTAGTTATCAATAGCAAATCCGTGTGGTTTCTCTGTTCAACTTTTACTACCCGCAAAGGATAAACGTTGTTCGAATCATCCAGACCAAAAACATTGACTGAAACGCCAGGATTTTTCTTTTCAAATTTGCCAATGTCTTTCAAGGTAACTGGATAGGTGAGACCTTGAAAGTTGTAGCGGTGTTCATTTTCGTAATATTCTCTACCAACTCTTTCAGGATGATCTTTAACATACTTGGTTAACATTGCATACTTGAAACATTCATTACCTTCATTTTGCACATTCCTACACGATTTAGTGTTTTGGATTTTCTTTGGTAGAGGGATAAAACTACTACCCCTTAAACCATATCCATGCTTGTGAACCCTTACATCCATACCTTCAATTGATGACAAAGTCCATCCAGATCCTCTTCCTTCATGTTCTTGAAGTTTTGTTATAAGTTCTTCCAAGCATTCTTCAATAATATCATCGATGTTGGAGGTGAAGGTAAGGGTTCGGTTTTTGGTAATGAACGCTCTCAATGCTGTTTCACCATCAGTATTGTTAAACATAGCCTCTAACACCATTCCAAATTTAATAAAATTTAATCTTTGTAGTTCTTCCCTCAAGGTTTGACCAACAAGTTCCTTAGCCTGGGTTATAAATGTTTCCAATTCCAATTGAACATTATTAATTTTGAAATGTGTTACAACTCGTCCTGGCAAGGCCGTGGTGCGCAGTTGTTTCACATCTTCCAGTTCTTCTTCAGTGTCCTCTTCTTCAGTGTCTTCTTCTTCAAAAGGTCTTCTAGCAGTAGATGGTCCAGCACCAGCAAATTGGATCACACTAGGTCTTTTTCTTTGCATTTGCTGTAGATAGCTGTCCCAGTAGTCCGTCTGCTTCTGGTGCTCTTCCAAAAACCGGTCAATTGAGTCTAAGTCTATTTCATCCATGGTAATATCTTCTTTTCTATCTTCGTCTTCATGTAATTCTCTGTGTATGGTGAAAAGATCTTCGTCTTGAAAGATTTCCCCACAAATGTCGCAAAGAGCCATTTCAAACAGTTTGGCTTTGAATGTACACTCTGTGAATGTCCACGCAATAATGAGCAGCGCACTCCACAGGGACCCTTTATATCCGAGGCAGATAGGTGGGGAAAGTGACGTCATATGGAAACAGGTTATCACTCATGTGCTAAATTTAGCCTTTACACAACCGTTTGTAATACATTTATCAGTAGGCTTGATAAATTGATGATATTTGGTCTAGATTCAATAATTTGTACAAGTTTTTTCAAAGACGTCTGTTTGAGCAAGTTTATGTAGGTCAAGGTCATTTGGAATTATTATTTTGAGCGGGGGATAGAGCACTAAGCAGCATCATTTACTACAAAGTGCTCTATCCCCCGCTCACATTCTTTTTTTAACTTTTTGTTTAAACTTTTTACAAGGGTGAAACATCACCATCAGAGTCGGAATCATCCTCATCACGGAATAGGCAGCGATGACAATACATAATTCTTCTGGCAACTAACATCCTATCCATTGGACGATGGGGAGTGTCTTGTTCTTGTTCTTCTTCTTCGATTTCCAATTGGAATTCCATTTCCGACTCAGATGACGACTCTAATGTTTCGTAGGCGTGCAAGTCCACTTCATTGTCCGTTGAACCAGCTTCGTCAGAGTCCGTTTCAATATCCATTATCTCTTCCTCCTCCTCTTCTTGATCAACCGCAGGTAGTTGGTCCTCTACTTCTATAATTTCTAGAGGTATTACCTCCAGAATAGAGACAATTCTGTTGCGATGGAACACGGTGTTGTCAAGTGGAGCCATGGTATGGAAGTGTTGTATCCATCCAATTTGCTTACCCTTTTTATACCCCCACCAACTATACAATTTATGTGGGTCAAGGTCACGTAAAGATACCCTTTGAGCGGGGGATAGACCACTAAGCAGCATGCTAGTCCATTGCCGCAAAGTGATCTATCCCCCGCTCTGTTCTACAAAACCTCAATCAAGTCCAAGTCCAAGTCCTGTTTAACACATTTTATTCTAATTCCATATCCAATTTAAAAATTTCAATTTCACATGGTTTACATTCCTGATGTATCAAACACTCCAGCTCCCTAAACATATCGTCCAGTTCGTCCAAATTATGATGTCCTACTTTTAACACATGAAGGTGGTTCATGCTTTGCATTGTAGCATGACCATCAACAAACAAGTTTCTTTTCCACGCTAACATAAATTGGCAGTTTTCTTGAAAGATTTTTCTCACCAAACAATCATTACACAGCCGTCAACATGTCTCTACAATCTTCATAGTGTACCATCACAGAATACCTGTCCAAGTTAGCACCAAGCAGCGATCCACTCATTGTTTCTAGCGTTCCACTGGAAGGTCCAAAGCAGAATGAAGTCGAGATGTATAGACCCCCTCTTTTATACCAGTTAACCGGTTGTCCTTGCTGTAAAGTGGGTCAAGGTCATCCAATGCTACCCTTTGAGCGGGGGATAGACCACTAAGCAGCATGCTAGTCCATTGCCGCAAAGTAGTCTATCCCCCGCTCTGTATTCTACACACACACACACACACACACACACACATGTCCCTGTCCAAGTCTTTCATTACATACCCAATATATATTCAGTTCCTTCATCATCACTATCACTCATCACTGCTTCCACAAACTCCACAGGATTAAAGTTAAATTGTTTCAATTGTTCTTTTAAGTTTTCAATTTGTTGGTCCTTTACTTCTAAAACACTGTGAAGGTGTGATATGTAGTCCGCTGCCTCGTTGATGCTTGCTACTCTCGGATCGCCTAACTTCAAGCTGGGAACTACACCCTGCAGCCTGAAGTACGCCATACGCCTTTCTTGCTCCTGCCGTTGACCAGGACTGAGCAAGCCTTGTCCGTCTTGGCTTACCTCCAGCAAGGTCCGTAGCATCGGAGCTTTGCAGGCGTTTGCCCGAGCAACAGTTATGCTGTGGAATGGTCGAGCAGGTCCACGAGTAGCAGGCAGAACGTTGGCAGCACGCCTTCTTGAAGAAGAAGAGGAAGCCTGAGAAGTTTTGGAGTTGAAAGCCATGTTACAGTGCTGTATTCAGCTAAGCGGTACAAAGCAGAATAACCAAACTGCACGTTAATACCCGTATATATACACTTATCAGTGGTGGGGGTACTAGCTAGCCTTGGTAAAGTGGGTCAAGGCCATCCAAAAACATTACCAGAACGGGGGATAGATCACTAAGTGGCATGTTAGTCCATTGCCACAGAGTGATCTATCCCCCGCTCTGTATTTCACATTCACGCACACATTCATACAAACACACAAGTCCCAGTCCAAGTCTTTACCCACACACCTATCCACTCTCATCCTCACTATCATCACTGTCCAACAGGCTTTCACACTTCTTAATTAGTTTTTCCCATTTACTCCGGATATAAAGTAGCTCCCTGCGAGTATTCTCTAACATTCTGTCCCTTTGCTCTATGACTTCGTCGTACCACTCGATGATGTTTGGTGGGGTCTGGGTTGATGCGTCCATCGTGGTTGGTTGAGAAGCTCCGCTGCTCCGCAACTCCTTCCTCACAGGACCAAAGCCGGAGAATCGGACACGACTCCTTGACGAAGGCCCCGATCGGATTGGTCCAATGCTCGGGCTGGAGTTGGAGGCAGCCGGGCCAGAGGTAGAGGCTGGGACGTTCATAGCAGACATGGTGGTGTTCAGCTTAACGGTGTAAAGCAGAATGAGAGGACGGTTGATCACCACTCCTATATATACCCATTTTTAGTGGTGGGGATAACACGGGGGGGGGGGGGGTTGAAAGAAATTTTGCTTAGTCTTCCCGGTCATCAGTTTTACAT
This sequence comes from Neoaliturus tenellus, assembly GCA_030545055.2. Taxonomy (NCBI): domain Eukaryota; kingdom Metazoa; phylum Arthropoda; class Insecta; order Hemiptera; family Cicadellidae; genus Neoaliturus; species Neoaliturus tenellus. The sequence continues at coordinate 90,770,612 of CM061532.1, read as the reverse complement.
ACCTTTAGCACACCCATTATTTGGGTTTCTTCTATAACTTTACACACCTCAAACACCCAAGCAAACAGCTCATCTATGTTGTTATAATTAATTTTTGTCCAGTGTTCATACTTATGAGTTTGGTTGTTTATAATACATAGATAAAATGTAGACCCGTCTCGTCTTATACAATACTCAACTTCCATTCTATGCTGGTTTAGCACTTCCCAAGCATTGTGTTGATCTATCAAGAAGTCACCACCTTTGTAATTGTACCGTGACATGTTTACCACGGAGCACAGAAACAGACTGAAGCAAATGAACGGCTCATACAAGCTTAGTAAGAGCGTTAGAGTGGGGGTATCACGTGATACACAACATTAGTTGTAAGGTTAGCACTTTACTTTAAACAGTAATTTATATGGGTCAAGGTCATTCAAACTTTGAAAAATTTTTACCTCCAAACACTTGTAGCAAGCTACAAGTGTTTGGAGGTAAGTTTTTATTTGTTAAAGATTTTTGTAACTTAGTCTTCGCCCTCAAGGACACGGTTTGAGATTGTCCCAGTGACTTTACATCACCGCCAGGTTAAAGTATTATACAAGTCAAGTGTTTTTTTTTTTTTTTTTTTATAACTTGACTTGTATAATACCCCTCTCCCTTACTTTAAGAGGGTTAAGACTAAATTTGGAAACATAATTTGGAAAAAGACTTTTTAAATATTGTCCAACACAGCCTAACAATTTTGTTTTTTTGGTGGGCCCATGTCCTAGTCCATTTCCCACACGGTTTCACATCCTTTCCTTCGTATTAGATAGGCTTTAGGTATGAAAAATTCTCTTTGTACCATCCGAGGTGGTACTTGCATTGTACAAAGGTGGCCTTCACCTTTTACAACGATTTCTACTTTCTTATTACCTGCTCCATATGTCTGACCAATGAAATAGTATTTTTCATCAACCTTTAGCCTTCTAATATCCCGCGGTTGCGGACCGTGGGGATGTCTGAACTTGAACGTTTTAGGCTTAATGTACAGAGTATAGGGTTTGAATTGCCGAAATTTGATTGTACTTTTGAGGTGTCGTTGGCAGCGATCCCCTTCTGCACAAGCAAGTTTCTGGCAACACAAAACCCCAAACTTACTAGACATCCAAGCGTAATCGCATTTCTTACCCTTGCCAGCAGGGGCTTTAACGCGTTTACGTTTCTGTGTTGGACTCTTTAGCGGAGTGTCTTGGAGCTTCTCTGAATTAGGCTGGCTAGAAGGGATGGGGCTGGAAGGAGGTAGAAGGGGCAAAGATTGTTCAAGCGGGATGGAGCAAACAATTTTGGGCGGGGTAGGAGAGCGTGTTAGGTCTATGGTGGGAAGATCAGGGGAGAAGATGGATTTACGGGGTGGTTTGGTTGGTGTAGGTGGCATGGGGGATATAGGTGAGGGACATTGGGATGTAGTGTATGAGAGGATTTTCCGGGTTCTGCTGTATGGGGTGATCCTCGACCTAGACGTCTCTTCAAAAGCCGCAGACTCCGATCCTGAGTCCGATAGCAGCGAGAGTGCTGGAGAGGCTACCGGGACTCGACCTGACGACTTGACGAGTTCTCCTGACGATGGCTGTGCACCAGCCTCTTCCACTGTCGCCGGCAATGGCGACAGGCTGGGCATTGAGGCGGGCTGTGGCGGCGGCGGCGGCGGTGGCGGCATCGTCAGGCAGCTCAGGATGTTCGCAGTCATCAGGTATTCCAGGATCGAAGTCGAGGATGATGAGGGTCGAGACGTGTCGGTCGGGGGGGGGGGGGGGGGGGGGGCGGGGGGGGGGGTTCGCACTTTTTGTCGGGGGGGGGGGGGGGGGTTGACTAAGTTAAGTGGGTCAAGGTCACCCACAACACTTGTACTCTAAGTGTTGGCTATACCCCCACCACAACTGGGTCCCTAGGCTGCACAACACCGCTTCGCCAGTATGTCTCCGGCTTCCATGCGGTGCGTCTCGCTGTTCTCTAGCTCTCTATATGTAAGTAATTTTACAAGTTCTGAATGTAGGTCACTACACTTTGACTCTGGGACGATATCGACTTGTAGTGTTTCAGTGTTTTGACTCAAGGTCATCACACTTTAACTCTAGCACATCGGTTATCATACCAGAGGTGCTCAATAACCTAACTTGTAATGTTTAGGGTGGCGTTTGCACGCCACGTGGTATCGCCATGAGTGTCCAGTCCAAGTTTTAAGTTAAATTAATTTTACTGTAATCTTTTCCATTTCTGCTTCGTTTTGCCAAAGTATAAGGTGTCGCTTAATAAAGTGGTATTTCTCTAAAGTTATAGGAGATTGCAAGGATACAATTAGTTTATTTAGGAGACTCTTCATCTTGGAGTTTAACACAATTTCCACTTTGACTTTGCTTCCTCGGCTCTCACAGCCTAAGCTGTACAGAAATGTTTCTTCTAGTGCCAACTCGGGCCAAGAGAACAGTGTGTTGACTGTAGGACAGCTCATGGTGAAGTGATGCGAAACTCCAGCGTACCACCTCACCTTCCCCCGCCACTGTGACCTTCCCCCACTCCTGCTGTTTCCCCCACCTCTTTTCCCTTGACTCATGCGCTACAAGCAGTCTCTCAGTATTGTGCGGACTTTTGTGAGGGGAAGCCATGTCGCGGGACGCTTTAGGTAAGAAACTTAGCCGTGTTAAGACTTTATTAGTTGCTCACTGTCCACCACTGAAAGTTAAGAGAGTTTCAACTTTAGCTAAGTGGCGCAAACTGTTGCGCGGACACCCTAAGTTTTATACAAAACAGACTAATGTCAGTTTTACTGATGAGGATTTGTTTAAAATATTGGATGAAATGACTTTTCCTTGCAAAATTCAGTTAGTTACTCCCATTCCTGACAGTTTAGAGTCTTAGTCTCTCAAGCCAATGTACCTAGCATACACAGAGCCTGACAGTCAGTCACTCGGTGGCTGTCGTGGGGTGCGCATCGGTGTCGGCGCTCCGTTGTTAAGTTTTCAAGGTCACAGTAATATGAAATTGGGGGTGTTGTGCTAGTTCAAGGTCACCTGAGGGATTACCGATTGCCCATTTAGGCAGAGTCATGTCAGAAACTCGGGTTTAACTTGGCACTTTTGCCGTTTCTCGTCCAATATTCGCTCCAAGTGGTCAAGGTCACGGGGACTCGGACTGAAACTCGGAGCGTAGTGCGAGAAACGGCAAAAGTGCTAAAAAATTTTAAGTTTCTGCATGACCTTGACCTTAGTGGCGTCGGTGACGTCGTTTTGATGACGTAAGGGGTGATGACGTCATCAGCACGTCATTTCTGTGACGTCATGGGTGTGACGTCATCGAAATGACGTCATTAGTGATGACGTCATCGATTGCGTCATCGATGACGTCATCGATGACGTCATCGGTGAGGTCATTGACCTCGATGACGTCATCCCTCAGGTGACCTTGAACTGGGCCAGCATCCTCAATTTCACACTACTAAAAGGATTGATTTTATAGAGTAAATCCGCACTCCAACATGCCATAGGGCCGTTAGAGACAATATCCTTGGCCAAAGACATTGGCAGATGCTTCATTTCTTTTACCTGAGGGTTTCTAAGGCGGAAAATATGTACCCTCTGCCGTGAGGCATCTGGATGCTGCTGACTGTACCGCTGCACCGCTGCTCTGTTGACCTCAGGGTGCAGTTGAGAGTAGCGCTCAACAGCCTCCCTATGCTTCTCACGATTTGTTTCGGCGTATCTTTTCTTTGACTGCTGCACTTGTTCTTCCCGGCTGGTTGAAAGAACTTTAGGACGCCCACGCTTAATTTTCTTTGGTCGCCCTGGTCCCCTTTTATTGACTGGTTGGTCGATTGGAATGTCTTCCAGCTGAAATACTGTATGTATTGTAGAATCAGTGTGCTCGATGGATCGTTGGAACGACAATTCAGTGATATTGTACTGGCTTTCAATGCCACCTAGTGCAGCATTAGCAAGTAGCAGAGAAGCAAGTGATAAATGACTGTCGCAAACAAAGAGACGTGCACGGTTTTCACTGTCATCCAAGCTGTGTCGACGCTCCTCGTCTACTCCATGAGAATCAAAGACAAAAAACATGCCATCGCCACGCCAAAAGGCTACTGTACTCATCTGTCCCGTAAAAAGAAATCCACCAATCGAGTCTGTAGATAAAATTCCTTCCAAAATTTTTGACAAATGTAGTGTCGCGTTGGACAAATCATTAGCGGATAGTGGGTAAAGACCGTTGCACACATACGAAATGTCAGCAATATGGATTTTTCCGCCCATAATAGTAAAATCTCTGGCAAGATCTTCCGGGAACAAATACCTATTATTGATGCAATTCACATGACGAGACTGTCTGTATAAACTGTCACCTGCCATGAGAATTTCATCAATAATAGGAGAAGAAAATTCACCATTGATGAACTTCCAAGCTAACGCACACGCTGCATTACTGTAGCTACACACTGGGCGTTATTACTGTAAGAATCAAAGCGGGAATCACCCTGGTGGAATGACCCACTCTCAACACAGTAAAACACCATCATATATACCAAGAATGAACCAAAAATAAATCCAACAAGGAGAACTGAGTTTGTTTCAAACACGGGTGTAGTTGAAAGAGATCATTTAAACACAAGCGAGAACTAAACCTGCAAAGTGATCTACGATACCGTCACTCGTTAACACGGCTGAACTACATTACCGACAAATCTATATTTTTTACCTTTTTTATAGATTAAAAGTGAAAAATTGCTAGTTTTCAGAATTTTTTATGAATGTAAATCGTGTCAGCTGATAGAATGCCAAATTTCAAGTCTCTAGCTTGAACGGTTCCGTCCGAACTTTTATATACATCAGTGAGTTACACCTGCGGGAGTATATATGTTAGACTCGCCTACGGCTCGATGGGGCTTCGCCCCATGCCCCTTAGAGGTTGCCCTAAATTAGTAAATTAATAAGAAGTCAAGTTGTTCAACAGGTTAGTTTCAACAGAAGAACGGGTCAGCCAAGACAGTAACAAAAGTGTCTTATACACACTACTCACAATCAATAATAATAAAACGCTTTGAAAATCGTCTACGGTTTTTAAACCCCCTTCCTAATTCATCTTAATTCGTTACAAAATATAATTGATAGTTGTGAAATAATAATTAACTATGTAAATAACCTAGGTATTATGCTCAATATCGAATAAAAATAATAACGAATAAAATTTAAATCAGTGAGCGAAAACAATAATTAAATAACATGAAAACAAAATAAAAGAAAATAATAAAAACGGGGTGGATCAGCGAAAGCCCAATACTATTAGAAAACATTTTACTGTTTGTTAAAATATGAAATTGAGAGTTGTGAAATAATAGTTATTAAATAAAGATATTAAATAAATGTTCTGGTTATTGTTGTGGCTTTTGTTAAAATTCTAGTGATATGATACTTTAATTAAGGAGTTGTGGAAAGAACAGGAGTGGAATAAGATTTATGAATTTTCATTGAAATAGGTTTTATTTTATGAGTTGTAAAATAATTGAAATTTGTATAAAAGTATAGTTTAGGTCAAGATGTTTTGAACTCAGGTGTTGTGAGTTCATTGTAGTACTTCAAGTGACAATGTTTCTCTGTTAGTTAGCCAGCGCTTAAAGTTGCAATCTGGCGTATCCAGTTCCGCCACGGGGAGGCCGAGAAACGTAGGAACCATATGTACATATTTACAAATCATTATTAAATATAAACACCGGGCAGTTTGATACGCAAGTAGGGGGACTTGGCCGGCTGTCCGCCTGCTGCGGGATGAGCGGGATGAGCCCCCCCCCCCCCCGAGACCACCCAAGTTGCGGACCCCCCCCCCCCCGAGACCACCCAAGTTGCGAACCCCCCCCCCCCCCGAGACCACCCAAGTTGCGGAAACCCCCCCCCCGAGACCACCCAAGTTGCGGAGCCCCCCCCCCCCGAGACCACCCACGGAGTAAAGGTACCGACCCTCGGCCAGGTGCGACATTCCACACCTAGGGGAGCCGGCACAATAAAACCTCACCCCTGCGTGGGAGCGTCCGCCCGACGATGTTACACAATAGCGCGTCTTATATTACCCATCACCCCACGCAGCTGCGCGTCCCTTCTCCGACCGTCACCTTACACAGGATAACCAAACCGAGCGTCGTCGGCCATTTTCTACACTCCCCGGCATCAGTAGTTGCCTAGCTGCCGTAGTGACCGGACGTTCCTGCACTTCGCTCCGCTTGCTGCTTCCTTGCGCCTCTGTCTACGCCACTGTCTTCTTTGGATACTTCTCACTTCAAATGTAAGTATTATTTCTAATTTACAATAACTAGTTATAATTAAATGTAGTTTTTACTTTTTATTAGATTTCAGTAAATTTTGACTTTGCCAAGAAACTCAAAGTGTACGATGATAATAGTTTTCACTGCTTCACACACAAAATGTTTAACATATGCAAATAAATATTTTTAATTTTACTAAACTATTCAAAATAGTAGTTAGCTTTTATCCCACATAGACTATGAATTGCAGCGCAACTCTTTAAACATCTTGTTACATTCTATCATATTGAACATAAATTATAAATCCATTATTGAGTCTCTGTAACACATTTATTTATTTATTTATTTTTTTTTTATTTTTTTTTATTTTTTTTTTTATAATTTTACCTTTGTCTATAAACTGAAAGAGCAGGTTGGTTATAGTTTTACACTACATCAGACACAAAATGCTAACCATATGCGAAAAATATTTTTAATTTTATAAAAACTTTTAAAATAGTAGATTGGTTTGGTCACTTATAGACTATGTTTCGTAGCTCAAATAGTTTAAACATCTACCTGATTTGTTCATATTGCATGTAAATTTTAACAAAGATATTAAGTTTCTGTAACGTAAGCTGTAACGAATGTGCGACAGTAACATATTATGAGACTTAATATTCAAGAAAACTGTTTATTCGATGTTGGAGCAGTTTAAAGACTTAGTTTAGAACTTAAACCTTTACTTTTATTTGTACTTAGTAGAGTGAAGACATAAATGGATTTCTTGTGACCCCCCCCCGCCCCCCCCCCGCTCTGTACCTTATTCTCTGAGAATAGTGCTAGAGTCCTAATACGCAGCGTTATTTGTTTACAGATCATCATGAACAACGTTGAGCGTCGTTTTTCCTGTACCCAGTGCGGCGAGGCGTTCAAGAACATATGTCATGTCACCAGGCACGTTCGCTTCGTCCATGGCGGAGTCAGCTTCACGTGTCCGGAGTGCGACAAACCTTTCTCCAGGCAAGATGTTCTGCGCCGTCACATCGCCAATGTACATCGACCTCAACCAACAATCAACCCTGCATTTAGACCAGGTTAGTTTTACTACTCGTAGACCAAACTTTACTCATTAACATGAATGAAAATAAATCAAACTAGTAACTGCTTTTCCACTTGATTAACACATTTACTAATGCATTCTTCGGTTTGAATTAAACATTTTGCTATACACTCTCTATAAAACACGAACCATTGCTCAGTTTTGAATTTCTGTAGCGTTTGTACTATTGCTTGAATACCAAATTTAATAATGTATTATTCTGTTTGAATAAATCTTTGTTGTACACTCTTATATCAAACGTGAAGCATTATTCAGAGTTGAATTTCTATGGCGTTTGTAGCGCTTTGAACAAGTCAATCGATTTATGTTGAAAACACACGCATTTTTCATTGTCTTTACAAATCTGAGATACATATACTAATCATGTTTCTGTTCTTCTTTATAGATTTTGTGCCAACACCGAGTCCAGCGGAACCGCGACCCGGCCCCTCTTCTGCTCCTCTCATTGAGCCGAGGCCCGGACCATCATCCGCTCCTGTCTTTGAGCCGAGGCCCGGCCCCTCCTCCGCTCCCGACGTCGAGCCGAGACCGGGTCCGTCCAATGCTCCGGAACTGGTTCAAGCCCCAGAGCCTGCTGGAGTTCCCACAACAGGTATGTACTTATCTATTACTTTAAACTATTAATTTACAAACTTACCTCAAATGTAAATATTTATTCAGATATTTCATCCACACTAAATGGATCGCACTGTCAAAGAGTTCTATTGTAAAGACTAAACATTTTAATGTTGAATCTCAGTCACAATGTATAAACGTTCAGAAAAATATTTTAACTTTTATCAATTATATCTTTCAATGATTTCCAATGCAAAATAACTTATTAGACATTGAACTTAAACTTTCATATTGGTTTGAAAACTGAATCTTTTCAGATTGAGCATGATAATTATACATGAGACTACAGCATTTTGTATTATTTCAGGCCATACGTGCGGTGGGAGTGGCAAAAGCTTCACGAGGAAGTCCAATGTGCAGATCCACGCCCGCAAACACTGTAAAGCCCTCCGTGCGGAACGCCAGCCTGAGCAGACCATCGGAGTCCAGCCACCTTCGCCTGCCCCCTCGTCGCCAGCATCAGTGGCAACATCGAGCGAAGACGACGAGGCGCCTGTGATCCCCGGCGGCTTAGCTCCTGCAGGTTTCGAGGAGGTCGAGACAGCGTTCCGTGGGCGGCTTAAAACCTACCGCCTGGCAGAGCCCGTGGACGAGTCAGTTACCCTGCAGGAGTTTCTACTGTCTCTCAGGACACAGGTAATTACACTCATGCGACAGATATTACGTAACACTCATGCCATCAAAGTTAACATCTGGGTCGAATGCGAATTTGTAAATATTCATGGCGAGACTTGTAGGCGGGCCTTTAAGACAAAGAATGTCGAGATCTTCCACACAAGTGACGTTGATGAAATTTGTCAGGAGTTCATCAACAAAATCTTGTTGGAGAAAGAGACTTGTGAAATGAAGGGCTCAGGATGGAGTTTTGTTAGGGTTTTAGATATGGAAGTGAGAGTCAATGTCTACAGCCCTATCAGAGGTAGCTCCTTCATCCTCCTTCCTCAAGACATCGCCATGAAAAGAGCCGTGGTTAATGTGTATAACGTTGCGGATGAGCGTTGTTTCGAGTATGCTATCCTTACTAAATTCGTTGAAAATGTTCGTCGTGACCGGCTTACTGCTAACCACTTTACGGCAGAGGTCAGGACACGAGCAAACCTAAATTTTGATGGATTGGAATTTCCAGTGAGGTTAGACAAAATCCGCACGTTTGAACGCAACAACCCCGGCGTAAGCATAAATGTGTACGGTCTGGACAAAAAGAAGCAGAAGAAGCACCAAAATAAAGAAGAACACTATGTCTTCCCTCTTCGCGTCGTGGATCAAGAGCTACCGAACCACTTCGATCTGCTATTCCTAACCGATGAACGAACCACTCACTACGCATACATCACCGACTTTGAGAGGCTAGTTGCTAGTCAAATTACACGCCGTGCACATCGATTGTTTATGTGCAAGAGATGCTTCGCGCATTTTGACAACCGTCCAAACAAACTGGGTCTCACAGGAGAGCAGCGGTTAGAAGAACACAGACGCTACTGCTCCAAAAACGCGCCATTGCGAACCGATGTTGCGGAAGAAGAGCACATCATGTTCAATCGGCCCGAGCGTACAAAGAGAAGTCGATTTACAATCTATGCCGACTTTGAGAGTATGCTCGTACCCTTTGAGGCCGAAAGGCCAATTCATCCCGCACCAACTGTTCGACCGCCTGCTTGGGACCCAGCAACTAATCGAACGATTGGCCAACAGCGCGTGGGTGGTTTACCAAACAATGTTAGGAATGTCCACAGACCGTACGCTTATGCGTATTACATTCGCGACGACCTAAGAACAGCCGACGAGGGAGACTGCGACGACGATGACCAGGATTCCAACACCTTCTCCAAGCTGCGGATGTACAGAGGCGAGGATGCTGCGCAGCATTTTATCAACGCTGTACGGGATGACGTACGGAAGATTGGCGACATCCTTTACGGCCAGCGCATGCCCGGAGACCCACCTCAGTTGACAGAGCAGGAAGAACTTCAATTCCGACGTGCCACTGTCTGTCACATCTGTAAACGGGAATTCGGCCCTAACGATGGTGAAGATAAGATGAAAGTTAGGGATCACCAACACTCGCCTCCGTACAACTACAGAGGAGCTGCTCATCGTTCGTGCAACCTCCGCTACAGGGAACAGGAGACCGTCAATATGTATTTCCATAACTTGTCAAACTACGACGCCCACTTCATCGTGCGTGAGTTAGGCGTGGACAAGGGAGACGTTGAGGTACTCGCCAACACCGAGGAGAAGTACATAACTTTCTCGAAGCGCTTCAAATATCCGGGCGCGGGCCGGCGGAACAGTATTAAATTACAGTTCGTCGATTCGTACCGCCTCATGTCTAAGGCATTAGGCACATTGGCGTCTATTCTGCCGGCCAACAAAATGCACCTTACGCGCGCCCGGCACCAAGACCAAGAAGACTTTGATTTGCTTCGAAGGAAGGGAATCTTCCCCTACGAGTACGTCACGTCCATGGAGGTACTTAATGATGATCACCTGCCACCTAAAGATGTCTTCGGAGAAAATATCACCGACGAGGACTACGCACACGCCCAACGCGTATGGGATAAGTTCAGTTGCACATCCCTCGGGCAGTACGCAGAAATATATCTGATGACCGATGTTCTGCTACTCGCCGACGTCTTCGAGGGATTCAGAGAAATGTGCATGACGCATTACAACTTAGATCCTGCGCATTATCTTACTCTGCCTTCATACGCGTGGGACGTAATGCTACTCAAGACTGGAGTGGTGCTCGATACCTTGCGAGATGTCGATATGTACTTGTTCTTTGAGAAGGGCATCCGAGGTGGACTGACCCAATGCGTCACTAGGCACGTTGTCGCCAACAACAAATACACAAGAGCTGAAGATGGCGGCAACCGAGACGGCCAGGGCGCATCGACAAGTGGAGGTGTCGTAGAACACGACAACGATACATTTTTAATGTATTATGATGCAAATAACCTCTACGGATGGGCCATGTCAGAACCACTTCCCTATAAAGATTTCGAGTGGCTTTCGCAGCAGGAAATCGACGACTTAAACATCATGGACATACCGGCAGACGGTGAGTATGGATACGTTTTGGAGGTTGATCTGGAGTACCCAAGAGACCAGGCACTCCACGACAAACACCGCGATCTCCCGTTCTGTCCGGAAGTACGAAAGTCGCCGGCTTACCAGCTGCCCTACTCATCAGAAGACATCATTAATAGCGGAGCAGGACAATCCAGCAAACTAATGGCTACTCTCACGGACAAGGATGAATACGTGATCCACTATCGTTACTTACAACAAGCGATCGAGAATGGACTGCGTGTTCGCCGTGTTCACCGGGTTATGCGTTTTAAACAGTCGCCGTGGTTAAAACCGTACGTGATGCTGAATACCGAACTGAGACGGCTGGCCAACAATAAATTTGAAGTAGAAATGTTTAAATTGATGGTCAATGCTGTCTACGGTATGAGTCTCCAGAATGTGAGAAAACACCAAAACATGAAGATCGCCACATCCCGCAAGACATACACGAAGTACGTGGCCAAGGCGAATTTCAACGATCGAATTTGGTACGATGAGAACTTGGCCCTACTAAATATGGCGAAAGTACGAGTTGTACTCAACAAGCCAGTCTATGCGGGAATGTGCATTCTGGACCACAGTAAACGGTGGATGTACGGGTTTCACTACGATATGGTAGAAAGGTACGGCATCGAGAATATAAAGATGGCCTACATGGACACAGATGGTATCGTCTACGCCATCCGTACCCTAGACGTCTACCGCGACATGATGACGCACCTGGACGACTTCGACACCAGCAACTATCCCCAGAACCACATGTGCTACGACGGGCGCAACGCTAGGGTTTTGGGGAAATTCAAGGACGAAGTCGGTGGGAGAGTTATTAGGTTATTCGTCGGCTTGATGGCAAAATTATATTGTATGTTGTCCGGAGGCTTTACGTGTGCTGTTGGTAACGGAGATGACGACGACTGTGGTGCGCCTCCGCCGATAAAGCGGGCAAAGGGCGTCAACCGCGCCGTAGTTGCAAAGGACCTCTCCGTGCAAGATTACCTGGATTGTTTATACAACAAGACAATCAAATGCACGGACAATCAGAGGTTCCAAAGCAAACACCACATAATCTACACCGTTGTGGTAAGGAAGCGGTCCCTGGCACCCTATGATGACAAACGTTACGTAATGCCAGAGGACGGAATAAACACGCTTCCGTGGGGGCACTATGCTATTCCCCCCAGGGCGCCACCGTTACCTCCAGCTCTACCAGCGCCAATGGACGTAGACGAATAGACGATATAATTTAAGTCGCATGAGTGTAATCGGGTAGGCTCTGTTCGGATCTCGGGAGTGTGTGATGGACTGTGATATGGACTGTTTATGGACTGGTGTGGACTGTGATATGAACTTTTATTTATTTTGTGTGTACATTTTTCTTGTTGTGCTTGTATGTAAATTTTATTAATGAATCAAATTCATTTTCTTGACTATTTTATAATTCTTTATCTTTGTTGTCTATTTTAAATTTTATTCTTTTGTAAATATTGTATAAAGTTCTTGTAAATTATTTCTTGCAAACATTTGTTTCAATAAATCTAGTCATCTGTATTGATCTTTTGAAAATATTGTATAAACTTCATTCTTGTAAATTAATGTTTGTAAATATTGTATAAAATTCTATTCTGGTGATTCAATTCTTTTAAGATTGTTTCCAGAAATCTAGTCATTCGTACTGATATTTTTGTAAATATTGTAGACACTTCATTCTTGTAAATTAATGTTTGTAAATATCGTATAAAATTCTATTCTGTTGAAGCATTTCTTTTAATACACTCAAAGAAAGTTTTCAGATTGTTTCAATAAATCTACTCTTTTGTATTGATCTTGTAAAATATTGTATCAAGTTCTTTTTTTTTCTAATTTAATTTTTTCAAATATTGTATAAAGTTTCTATTGTGTCGAATAATTTCAGAATACTCGATGTTACGTTTAAGATTGATTCAATAAATCTAGTAATTTGTATTGACATACTTGTTTTCATTTTCCAGTTTTACACATAGTAATAAGATCATTCACTGTCAGACTCTTTGCTTTTTTTTTTTTTTTTAAATACTAAGATATCAAACTCTTTTCACTTTGAAAGTAAAATATAAATGACGAGTCTGCACAGAGGTGTACAAATACTTAAACTATCAGACTCTTTTGAAATATCAAGTTACTGGACTCTCTGGTCTTTGAAAGTAAAAATGTAATGTCGAGTCTGTATAAAGGTTAAACTAATAGGCTCTTTTCACTTTGAACTATTATGTGCAATGAGTAAATTATCAGACTCTTTTGAAATACTGAGTTACTAGACCCTCTGGTCTTTGAAAGTAAAAATCTAATGTCGAGTCTGCACAAAGATTAAACTATCTGATTTTTCTAAATGCACTTTGAAATATTGAGCCTATTCAAAAATGAAAACTTACATACTAAAAGGAAATGAAAAGATTGGTGTTTGTTGAGTACTCATTTTTATTACAAGAAAAAAAAATATCATTACAAGACAAATGAAAAAGATTTTACAATACAAAGAAAAATATAAAAAGATTTTTACAAAGAACAGAGCAAACATTGCTACAAGTGTTTATACAATCTGGTGAATAGTTTTCTGATCATCGCATCATTGTGAGCAGTGGAGGTGTCGTCGAAGAGCTGCACGATGTCCATCATCCTCATATCATGGTGAGTTCGGTAGTACAGGTAAGTCAGACAGTAGTGGCCGCAGACTGTGCTGTCATCATCTTGTAGGCGATACTCGTTGTACAGGTAACGACGAGCGTTACGTCTCAGGAATCCTTGATAGAAGTACAGATGTGGGGGCTGTCGTAACTGTCGAAGAATTCAATGACATCACTCTTTCGGTCCAGGTAGAATGCAACCCAGTGTGTACCGGCTTCATTGTGTGGATCGGTATTCACAACGATTGCTGTAGACGGTGAGATGCGATGCGGTAGTCGGTCGGCGGCGTAGACCCCATGATTGTGTACTGGCAGAGTCGATAGATATTCCTCAATCTGATTGGTATTCATTCTACGGTGTCGATGCCAACAGTTGCAGCGGTAGTACTCGTTGTAGTGCTCGTAGACGTGTGAAAACAAGAGCAGAAATACGAGCTCGTCTCATCAGTAGATTCCAATTCATCGTCAATATTGTTAGTCAAAAACAACCATCCGTGTAATGCTATGCAATTGGATAGTGAACATCGATGGTTCGGTGATCTGTGATGACGGCATCGCAGCGTGGATTTCGATAGTAGATTGTTGATTGTAGCCAGTGAACCACATCCGATATCGTCCAAGTCGATAACGTTGGTAATGCAGTGATCAATAACTAAATGTCTGTATATAAAACTTTTCTTTTCCGATCCTTTGACATAGACGGTGTGTCGTTTGGCGATTATCTTTCGTAGCTTTTGTTCCAAGTCGTAGTAGCCAATGTCCCCTTGATCCCATTTTAATCCGTGATAGTGTTTCGATAGCCAGTGTGATTCTCGGTGTTTGTCGATGGTCAGTTCGTCCCTGTTGAATGGCGGTTTGGCGATGTGATGCATCAGTAGTATCCCGCTGTCCACTTCCATAACGCAGACTTCCTTCATTATGTAATCATTGATGTTGTCTTTGAAACTCTGGAAATCAATAATGATGGGAGCAGCCAAATTCCTGCAACGTACTCTGCGTAAGCGATCCATCTCGTACGAGTGTTGATGAGAGACTAACCACCAAAGTCGACCATCACGTTGCGGTGTCGATCGATTTCAATTACGTTGTCAAACTCTGCGTACACCAAACAGATGACTGTCTCGGTTAGCGCGGTACCGAATCCCAGTTCCATGCGCACGCTGCCGTTGCGTACGAGATTCCAGTGGCCGGTATCGCTGGCAGACAGGTCGGGTGTTAGATCAAACACTAGAAGGCAGTAGCCATTTTCGAAATCTTCTCTGCTGATCACGTTTCCAGCGTCTGAGAAATGGATCCCCGTGCCGCTGAATATTGTGTTGTACGCCATAATGAACTTTGCGCTACCGGCAGGAGAGAACTTGGGTTGGAGCGGTTTGGCCGGCACCTGTTCACCGTCCACGTACAGTGAGAAGTAGTTCAAATCGAAATTCTTGAAATTGTACGGATTCTTTTTGACATCACCGTTGAATGCGGCATTGGTTACCATACCGACAATCACGCGCTTCGGAACTTGTCCCAGAAATACGTTGTCCAGAGTTTTGCTCCTTATGCCGGAAGCGAGCGTGAATGATTTCACGTCCACTCGTGTGATTGGATATTTAGCGGTGCCGGATTGTAGTATCTTGCTGTGCGCCAACAGTACGGTCGGGCTGACTTTGCATCTTCTAATCCACAGGTTTGCATCGACGATATGCACTTTGTAGTCACCTTCGTGTACCATTATGGAGAATGCATCTTTCGACCTGTTTAACTTGAAGCGTAGCTCGACTCCGTTCAAAAGATATTTATTCTGATTACACATGTCCAAATGCAGATGACCGACCAAATCGATTTCTCGTCCTCCTTTCGTTAGCTTCCGTCGTTTTTCCAATCCATCATTATCGTCTTCGGTGTTTTCCATATGGCCTGAATCGTCGGCGTTCCACAGCACGGACGATAGATGTGATTTCCTGGCATCGAATCCGTAGTTCAATACTGTTTCGATGTACGCTCGATAGGCGTAAGTGTTGTTTTGTGGTGTAACCAATTTTTGATTCATGCACATGTCCACTTGACTGAACAACGAGTGTAGCCAGTTATTTATCGGACCGGCTTTTGTTGCATCGGCCTCGGCGATCGCCGCTCCGTCCGCCTTAATTATTGATGCTGTGACTTCCAGCATTGTTTGCGAGAGATCGGTGTACTCTTCGCCATTGCCGGGTACTACAAACTCTATCGGTGAATCGTCCGTCAGTGTGGATATCGGTTTGTATTGAATCCATTTTCCATTTTCGATACTCGTCTGTGTGGGCGGTAGTGAAAACAAGTCCAGCTCCGTCTTGACGCATTCGCATGATCTTTGATGTATGAACGACATGATTAATTAAAAATATCTCTTATTGCCTTTGCTACTTTCCTTTTATTTTTAACTGCTGCTTTTCTCTTCTTGGACGGCGATGATGACGTCCTTCCTCTAAGGAGTTTAGCCAGAGACTGAGGTGTAACACGCAGTGTGCGACCGCTACTCGATTGTTTCTTGCCGCCACGCATTGCGCGCTTCGCGGAAGTCTTGCGCGTTGCGCGTTTCGCGCCACTCTTACGCGATCCGCGCTTTTTGGATGTCGGCCGCAGACGCTTGACACTGCCACCACCACGGAGAACTCGTTCAATCTTGTCATCGGCTGTGCGTTTCAACGAGCCGGTAAACTCTTTCATGCGCTCCTCCGCCGCATCTCTGGGATGTTTCGTACGCAGAGTGACATCACCGAGGAAACCCATTCCAGACTTTAACGCTTCTCTGCCCAATGCCGCAACTCCGCTCTTGATTATCGGAGATACGGTGCGAAACATACCGCCCAAGAAGCTGCCGACTCCATGTCCTCTTTGATAGGCGGCGCCTCGAAAGACTTTTTCTATTGATCCACCCGTCTGCGAATGCTGGCGATAGTAGTACGCCATGTACGGATCGTTCGAAGCCATTATTACAGTTAATTATGCAGAGCTCTTCTGAAATGTAGCTTCACGTACGACGTCCCGAACAGGAATGACAGGTTTTGTCCAGTGTGATCCCTGAGGTCGATTTCCACAGTCTCGAATGCTCCTTTAGTGATCGGTACGTAATGCGGGCTGGTGTACAGTACAGTCTTATTGGCACCGTGCACGTAGTCGCCTCTGTCAATGTTGATGATTTTCAATAGCGGGGCAGAAGCGTCTCCGATCAGCTGCGGCTCAATCAGATCGCAGTACACGTACATATTAGCTGGAAGCCCCATCGACAGATTCGGCGGCCATGACGCTTTATTGTTTTTCACAATGTCCTTCTGCTGCGGATCGAATCCCAACTGTAAAGCCAGTTTATAGTCTAAATGTATCGCAACCACATCTTCTTTCAGTATTTTTATTTCCACTCTGTCCGCATCTTTATCATAGGTGAACTCTACGTAATCGATGAGGTCCTTCGCATCATTGATCATATTCAGCAGTTCGGTTATATTCTTGTAGTAACCCATGTCCAGAGTAAACGTGTACTTGTCTGGCTCTTCCATACCTATGGCGGAAAGAATAGTATCCTGTTCGATTATTATAATCTCGTTCTTGCCCACTAATGGAAACGAGCATGGATAGTGAGATTCCACCAGAGCCATCTCCCACGCGCCTTCCAATCGTATCTGTTTCGAAAGATGCGTAGTGTAGTTTGAGACCTTATTGTTGGGGAAATATTCCATAGAACTGTTGCTGGGCAGCGTCAGGAAGAATTGCGAGTTAGACATTTTGTAAGTCTTGCGCTCTCACCCAAGAGTTAAACTCGTCTCCGTAACCTCGCCACTTGACGTAATAACGCTTACTGGTGCCTCTGCCACGAGTGTCCAGTATTTTGTCAATCTTGAATAGTTGATCACTCCGATAGATTACTTTCTGTAATTCGTGTTCGTAAAACTGACCGGTCAAAACTTCACCTTTGAGGTCCGCCAGCGTGTACATGGGCAGCGGCATCAGAGTGTTCACTTTACGAATAGTAAACACTTCGTTACTCCAATTGGTCTCGTAGCCTTTGGCAAACGTGCCCTTCTCCTTTGCTATGCGCACCGTGTCACCAATCTTGAGTTTGGGCTTAACACGACGTGGAATTTTACTGTACATGCGTTGTAGCACTTGTGCTATCGTCCGATCATTTTTCACATCGATGGGGCGCAATCCACCACCGAGACTCTTGTGTTCACTGGCATTGTATGCTTTCACCAGTTTGTTCAGTACATCGATATATCGGTAAGTGTTTTTGTAAGTCAGGTAACGCCACATGCGAGACTTTAATGTACGATTCACGCGTTCCACTACTGCTGCTTTAACATCGGGATTCTGCGTAGTCACATATTTTATTCCGTACTTTTTGAATAACTGTCTGGTCTTGGCGCCGGTAAACTCTGTTCCTTTGTCAGACTGGAGGCAACGCGGAGTTTTAGTCGCTTCTTTGAATATTTCTTCGAATGCAACTGCCACTTCTGCACCTTCCTTTCTCTTCAACGCTCTCATGTACAGACGTTTACTGAACACGTCTATCACGGTCAGCAGGTAATTGACTCCATCGTTGTATTTACTCAATCCTCGCATATCATTCAAGTCCGCTTGCCACAGTTCATACGGGCCGAAAACCGAGTACTGGTTGCGTGGGAAGCGTTTACGGGCCGGCTTGTGTAATGTATAAGTGTCCTGTGATTGTAACCATTCGATTACTTTCGACTTTGAAATATCTCTCTTGCGTGCAGCTCGCACTAGCGGTGCGACACCGCCGAACGCGCCGGGCTCGCCGGGGTTGTAATAGAGGTGATCCATGCTCACTTGGCCGGATACGGTTCCCACCTGTCTAGAAAGCCCAGCGGCTCCGTTTCCCACTGGTATTCATCCCTGTTTGCAGGAGTTGACGTAGCATAGCCGCCAGTCGCCGATTCTTCAATCGGTGTTTTCGCTAGATAATTATCGACTTCGCGTAATGTTCTCTGTAATGATGTCTCACCGCGACGCTCCTTAGCTCCTCGTTTCACTGTCGCCCACGAACGTAGCCGCTCTCGCATCGGTGTTCTGCGCGGTGATGGCGCACTCGGTGAACTGGTCAGCCGTGATGGTGATTTGAATGTGTCATTCAATTCCCGTAACGCTCTGATATTATTTATAAATTCTAGAGGTACATTCATTTCTTTCAAAGCGGTCATCACTTCCATCCATCCTGGCGGTATACGTTCGGTTATTCGAACTCTCACTATGTTATTCAAAATATCAACTATATTCGCATTCGGCAGTTTTCGACCATCGATAAACACCGAGTAGTTGATATCCCAACTGATTCGATTATCGGGTTTTTTCATAAATCGTAACAGATTGCGGGCATCACTCCTGTATGTCTTTGAGAACATTTCGACAATCTCATCGACTGGTCCTTCCGCTGCACCCCGTGTCGGGTGTTGGGCATCATCACCGAATGTCGCATCCACAATTGGGATATTAATCGGCTGGCGATTATTAGAGGCAAAGTGTAAGAAACGCTGCAACGCCTGATTGTACAGTTTCCATTTTTCACTATCGTCTATACTCTTGTTATTCATTATTTTCTGCATCTCCACGTCCAGTCCTTCCGTAGTGGACAAATTGCTTGACGGCTTCTCCGTTGATGATGTAGCCTGTAAACGCTCAATAAGCTCTTGCGGGACGATAGCCATCTTCTTTGCGTGCTCCATTATTGATGTGCAGCAGCGGCCGGTCGGAAGTGTAGTTTAACGGTCAACGCTCCGTGACGGAATGAGAGATCTCGCTTTAAGATGTCCTTCACATAAATTCTCACACTTTCAAATGTCTTCTTTCTCACCGGGACGTAGTGCGGATCATTAATGTGTGCTGCCTTGTACGTCCCATAATCATCTATCGTGTGGGATATATTGATAATCCTCAATAACGGTGTACGGGCATCGCTTAATATTTGTTCTTCAATCAGATCGCAGTGCACGAGCATATGTGATGGTAAACCAAGACTTAAATTAATCGGTCTAGTACTCGTTTGTAAACCTGGCACATGAACCAATTCGTCTCCCCGTACTATTCCTAACTGAAGTCCGATTTTTGGGGAACCAGCCACTCCTTCGGTAGATCCCAATGTATTTGTTCCCAACGTCACTTTAAGACGCTTTGCTTCGTCAATATCGAATACACTTCCAGTTTTCTTTACACTTTCCAACCCGTTGATATGTTTCAACAAATTTTCGGCTGAAGTGTAGTTTCCGGGATTTGGTTTAACGTCGACGATCCATACTTCTTTTTTGTTAAATGGTTTGTCTTCTTTTCCTGCAGACTTCTTGTCTTTTTCCTTTTTGTAACCAAATATTTTTAGTAGAGCATCGGAGTCTACTGTTGCAAACGTACATGGATAATGCGCTTCTACGAGCGCTACTTCCCAATCTCTACCGTCCAAGCAAATGTAATTCGGTAGTTGTACAGTAAAATCATGTGTAGTATTTTTCGGATAATAATGTATTGAGGGACCCGTGCCGCTAAGTAAAGTCAAATAAAACGGTTTCGTCTGGACATCCATTTCACTTTCCCAATGCACTACTGACTGCTGCCTGTAACACTGTGCCCAACAGTAATGGAATAAAAACTCCGCCGCCTTTCTGCACTAGATACTTTCGTTTCTGTCCCCAACACTGTCCTTGTCTTACTAAGCGTCTGAGAGTCACTTTATGTTTGCTCAACTGACTTTTAGTCTTACTCGACAGAGGCACGTTCCCACGTAGCACGTTGTAGGCACACTCGCAGACTGAACGAATGCGACTCTTGTCACAAACCTTTAGCAGTGCCTTGCGTTCCTTGGGTGTTGCGTGTATCAGCGCTCTGAGCAGCGGTGCGTCCTTCTTCAAGCACGACATGATTGCAACTGACTAGCTATTTTTTCTTTGGTAAGTACACGTAGTTTACACGATCCTCGGGGAATATGCAAGTGCGTACTCTCATGTCCTCAGATGTCGACTGTTTCAAGTCCAAAAGTAGATAACCGTGTGCCTGTTTCGTGGCGTCACTGTAGGCTTCCTCTATGAACTTTGGGCTGTCTGGATATATCTGCCTGGCTAAATATCTGATTTGTACTCTGTCTCTGGGATTTTTAAAAAATATAATGTAGTGAGCATTTAGTGAGATGTCTCTCTGCCCACGACCCTGATGAAAAAGATTTTGAGTAATGAAAAACACACTGATGTTGCGGTGATGACAACCCTTCGTGAATAGATCCACCACTCTATCGTCTGCCTCACGCATCATATCGTCAATTATAACCAGTATTGGTTCCTTACCATCATAATCACTCAAGTCTGGTAAGCCCTCAATGTGGTTTATTTTGGAATTACTTACATCACCTCCTCCTCCACCATTACCATAATGCCAGTTAATTTTGGCAAATTTTACATCACACATTTCATTTATGTGTTCAATAAACTTGGACACAAAATGTGATTTACCACTGCCCGATGGACCCGCCACAATGGCTGAGAATGGATGCTGCCACTTCAAGCTCATGACTGCTACTGACACTAAAACTAAATACCATACACTTTTCTTAAAATAAAGGTTTGGGGTTTCATCTTAAAATAAAATACATTAGTTTATGCTGTAATGTACATGGATTATTTATTGCTTACGAAAGCTATCAAAATTTATAAAGGTTAATTAAATCTTGAGTCTTCTTTTTCTTGCTTTACAAAAATTCCAACGGTGTGAATTTACTGCCTGGAAGTGGACTGCGCTTCACCAGACGTAGGCGATCTCCGAAGCCGCTGTTGTACCGCTCGATGTCGTGATCGCTCAGGACTTGGTTGAAACGCCTGGGCAGGTAGACTCGTAGGAAGAAATCATCGCCGACTTGTCCCTCGAGAATGACGACGACTGTCTCTCCGAATGGAGTGGTCACACGCTCCATCCCGCTGATCGCATAGCTGCACTCCTCTCGCAGATCAGACAGGCGGGTGTAGGCCGGAGAGCTGGACTTGCAGGTGTTCAATGATGTCCGCAGGTCCATCGTTACACCAGGTGCGGACTCTGAAGTCATGCTGCTGCTGATGCTCGACATGGTAATGATGAGAGAGTATGCGGATGATGCGACTAGTCGAAGTGGTCTCCAGGCGAAGAATGATGCTCGGTCGGTCCGTTCGTTCGGTTTTTGTTGCCCGCGACGCCATCTTGGAATTTTTTATGTGTGCAGGTGGTCGATGAAACGTGAGAAGGGTCATCCCGCAGGTGTTTGGCACATTCCACAATGTCTAGACATCATAAATCTTCTTTTGTTTGTGCAGGTGGTCGATGAAATCTGAGAAGGATCGTCCCGCAGGTGTCCAATCTTTTGTTTGTGCAGGTGGTCGATGTAATCTGAGAAGGGTCGTTCTGCTTCTTTTGTTTGTGCAGGTGGTCGATGAATTCTGAGAAGGATCTTTTGTTTGCGCAGGTGGTCAAGAAGGGTGGCGGCCATCATGGATTTTTTATGAGCGCAGGTGTTCGGCGAGGTCGCACTCCACAGTGTCTAGACGTTGTTCCTACAATGTTTTCTTGGTGGCTCTTCTACGCGCAGCTTGCTTTTTCGGTTTTATCATTGGCTTTTTCGGTTTCTCTACTGTCTTACTGTATCGTGTTACTGTTTGTGTCAAGCCGCTAATCTTCGGTACTCCCGTAGCTTTATTAATCCACATATTCTCTGACTTGTCCACTACCTGGTTGACGCTCTCGTATAATTCACTATTCTTGTCTATAAATAATCCGCACCTGTACACCATATCCGAACCATCATACATTTCCATTTTTAATAGCACTGGTCCGCTGTTTGATGGATTTTGTACCGCGTAAAATTGTCCATTTTCAAGCCATGACACGATGGGGCAGTCATCTGAAGGTTTTGGAACCCATCCTGGTTTTGCTGTTTCTTCCACTTTAGGCTTAGGCGTAGGTCTTATCCTCTTCTTAGGCCTCGGTGATGGTGGAACTGGTATCTGCTCGAGTGTAGCGTTGTCGTCCGCGGCGTTGATGTCGGCCATGAATGCATTTAAGTATTCGTCAATTAATCCGGACGCGCTCATGTCTGTACCGCACGAGTGACTGTGTAAGACTGAGTGAATCGCTTACTTACAGTGTATGAGTCGAACGACATTTTGTAAAAAGCGCGCGGGTTTCAAGGACGGACGGTCGGTTATGTAACTAACGTTGATGGCGTGGGTAGCGTTTAGGCGGGAAGCAAATTATGTAAATTGAAATAAACGAAAATAAATTAAATAAACGAAAATAAACAAAAATGAATAAATAAAAAAAAAAGTCAAATACCTCTACTAATTCGGGGGGGGGGGGGCTCCGCAACTTGGGTGGTCTCGGGGGGGGGGTCCGCAACTTGGGTGGTCTCGGGGGGGGGGGGCTCATCCCGCTCATCCCGCAGCAGGCGGACAGCCGGCCAAGTCCCCCTACTTACGCAGTAACCCTAGCCTCTACGAAATATTTACAAATCTTAAAACTAAAATCACACCGGGGAGGTTGTTGAAGCTGTGCCCCTCGCCTCAGCTCCCAAACCTTAAAACTAATGTACAAAAAAATAAACAGGGACTTTTGATGGGCAGGCCCCCTATCGTACTGCCATAAAAAGTCTAAATCCAACGGGGAATTTTGATAAAGCAGGCCCCCTAGCTTACTGCTGAGTCAAATAAGGATTTATCGAAGGAGTTCGTCATATACAATGTTCTTTGCATATGCGACTCCTTCGCGGATCCTATCGGGATTTACCAGAACAGCAATGTTGTCTGGATGTCGAACTCTACTGAGTAAGACGTACAACTGACCATGCGTGAAGCAGTCCGTCCGAAGATCAACACCAACTGACTCTATTGTTTGACCTTGGCTCTTGTGCCCTGTCATACAATAGGCCAACATCAACGGAAATTGACGTCGGCGAACTTTTAACGGCGATCCCTCGACAAAGGGAAAAGTGAATTGTATTCGCGGGATACAAATCGGTTCCCTTTGTCCAGGAAGTCGGACTGTGACCAAGCGGTTGCTGATCGCAGTCACAATGACTTTTGTGCCGTTAACAAGTCCTTCAGCGATGTTTAGGTTCCGCATAACGAGGCACACGGAACCAATCTTCAGACGGAGGACATGGTCAGGGACGCCTTTCCCAGTAGCCTGGTTCAGAAGTTGAATATCGACATCCAGTCCATCATCGCCTTCTTTGTCAGCAGAGTCAGCGCTTCTCAGCTCGTAAATGTGGCCGTCTAAGGAGTTCAAGACGATATTGTTAATCTCCTTGACATTCACAATTACAGTCGAGAGAATCGCTCTCTGTGCACAAAGATCCGGATCCAATAGGCAGTTTGGAGGAAAAACAAAACTGATCAAATCGGGCAGGGTAATAAAATGCCGAATGCCAGTCAAAGGGATAAGCATTTGACAATCCCTACCCTCACCAAAAGAGCTGGAACGAATAGTTCCGTTGCCCACGTCAAGGAGAAACTCTGAGTAGGTAGAGGATTGACAAGTCCTATGAGGTGTTGTCAAAGAGAATATTTGAAAGTGTCGCCAAAGATGCGACGCCCGGAGTGATACACAGGCAACGTCAGATGGTGTACGAGCCTTCACCACGACGGGCGCGATCTGGCGGAAGTCTCCCGAGCAGAGAATGATCTTACCTCCAAATGGCACATTTGAGTTCATTAAATCCCTTAGAGAACGGTCAATGATCTCAAAGATAAACCTATGAGCCATTGGAGCCTCATCAAAAACTATAATCTGTGCGGCTCTGATGAGCTCTGCTCGTTGAGACCCGTTGGTGACACTCCAATAGCCGGTGCCATCCCCAAGATCGAGTGGAATCTTGAACATGCTATGGGCAGTTGTGCCCCCCGGCATGTTTCCAGCAGCGATCCCGGAGCTGGCCACAGCAAGAGCCACTTGACGGCAACCTCGAACATAAGCGAGAATGACGCGGATAAGCGACGTTTTCCCATACCCACCAGCACCATCGAGGAAAATGAGTTTAGACTGTCTGTTTTCCTGACGATTTTGGAGGAGGGAACTCACGTAGTCAAAAACGCGTCTTTGGTCCTCTGACAGTTTGGGAACCCACTCTTCGACAATTGACCGCTGATGGTTGTCCCCGAAGATAAGGAGTTCTCTCCCCAACTCCGTCGTGTCGTCACGAACATCAGGGAGGCCGTGATCCACCAAACAAGAGCCCTGACGCCTAAGTTTACGGTCAATTTCGATAAGAGCGAGTTTGACTGCCAGGTCAGAATCGTGCGGGTTCCGATCTAAGTGGTCTTCGCTAAGTGAATCTCGGAAAACATCCCACAAAAGAGCAGCGGGAGCTCCCATATTGCAAAGGATCACAAAGAACGAACGCAATCTAGGGCCAACCATAAATTGGGCTGCTTCACGCAAGGCATACTGATACTCTTCCTCGTCCTCAACCAGGCCGAGCTTACGAGCTACTTCCTGGAAAGTATGGCAATTTCCACCACGAGAAAGAAGATCAGCATACCCACGGCAAGGAATTAGCATTAGAAGTAAACGAAGATAGTACAGCTCACTTCTGCTGGGAGAGACCCAAAATAGACGACACACTTTTTCTCCACGCTGGCGCGCTGTGATATAGTGTTTACCGTCGGGATGGTCGAATATTTCGCCGTTGGCAGGACGTTTCGTGTGCACAATGTACTTTTCATAAAAAGACTGATACGTAAGATGGTCAAATTCAGGGTTCTGAGGACGATCGAAGTAAATAATTAACTTAGAGCTAGCTCTGGAAGTAGCGTCTTCCAGCTGGTCTGGTCGAAAACATACAACCTGTTTCCCTTCCAGGTGAACTGGGAGACACTCAACGGTTGGCTCGGACACTGAAATAGGAAACCCCAGAAGTCTCCAACATGCGTCACTAGCACCGACCATTCTCTTCGTCACGTAATGATCAACCTCATCATCTTGCTTACTGAAGGGAGTCACAGTGACATTTTGTAGGGAACCTCCCTTCATAAGATATTTGAAGAGGTATTTTATTACGCGGCGAGTAGAAGCCAGCTCTAAGTTAATGTGTGCTTCGTATTTAAGCAACAAGGCCGGGTTATATGGTACAACCCATCCGTCATGTACGGCAACTTGTCTTTTACGTGACGTTATGAAGCCCTTATTATTATAATCACGTTTATATTGGACGAACCCTCTTTCATCAACGTGTGTAGTTTCACACGAGGGCTTAGGGAAGAACTTTGTGCAGTAACCCTTCGCAGAGTCCCAGCAAGGAAAGTCAGTTCGATGATCAGTGCCACATGGGCCGTGAACCATGTGTTTCAGAACCAACTCTCTTAGCCGGACTCCGGCTTCTTCCTCCGAGGGAATATCTATATATAGTCAATATATAGTGACTCAATATATAGTGAGTCTATTTCGGATGCTTGGACTGGTCCGTCTCCGTTAATCTTGAATACGATGTGGGCATGAGGAAGGCCCCTCATCTGCATCTCGATAACGTAGACGAAATAGACCGCACGTCCGAACATGGACCCACTTCGCAGATCTCGGAGAAGTTCCAGAAGTTTAATTCGGAAGACTCTGCAAGCAGTGCTAGGGTCACTGCGCCCACCCCCGCGAGGACAAGCTTTCTTGTTTTCCTCCCAAGTCGCGCTGTATGTAAATGTTAGAAAGAAAGTGGGGGAGCCCAGACGACAAACTAGAGCCATGGCGTGCTCATAATGGACTTTCATATATCTGGGACCCCTGTAAATGTACTTGGGAGGTAAACCTTTCCAGCTTGTGCCCCACCCTCGCCTTGGACAGTTTCGTCATTGGCAATGTCTTCCAAGACTTGTCTTCCTGTACGACTACCACGTTGAACATCAAGGAGTTCATCCAATGGCCCTATCCGCATGGCATTGGAAGTTGGTTTGGTCTGGGAAAATTTTATGAAACGAAGTTTTTCTTCCTCATACCTCGCATACATCTCAACCTGCCAAGCTTGAGAAAGACGGCCGATATGAGAAAAGCGAGGTTCGGAAAGGAGAAGACAACGTGTGTAGTTGTATTGAGTGAGCTTTTTCCCACTATTGTCAAGAAGACCAATATGCCAACCTAATGTACCTTGCGGATAGAGCAAAGGATATTGGAAGGGTTCCATCAACGGACTTAAAAGGTCTATGGACGTTGGCCTATCATCACCTATTTTCCAGATGGTTAATTTCCTGGGTTCATTAACTGTTTCTTCTGTGCTGAGGACAGCGTGGACCTCAACGCCCGTTTGTCGGTCACCAAGAACTGGGCCATGAGTCGCTCGTGTGGTCAGTTCGAAATCCAAATGAGCTGCAACAGACGGCTCATTGGCTAATCGACGAAAATCATGGACGAATGGATTACAAGAATCTAGGAAACTGGTAATCTCATCGACCACTTCGCCATCGAGAGACCTGCCCATAGCAATATTTCTACGTTCCTCGCCGTCATCTATGTACAGTCGAGAACGATTGACTAACTGGATAACCTTAGACTTAGTAACAAACTTCTGACCTGGAGCGGACAAATTGTACACATTATGGTACATACGACCTTCAATTTTGAAGAAAGCGAGACCACTTGGATGCCGGTATCCACCGGGCACCTCAAGAGCACAGAAAGCGAAAAGGTCGTTGTAAGCCCTTGCGCGTTCAAGAAATAGACGGTTAAAATAGAATGCCGCTTGAAGTGGAGGCAATCGAAGGACATTGTAAGCTCCATCTCCACAGCACCATTTTTTTCTATCACGTTCTTCGTCAAACAACCTAGCTCCACATAAAGAACACTTGTAAATATCTTCCGCCCAAAGACTAACTTTGTTTAATTTATAAGCGGTAATGTGGTCGAATAAATTTCCATTCCAGCTGGCCATTGGACCATGTTTGTTGATGAGATGACTAAGTGAAGCAGGCAAATGTCTAAGCTCTTTGACTATTGGATTTTTCAATCGAAAAACCTGAACTCTCTGACGTGAAGCTTCGGGATGGAGCTGGTCATATCGCTTCACAGAATCCCGATGTACTTCAGGATGCTGTTGAGTGTAGAGACTAACAGCAGCCCTGTTTACATCAGGATGCCGTTGAGAGTACCGTTCAACAGCAGCCCTGTTTACATCGGGATTCCGTTGTGAATACCTTTCAACAGAAGCCCTGTTTACATCGGGATGCCGTTGAGAATACCGTTCAACAGCAGCCCTGTTTACATCGGGATTCCGTTGTGAATACCTTTCAACAGCAGCCCTGTTTACTTCAGGGTGTTGTTGACTGTATTTCCGGACCGCTTCCCTATGCTTTTCATGATTTTTCTCGATATATCTTTTCTTTGCCTGCTGCAATTGTTCTTCACGGGTGGTCGAAAGAAATTTAGGGCGCCCACGTTTAGGTTTCTTTGGTCGCCCTGGTCCCCTTTTAACGACTGGGTGGTCGTCTTCAGATTCACTCTGGTCGATAGATCGTTCAAAAGTAAGTTTAGTGATATTATATTGACTTTCAATTCCACTTAGTGCAGAATTAGCAAGTAACAGAGAAGCGAGTGATAAATAACTGTCGCAGACAAAGAGACGTGCACGGTTTTCACTGTCGTTTGAGCTGTGTCGACGCTCCTCGTCTACTCCATGAGAGTCAAAAACAAACAACATGTCATCATCACTCCAAAAGGCTACTGTATTCAACTGTCCCGTAAACAGAAAACCGCCATTTGAAGTAGATAAAATGTCTTCCAAAATATTTGACAAATGATGGACCGACTTAGACAGCTCATTCGCAGATAGTGGATAAAGACCATTGCATACGTAAGATATGTCTGCAATGTGGATTTTTTGGCCCATAATAATGATTTCTCTAACAAGATCTTCGGGAAACAAATACCTATTACTGATGCAGTTCACATGACGAGAATGCCTGTACAAACTGTCACCCGCCATGAGAATTCCATCAATAATAGGTGAAGAGAATTCACCATGTAAGCTATTCCAAGCAAGCGCACATGCTGCATTGGCAACACATTGCGCGTTATTACTGTACGAATCAAAACGGACATCACCTTGATGAAAGGATCCACTTTCAATACAGTAAAAACTCATAGCCATCGAATAAATGGAACTCAAACTGAAATTCAATTAGCGCAATGACGGGTATACTACCAGTAAGGGGTGTAGTTAAAAGACATACTTTAAATACAAGCGAGAACTAAAAGACTATAATGGCGCCCCAAGCGACATCTTCAAGAACTAACGTACTTCCTTACCGACACCTCCTCTTTTTAGCATTTTTTTATGGTTTAAAAGTAAAAAAATTGTATTTTGAAGATTTTTCCTAAGTTTAAACATCTCAAAGAATGTCCATGCCAAATTTCAAGTCTCTATCTTAAACGGTCGCTTCAGGAATTTAAGATCATAAGTGAGTGAGTGAGTGAGTGAGTCAGTTACACATGGGGCTGTATATATTATAGACTCGCCTACGGCTCGATGGGGGCTCCGCCCCCATGCCCCCTTAGGAGTTGCCCCCTAGTTTGAATTAATAAAAAGTCAACTTTGAAATAGTTTAGTTCCACATAAGACCTGAACAGCCAAGACAGTAACAAAACTATCTAATACTCTAAATTCACAATCAATAGCAAAAAAAGCTTTAATAATCTCCTATTAGTAGGTTTTAATATCCCTCCTTAGTAAATAGTTTTAAAAAATTGAGCTGTGAAATAAATATTATTTATGTAAATATTCTAGATGTTATGCTTGATGGAGGGTCCAACCCAATAATTGGTCCCCAATTCCGTAAATTACTGTCAAAACCTCATACAAAGAACAGGCTAGTTGAGGGCTCAACTCCAACGTCAGTAACAGAAGCCGCCAATACACACTACTCACAATAAATAATAATAAGCTTTGAAATTTGTCCTCGGCTCATGGTTTAATCCCACTCCCTAGTTCCCCTTAGTTGGTTAAAAATATAATGGAGTTGTGAAATATTAATGAATATGTAAATAGTCATGCTCAAAAGTTGTTGTGTACAAATTTGGAGGTACGATTATGATTGCACATGATTGAGGTAATAGCTGTATTCTGAAAAGATAAAAGTGGATTAAAATTATAAGTTTATACAGAGGATCGTTGTATGTAATAGAAGAAAAAAGAGACAAAATCAAGATATTTGAAATTAAAAAAATATATGGTATAGTCTAAGTTGCTTCAGTTCCGCCATGGGGTGGCCAAGAAACGCAGGAATCATATATGTACCATATAAAGAAACGATAACAATTTTATCATTCAAAATCAGCAATTATTAATTTAACAATTTTAAATGTTATATATATATATCAGTTCAGAAAATTAATAAAAATAGAGCCCTAGTAGTATGTAATAGATCACAGGGTATTAGGTACTATAATCATGAAGTCTTAAAGTCTTTATATAGTATTAAAATGAAGAAAGTTGCAACTTAAGAACCCTAAATCTGCGTACATTATGCATTTTCAACCAATGGTAGTAAAAAAACCAATATTGAAATAATAGCCAAAAAAGGATTATTGGTTAAATTAAAATATACTGAAAGAGTTACGATAATTGATAAGCATAGAATAGTTTTCAATTACAACAATAATAGGGTTAATCGAGACTTTAGGTGAGAGCACTGCATTGAGGAAGTTTGACGGACAAAGTGGCAGCGAGAAAAATTACTATTGAGTTTAATTCAATTGGTTATTATAATATTTCTCTGCATGATGGGTCATCAGATATGTAGATAGTCTTAAAAAAACGTAGGAAGTAGGTAAACGTTAGCAAAGGTAAGAATGGAAATTTCAATGGTTCTATAACTTAATATGTTCAATCGTTTCCTAAACTAAAATCTAAGCCTGATTGGACAGCAGCAAATAGGTAAAAGACTGGATGTCAAACTTGTTGGGACACGTTCAACTCTTCAAAGTAAAACTGCACCAGAACTATCAACTGAAGCGCTATATTCAATCATATAGAGAGACAGCATACAAATAGTAGAAAATTAAGTTATAATTACTGTATTAGGTTATTTTTTGAGCGAAAACCTACAAGAAAATTTCCAGCATGAGAAAACTTAAGTCTAGAAAATGTAATAAGACCTAAAATATTTTTAGCAATTAATATAGAAATCAAAGCGGACTTCACCTGAATGTAAAGATACGCTTTCGATTAAGAAAACTTCATTTTCAACAATAACACAGCAATCGAAGGGAAAACCATACGCAAACAAATATGCGCACATTTAAAGGTATAATTATCAGGAAGAGGTGTAGTTAAAAGACATCATTTAAATACAAGCGAGAACTAAGCGACTATAATAGCGCTCCAAGCGACATCTTCCTAACCAACACCTCGCCTTTATAGAATTTTTTTATGATTTGAAAGTTAAAAATTTGTAGTTTTTGGGCATTTTAATACTGTATAAATCTAAGCGAGTATTACCCTGGTGAAAAATGCATCGAAACACCGCCGTCTACATTAAACGTTTATGTGACGGACGTTTAACAATTACGGACGTTTGAATCAAACACGGGTGTAGTTGAAAGAAATCATTTAAACACGAGCGAGAACTAAACCTGCAAATTGATCTACGGTACCCAAACGGTGATATACGCTCACACGGCTGAACTACGTTACCGACATATCTATATTTTTTACCTTTTTTATAGTTTAAAAGTAAAAAAGTTGTAGTTTTAGTGATTTTTCCTAAATTGAAACATCTCAAAGAATGTCCATGCCAACTTTCAAGTCTCTATCTTAAACGGTCGCTTCAGGAATTTAATATCATCAGTGAGTGAGTCAGTCAGTCAGTTACACATGCGGCTGTATATATTATAGACTCGCCTACGGCTCGATGGGGGGCTCCGCCCCCATGCCCCCTTTGGAGGTTGCCCCGAATATGTTGAATAATTTAAAGTCAAGTATTGAATAGGCTAGTTCCCACCAACTAACTGGACAGCGAAGACAGTAACAAAACGGGCGAATACGCACTCTTCACAATCAATAATAATAATAACAATAACAATAATATCCTTGAAAATATTTCACGGGGCTCAGCCCCATGCCCCCTAGTTGATTTTACTATTTTCGTTAATCATTCACAAAGTCTCAAATAATGAACTTTCTAGTTCCACTAAAGTACTGAACAGGCTAGTTCCATCGAAGTTTTGAAAAGCTAAGTTTTAAATTACGTGTAACTCTACTACAAAAGTGTGTGATACTAACTCCTCCACGTTACCAACCACTTGGTCTGGAACGTCAACGATTTTAGATGCGGCACAGAAAAATTGCAATGGGGCAAAATTAATCCAAATTAAGTATCTTTAAATAAAATTTTCATTGATAAAAAAATGTAATGTGCCCACTATAGCAAAACAATAATGCTAAAAAATAGAAAATAATTGACTATGTGAAAATAACTATTAAAATAATAAAATAATCAACTATAATAATGCATAAACTAAAGAAATTGAAAGTAACACTTAAACCAAATCTAGCATCGCAACCACGATATTAAAATAATCGGAAAATAAAAACTAATAAAAATTGAAGTTTTTAAAAGCTAAGTTATTAATTTACTTGTAACTCTACTAAAATGTGTGATGCTAACTATTCCACGTTACCAACTACTTAGTCTGAAACGTCAACGAGTTAACATGCGTCACATTAAAATTGCAATGGATCAAATTATTCCAAATTAAGTATTTTTAAATGAGATTATCGTAAATTTTTAAAAATAATGTAATATGCCCATTAGAGTAAAACAATAATGCTAAAAATAGGAAAATAACCAATAGTAAGTTTGAATATTACTATTAAAATAATTAAAAAAAATCAAGCTATGCTAGTTAATAAACTTAAGAAATTAAAAATACAATTTGAACTAATTATAGTATCGCAACCACGATATTAAAGAATCTGCTGATACATACTAATTAAAAATAAAAAACTTGTATATTTTCAGGATATAGAAGAAAAACGTTTAAATTACTGAAATAGCAAATAACATTCAAATCAATAAGCGAAAACAAGAATTAAATAACATGAAAACAAAATCATAGGAAATAATAAAAACGGGGTAGATCCGCAAAAAACCCCTACTATTACAAACTACTACTAATTATAAGAATATAAAATCTAGACCTGTGAAATAATAATTTATCCATAAAAACCTGTTAGTTTTGTTCAATAGCCGTTTAAAAATTCTTAAAAACATATTTTAAGTGTGTATTAAAATAAAATATAAAACACTGATTATAAACAATGCAGAAAGATAATACTTAACTGTCTATTAAGTATCGTACTAAGTAATAGGAGTATATAACGTTAAGATCACGGCACGAGCTACACAGAAAATTCATTGAATGCGTAATTCGGCTGAGGGGTTCACATAGGGTGAATTTGAATAAGTAATCTAAAATAAATTGAAATTAAACGAGAACCTAACATTTAAATTTTATTACTTTTGCTCAACACTTATTTAAACATTCTCAAAAACAAATTTTAAGTGTGAAAAATTCGAATATAAGACACTAAATATAAATCAAACAGAAAGGATAATAATAAACTGTCTATTAAGTATTGTACAAAGTAATCGAAGTATGTTACGTAAGATCACGGCTCAAGCTTCACAGAAAATCCATTCAATGCGAAGTTCAGCGGAGAATAATCCCGTGTGAATTTGAATAAGTAATCTAAAATCAAATTGAAACAAAACGAGAACCTACATTTAAATCTGTTAGTTCAGCTTAAACAGTTATTTAAAAATTCCCTATAACATGTTTATGATGTGTGTAAAATATAAAAGAAACGAGCTTTCAATGCAGGCATAATCTCATTGCTATTTAGAAGTCAAATGGATAAGTTTATTATGTATGAGGGATACTAACGTTGCCAATAGCAAGGAAGCAGGTGTAGTTAAAAGACATGATTTAAATACAAGCGAGAACTAAGCGACTATTTTCATTACCCGCCATGGGAAATTAAATTCATAGTAGGGAGAAGAAAATTCACCTTTGGTAAACATTCAAGATAGCGCATATGCTACAAATTAGGGAATTATCACTGTATATATTATCGAGTATAAACCCTGGGTCCCTGGTGAAATAACCCGCTATCTATACAAATTAACGCCGTAGTTTACAATATATATAAGAGTATCCATCGAAGGATACCACGAGTATATCAAACACGGTGTAGTTGAAAGAGATCATTTAAACACGAGCGAGAACTAAACCTGAAGAGTGATCTACGATACCACGCGGTGATATACGCTGATACGGCTGAACTACGTTACCGACAAATCTATATTTTTTACCTTTTCTATAGTTTAAAAGTAAAAAAGTTGTAGTTTTATGATTTTTCCTAAATTGAAACATCTCAATGAATGTCCATGCCAAATTTCAAGTCTCTATCTTAAACGGTCGCTTCAGGAATTTAAGATCATCAGTGAGTCAGTCAGTTACACATGGGGCTGTATATAATATGGACTCGCCTACGGCTCGATGGGGGCTCCGCCCCCATGCCCCCTTAGGGGGGGTTGCCCCAAATTTGTTAATTGCTCTAATTCTCAAGTACCGAACAGGCTAGACCCCCCCTAGGGGTTGCCCTTAATTCGTAAATTAATAAAAAGTCGAGTTTAAAATACGTTAGTTCCACGGAAGAACTGCACAGTCAATACAGTAACAAAACCGTCAAATACACTAAATTCACAATCAATAGTAAACAAAGCTTTAAAAAAAAACTCATATGAATCGGTTTTAATACCCCTTCGTAATTAAAATTCGTTTAAAAGTTTTGAGCTGTGAAATCATAATTATTTATGTAAATATTTTAGGTGTTATGCTGGTAAAAATATATACTTTAGATTAGACGATTGTTGCTGTGTTAGATGAAAAGAAATTTCAATTAAAAGATTTATAGTTGTTGTTGTTGTTGTTGCTATCATTATATTTAATAGTAGTAGTTATGGTATCAAATATTTCTCTGTTATGTAGAAATAGAGATACAATTATGGGGAAAATTGACATAATCCCATGCCTCAACAAACTCAAATAAAAACTTGTAAATTTCAGGAAATGAAGAAAAGCGTTTAAATCACTATTATAGCGAATAACATTCTAATCAATGAGCAAAAAGAAGAATCAAATAACATAAAAACCAAATAATAGGAAAGAATAAAAACGGGGTAGATACGCAAAAAACCCCTACTATTACAAACTACTATTTATAAAAGTATGAAATCGAGACCTGTGAAATAATAAGTTATTCATAAAAATATGTTAGTTTTGTTTCATAGTCATTTAAAAATTCTCAAAAACATATATATAGTGTGTATTAAAATCTAATATAAAACACTGAATATAAATAAAACAGAAAGATAATAATTAACTGTCTACTAAGTATTGTACAATGTAATAGAAGTATATTACGTTAACATCACGGCACGAGCGACAAAGTAAATTCATTGAATGTGAGATTCGGCCGAAGGCGTAACTTGGGGTGAATTTGAACAAGTAATCCAAAATAAGTTGAAAATGAAACGAGAACCTAACATTCAAATCTGTTCCTTTTGTTCAACACTTATTTAAAACATTCTCAAAAACATATTTTAAGTGTGTAAAAAAAATCTAGTATAAGACACTGAATATAAATCAAACAGAAAGATTATAATTAACTGTCTATTAAGTATTGTACAAAGTAATCGAAATATGTTACGTTAAGATCACAGCTAAGCTTCACAGAAAATTCATCTAGTGCGAAATTCGGCCGAAAACGTGACATGGGGTGAATTTGAATTAGTAATCTAAAATGAGGTGAAAATGAAACGAGAACCTAACATTTAAATCTGTTCTTTTTGTTCAGTACTCATTTAAAAATTCTCAAAAACATATTTTAAGTGTGTATTAAAATATAATGTAAAATACTGAATATAAATAAAACAGAAAGATAATAATTAACTGTCTATTAATTATTGTACAGAGTAATAGAAGTATATTACGTTAAGATCGACGGCACGAGCTACAAACTTAATTCATTGAATGCGAAATTCGGCCGAAAGCATAACCTGGGGTGAATTTGAATTAGTAATCTAAAATGAGGTGAAAATGAAACGAGAACCTATCATTTAAATCTGTTCTTTTTGTTCAATACTCATTTTAAAATTCTCAAAAACATATTATAAGTAGGTATTAAAATATAATGTAAAATACTGAATATATATAAAACAGAAAGATAATAATTAACTGTCTATTAATTATTGTACAGAGTAATAGAAGTATATTAGGTTAAGATCACGGCACGAGCTACACACTAAATTCATTGAATGCGAAATTCGGCCGATAGCGTAACCTGGGGTGAACTTGAATTAGTAATCTAAAATGAGGTGAAATAAAACGAGAATCTAACATTTAAATCTGTTCTTTTTGTTCAATACTCATTTTAAAATTCTCAAAAACATATTTTAAGTGTGTATTAAAATATAATGTAAACTACTGAATATAAATAAAACAGAAAGATAATAATTAACTGTCTATTAATTATTGTACAGAGTAATAGAAGTATATTACGTTAAGATCACGGCACGAGCTAC
This sequence comes from Neoaliturus tenellus, assembly GCA_030545055.2. Classification (NCBI taxonomy): domain Eukaryota; kingdom Metazoa; phylum Arthropoda; class Insecta; order Hemiptera; family Cicadellidae; genus Neoaliturus; species Neoaliturus tenellus. The sequence continues at coordinate 90,734,285 of CM061532.1, read as the reverse complement.
ACACACTAAATTCATTGAATGCGAAATTCGGCCAAAAGGATAATCTAGTGTGAATTTGAATAAATAATGTAAAATGAATTGAAAACAAAACGAGAAAATAACATTAAAGTCTGTTTTGTTCATTAGTTGTTTAAAAATACAATTCCTTCATTTCAGTTTTTAATGGTGTAAAACTTTTAAATTTACCTAATTTCCTTAAAAATTACTGTCGAGGCAAATAAAAAAACTTCAAGCTTCTAACTACAATAATACAGTAGTTTCTAACAAAAGTATGTTAAATCCGAAATGCGGCCGAAAGCGTGACCCGGGGTGAATTTGAATAAGTAAACTAAAATAAATTAAAAATGAAACGAGAACCTAACATTTAAATCTGTTGGTTTTGATCAATAAATATTAAAAATTTTCTCAAAAACCCGACCGTTTTTGCCGCTAGAGCATGAAAACTGAAATAACTTCACATGTGGAATTTGTGGTCGTTACATCTAAAAAATGAGCTAAAACAACTGTAAATATCTAACACATAACATAACAATACTATGACCTGAAAATTGACGTAAGGAAATACGCCAATTTGTCGAAATATTGGTTTTCAAATATCCATAATAGGATTAACATTATATTCCTACGAGAAAATTGCCTTGGAAAAGCTACGCAAGAATCGTTACGAAACAAAATATTTTAAAAACATCTTATTTACTGGAGTGTAGTTAAATTTGTTCAATAATATAAGTACGAGAACTAAACCTGTTAACTGAACATCACTAAAACAGTAAATGAAAATGTCTGTGTAAACTGTCACCCAAAGAAGAAAATTCTCCATTAATCTTTCAAGCTAGCGCACATGCTGCATTAGTTACAAATTGGGCATTATAGCTGTATCAATCAAAGCGAATATTCCCATGGTAAAAGAGCCGCTCTCAATACAGCAACATACCGTCGTTCAAGTTCTTTAATGAATATCTTTCAAAGAATACATTGTTGGTATCAAGCACAGGTGAGGACCAAATGTGTAGACCGTCTAAAATATAATACAATAATTGAAAACATACATCGATATAGTACTATATTTACCAGATTTAAGTCAATTACAAACACACTATACGTTGAAAATGTTAAGGATTTCGTGTTTTTAAGAGTTTTTTGTCTAAAATTAGGTTGAAATCGGCCTATGAATGCTATTATAGTTAAACCTATATGAGGTCATAATATTTACTAAATTTCAGACATCCATTTGCCTTAAATAAAAAATATTAAAATAGCGCAATTTTCGTGGACGAATTTTAATAGTTTGAAATTACGTCCACTTTTAAGGGTAAAGGGGATGAGATACGGGAAAATGTCAAGACACCAAACTTGTAGACCATAGCTACAAAATCTCAAAGCTCCGGGCTTGTAGAGCATCTAAAAATATTATAATCCTGACAAAACAAATATCAGTTTGGCAGTACTTCTACCGGGCCAAACAAAATCACAAAAAAACTATAGGCTAAATGAAAAAATGTTAATAATTTCGTATTTTTTCACAATCTTAGACTGATATTGGCCAATAACTGCTTCTATAGTAAGACCTAGATATGGTTATAATGTATACTAAATTTGTGGCATGTATGTGCCAAAATAGTAAATGAAAAATATTGAAATAGAGCAATTGTTGTGAAAGAATTTTGATATTGTGAAAGTACGCTTCTTGTTAAGGGTGAAGGGGGGATATACTGAAAAATCGCAAAGGAGCGAACTTGTAGAGCGTCTAAAGTAGAATATAATACTGGCAAAACATACATAATTTTTTCTGTATGTTTGGCAGAATGCAGTAATTTACAAAAACTTAAAATGAAAAAATGTTAATAATTACGTGATTTTTCATTTTTTTTGGACTTAACTATGATTTAAATTGACCAACTGCTGCTATCATAGTAAAACTAGTTGGATCTATAATATGTAAAAAGTTTCAGACATCTGTGTTTAATAATGGTGAATAAAATATTTTGGATAGTCACATTTTTATGAAAAAATTTAGAAATTGTGAAAGTACGCGCCTTTTTTAGGGGGAAGGGGGTGAGATACGCCAAAATATGGAATGACCAAACTTGTAGAACGTCTATGATAGAATATGTTATGGCAATACATATATCAATATTTCAGTACATTCACCAGGTTAAAGTGAATTACAAACACTTATGAAAAACTGTTAAGAATTTTGTGTTTTTACAACTTTTTTGGGATAATATTCGACTGACATTGGTACAAAAATACTATTATAGAAAAAAACCTGTTGAGTTCATAATAGAAATATAAATTCATGCATGTATGTTACATAATAGTAAATAAAAATAACAAAATAGCGCAATTTTGGGGTAAAGATTATTCTTAATTTTGAAAGTACGCCCCCTTTTAAGAGTGAAGGGGGTGAGATACGACAAAATGTCCAAGGACCAAACTTGTAGAGCGCCTATAATAGTATATAGTAATGTCAAATTATATATCGAAATAGCAATATATTTACCAGGTTAAAGGGAATTACTAACACATTATGTGAAAAAATGTAAATAATTTTCTGATTTTACCACTTTTTTGGACTAATCTTCGATTAAAATAGGCAAATGGCTACTAATATAGAAATAACCTGTTGAGGTCATAATATAAACAGAAATTCATGCATATATGTTACATAATAGCAAATAAAGATATCAAAATAGCGTAGTTTTTTCGAAAAGTTTTGAAAATTTTGGAAGTAAGCACCTTTTTAAGGGTGAAGGGGGTGAGATACAGCAAAATTTCATAGGACCAAACTTGTAGAGCGCCTATAATAGTATATAGTAATGGCAAATTATATATCGAAATAGCAATATATTTACCAGGGTAAAGGGAATTACTAACACATTATGTGAAAAAATTTTAACATTGAGTTTTTACAATTTTTTTCATTACACTTAAATTGAAATTGGCAAATAGCTACTACTATAGGAAGAACCTGTTGAGGTCACAATATAAAAAAAAGTTATGCATATATGTTACATAATAGTAGATAAAAAATATCAAAATAGCGCAATTTTTTCGAAAAATTTTAGAAATATTGAAAGTACGACCCTTTTTAAGGGCGAAGGGGGTGAGATACGCCAAATTGTCGAAGGACCAAACTTGTAGAGTGTCTATAACAGTATATAGTAATGGCAAATCATAAATCGAAATAGCAATATATTTGCCAGGTTAAAGCGAATTACTAACACATTACATGAAAAAATGTATATAATTTTGTGATTTTACCACTTTTTTGGACTAATCTTCGATTAAAATAGGCAAATGGCTACTAATATAGAAATAACCTTTTGAGGTCATAATATAAACAGAAATTCATGCATATATGTTACATAATAGCAAATAAAGATATCAAAATAGCGTAGTTTTTTCGGAAAGTTTTAGAAATTTTGGAAGTAAGCACCTTTTTAAGAATGAAGGGGGTGAGATACGGCAAAATTTCACCTTTTTAAGAATGAAGGGGGTGAGATACGGCAAAATTTCACAGGACCAAACTTGTAGAGCGCCTATAATAGTATATAGTAATGGCAAATTATATATCGAAATAGCAATATATTTACCAGGGTAAAGGGAATTACTAACACATTATGTGAAAAAATTTTAACAACATTGAGTTTTTACAATTTTTTCACTACACTTAAATTGAAATTGGCAAATAGCTACTACTATAGGAAGAACCTGTTGAGGTCACAATATAAAAAAAAGTTATGCATATATGTTACATAATAGCAAATAAAGATATCAAAATAGCGTAGTTTTTTCGGAAAGTTTTAGAAATTTTGGAAGTAAGCACCTTTTTAAGGGTGAAGGGGGTGAGATACGGCAAAATTTCATAGGACCAAACTTGTAGAGCGTCTTATTCCTAACTAACGATTTTCCCTCAGATTTGAGCTACGACCTTTCGTTCAAAAGTTAGAGCGAAAATAGTAAAACCTTACATTTCGGGTTTACCGGTTTCCACACTTCGTTATTTTTTTGGGGGGGTTGAAATGGAAAATTGTCGGGTTTCAGACTTTTCCCGGGGGCATCAGATCTTAAGCCACCCGCATGCCAAAAATCAAGTTTCCAGCTCACCCGCAAGTTGTCTAGAATTTGTATGGATGAGTGAGTGAGTGAGTTACACATGGGGCTGTATATATTATAGACTCGCCTACGGCTCGATGGGGCTTCGCCCCATGCCCCTTAGGGGTTTCCCTAAATTGGTAAATTAATAAGAAGTCAAGTTGTTAAACAGGTTAGTTCCAACCGAAGAACGGGTCAGCCGAGACAGTAACAAAACTATCTAATACTCTAAATTCACAATCGATAGTAAAAAAAGCTTTAATAATCTCCTATTAGTAGGTTTTAATACTCCTCCTTAGTAAATAGTTTTAAAAAAAATTGAGCTGTGAGATAAATATTATTTATGTAAATATTCTAGGTGTTATGCTTGATGGAGGGTCCAACCCAATAATTGGTTGCCCCAATTCCTTAAATTACTGTCAAAACCTCATACAATGAACAGGCTAGTTGAGGGCTCAACTCCAACGGCAGTAACAGAAGCTGCCAATATACACTCACAATAAATAATAATAAGCTTTGAAATTTGCTCACGGCTCATGGTATAATCCCACTCCCCCCTTAATTCGTAAAAAATATAATGGAGTTGTGAAATATTAATGAACTATGTAAATAGTCATGCTCAAAAGTTGTGTAAAAATTTGGAGATACGATTATGATTGCACATGATTGAGGTAATAATAGCTGTATTCTGAAAAGATAAAAGTGGAATAAAATTATAAGTTTATATAGAGGATCGTTGTATGTAATAGAAGAAAAACTCGACAAAATCAAGATATATGAAATTATAAAAAAAATGGTATAGGCTAAGATGCTTCAGTTCCGCCACGGGGTGGCCAAGAAACGCAGGAATCATATATGTACCATATAGAGAAACGATAACAATTTTATCATTCAAAATCAGAAATTATTAGTTTAACAATTTTAAATGTTATATATATATATATATTAGTTCAGAAAATTAATAAAAATAGAGCCCTAGTAGTATGTAATAGATCACAGGGTATTAGGTACTATAATCATGAAGTCTTTAAGTCTTTATATAGTCTTAAAATGAAGAAAGTTGCAACTTAAGAACCATAAAATCGGCGTACATTATGCATTTTCAACCAATGGTAGTAAAAAAAACCAATTGTGAAATAATAGCCAAAAAAGGATTATCGGTTAAATTAAAATATACTGAAAGAGTTACAATAATTGATAAGTATAGAATAGTTTTAAATTACAACAATAATAGGGTTAATCGAGACTTTAGGTGAGAGCACTGCATTGAGGAAGTTTGACGGACAAAGTGGCAGCGAGAAAAATTACTATTGAGTTTAATTCAATTGGTTATTATAATATTTCTCAGCCCGATGGGTCATCAGATATGTAGATGGTTTAAAAAAAACGTCGGAAGTAGGTAAACATTAGCCAAGGTAAGAATGGAAAGTTCAATCGTTCTATAACTTGATATGTTCAATCGTTTCCTAAACTAAAATCTAAGCCTGATTGGACGGCAGCAAATAGGTCAAAGACCGGATGTCAAACGTGTTGGGACACGTTCAACCTTCAAAGTAAAACTGCACCAGAACTATCAACTGAAGCGCTATATTCAATCTGGGGATTCATATAGAGAGACAGCATACAAATAGTAGAAAATTAAGAATAATTACTGTATTAGGGTTTTTTTTTGTGCGAAAACCTACAAGAAATTTTCCAGCATGTTTTTAGCAATTAATCATTTACTTTGCGGGCGTTACTGCGGCAAAAAATATGCAGTACTAGAATAATATGTTTAAAGTATTCGCACAAGCTTCGTAGAGCTCACCATAGTAATGATAAAATTAATAATATAATATTGTAACAAAGTATTCCAGCACTACGCTCAATCGTCTCTCAAAAGACAAGAGTAATAGCAATAGCCAATATGAACAAATGAATTTAAATAAAACGAAACGAGAACCTCACATTTCAATCAACATTTTCGTATTACTTTAGAGTACGTGCATTAAATTTATTTCACCATCCTTAAAACAAATGCTATATTACAGTTACAGCTATATTACAATATACTGTAAACTGAAATTTACACTAACGTAGTTTATACAACGCTTAAGATCACTGCTCAGCAAAACTGTCACGAAAACTTCATCAGGAACAGGTGTGGTTAAAAGACATAATTTAAATACAACCGAGAATTAAGCGACCTTAATTTAAAGTTACTATAGAAATCATAGCGGACATCACCTAAATGTAAATATACGCTTTCGATTCAGTAAACTTCATTTTCAATAATAACACAACAATCAGAAGGAAAACCATACGCAAACAACTATGCACCCAATTGAGAGTAATTATCAGGAAGAGGTGTAGTTAAAAGACATCATTTAAATACAAGCGAGAACTAAGCGACTATAATAGCGCTCCAAGCGATATCTTTAAGAACCAACCTACTTCCTTACCGACACCTCGGTATTTTTATAATTTGAAAGTTGAAAATTTGTAGTTTTTGGGCATAATAAAATCAAAGCTAGTATTACCCTGGTGAAATAACCCGCTCTCAATGCATCGAATCACCGTCGTGTACATGAAGATGTTCATGTTCGTATGAAATACAATATTTGTATCAAACACGGGTGTAGTTGTAAGAGATCATTTAAACACGAGCGAGAACTAAACCTGCAAGATCTACGTTACCCAAACGGTGATATATGCCCACACGGCTGAACTACGTTACCGACAAATCTATATTTTTTACCTTTTTTATAGTTTAAAAGTAAAAAAATCGTCGTTTTATGATTTTCCCTAAATTGAAACATCTCAAAGAATGTCCATGCCAAATTTCAAGTCTCTATCTTAAACGGTCGCTTCAGGACATTACTATCATCAGTGAGTCAGTCAGTTACACATAGGGCTGTATATATTATAGACTCGCCTACGGCTCGATGGGGCTTCGCCCCATGCCCCTTAGGGGTTTCCCTAAATTGGTAAATTAATAAGAAGTCAAGTTGTTAAACAGGTTAGTTCCAACCGAAGAACGGGTCAGCCGAGACAGTAACAAAACTATCTAATACTCTAAATTCACAATCGATAGTAAAAAAAGCTTAAATAATCTCCTATTAGTAGGTTTTAATACTCCTCCTTAGTAAATAGTTTTAAAAAAATTGAGCTGTGAGATAAATATTATTTATGTAAATATTCTAGGTGTTATGCTTGATGGAGGGTCCAACCCAATAATTGGTTGCCCCAATTCCTTAAATTACAGTCAAAACCTCATACAATGAACAGGCTAGTTGAGGGCTCAACTCCAACGGCAGTAACAAAAGCCGCCAATACACACTACTCACAATAAATAATAATAAGCTTTGAAATTTGCTCACGGCTCATGGTATAATCCCACTCCCCCCTTAATTCGTAAAAAATATAATGGAGTTGTGAAATATTAATGAACTATGTAAATAGTCATGCTCAAAAGTTGTGTAAAAATTTGGAGATACGATTATGATTGCACATGATTGAGGTAATAATAGCTGTATTCTGAAAAGATAAAAGTGGAATAAAATTATAAGTTTATATAGAGGATCGTTGTATGTAATAGAAGAAAAACGGGACAAAATCAAGATATATGAAATTTAAAAAAAAATGGTATAGGCTAAGATGCTTCAGTTCCGCCACGGGGTGGCCAAGAAACGCAGGAATCATATATGTACCATATAGAGAAACGATAACAATTTTATCATTCAAAATCAGAAATTATTAGTTTAACAATTTTAAATGTTATATATATATATATATATATATATATATATATATATATATATATATATATATATATATATATATATATATATTAGTTCAGAAAATTAATAAAAATAGAGCCCTAGTAGTATGTAATAGATCACAGGGTATTAGGTACTATAATCATGAAGTCTTTATATAGTCTTAAAATGAAGAAAGTTGCAACTTAAGGACCATAAAATCGGCGTACATTATGCATTTTGAACCAATGGTAGTAAAAAAAAACCAATTGTGAAATAATAGCCAAAAAAGGATTATCGGTTAAATTAAAATATACTGAAAGAGTTACAATAATTGATAAGTATAGAATAGTTTTAAATTACAACAATAATAGGGTTAATCGAGACTTTAGGTGAGAGCACTGCATTGAGGAAGTTTGTCGAACAAAGTGGCAGCGAGAAAAATTACTATTGAGTTTAATTCAATTGGTTATTATAATATTTCTCAGCCCGATGGGTCATCAGATATGTAGATGGTTTAAAAAAACGTCGGAAGTAGGTAAACGTTAGCCAAGGTAAGAATGGAAAGTTCAATCGTTCTATAACTTGATTTGTTCAATCGTTTCCTAAACTAAAATCTAAACCTGATTGGACGGCAGCAAATAGGTCAAAGACCGGATGTCAACCGTGTTGGGACACGTTCAACCTTCAAAGTAAAACTGCACCAGAACTATCAACTGAAGCGCTATATTCAATCTGGGGATTCATATAGAGAGACAGCATACAAATAGTAGAAAATTAAGAATAATTACTGTATTAGGGTTTTTTGTGCGAAAACCTACAAGAAATTTTCCAGCATGAGAAGACGGCCATTTTCTTATAGAAAATGTAGTAAGACCTAAAATATTTTTAGTAATTAATCATTTACTTTACGGGCGTTACTGCGGCAAAAAATATGCAGTACTAAAATAATATGTTTAAAGTATTCGCACAAGCTTCGTAGAGCTCACCATAGTAATGATAAAATTAATAATATAATATTGTAACAAAGTATTCCAGTACTACGCTCAATCGTCTCTCAAAAGACAAGAGTAATAGCAATAGCCAATATGAACAAATCAATTTAAATAAAACGAAACGAGAACCTCACATTTCAACATTTTCATGTTACTTTAGAGTACGTGCATTAAATTTATTTCACCATCCTTAAAACAAATGTTATATTACAGTTACAGCTATATTACAATATACTGTAAACTGAAATTTGCACTAACGTAGATTGTACAACGTTTAAGATCACTGCTCTGCAAAACTGTCACGAAAACTTCATCAGGAACAGGTGTGGTTAAGACATAATTTAAATACAACCGAGAATTAAGCGACCTTAATTTAAAGTTACTATAGAAATCAAAGCGGACATCACCTAAATCTAAATTATATACTCCCGATATAAATATACGCTTTCGATTCAGTAAACTTCATTTTCAATAATAACACAGCAATCAGAAGGAAAACCATACGCAAACAACTATGCACCCAATTGAAAGTAATTATCAGGAAGAGGTGTAGTTAAAAGACATCTTTTAAATACAAGCGAGAACTAAGCGACTATAATAGCGCTCCAAGCGATATCTTTAAGAACCAACGTACTTCTTTACCGACACCTCGGTATTTATATAATTTGAAAGTTGAAAATTTGTAGTTTTTGGGCATAATACTGGATATATCAAAGCGAGTATTACCCTGGTGAAATAACCCGCTCTCAATGTATCGAAACACCGTCGTCTACATAGAGATGTTCATGTTTACATGTAATACAGTATTTGTATCAAACACGGGTGTAGTTGAAAGAGATCAATTAAACACGAGCGAGAACTAAACCTGCAAAGTGATCTACGTTACCCAAACGGTGATATACGCTCACACTTCTGAACTACGTTACCGACAAATCTATATTTTTTTACATTTTTTATAGTTTAAAAGTAAAAAAGTTGTAGTTTTATGATTTTCCCTAAATTGAAACATCTCAAAGAATGTCCATGCCAAATTTCAAGTCTCTAGCTTTAACGGTCGCTTCAGGACATTACTATCATCAGTGAGTGAGTCAGTTACACATGGGGCTGTATATATTATAGACTCGCCTACGGCTCGATGGGGGCTCCGCCCCCATGCCCCTTATAGAGTTGCCCCAAATTTGTTAATTACTCTTAGTCTCAAGTACCGAACAGGCTAGACCCCCCCCCTAGGGGTTGCCCTAAATTCGTAAATTAATAAAAAGTCGAGTTTAAAATACGTTAGTTCCACGGAAGAACTGCACAGTCAAGACAGTAAGTAACGAAACCGTCAAATACACAAAATTCACAATCAATAGTAAACAAAGCTTTTAAAAACTCATATGAATCGATTTTAATACCCCTTCGTAATTAGAATTCGTTTAATAGTTTTGAGCTGTGAATTTATAATTATTTATGTAAATATTTTAGTTGTTATGCTGGTAAAAATATATACTTTAGATTAGACGATTGTTGTTGTGTTAGATGATAAGAAATTTCAATTAAAAGAGTTATAGTTGTTGTTATTGCTATCATTATATTTAATAGTAGTAGTTATGGTAACAAATATTTCTCTGTTCGGTAGCTAAATATAAAGTTTTAAATTTCTATAAATTGTATGTATCCTATCCTATAATATAATACGAGCTATGTCTGAAGGGATGTGTGTTCCACGATCTCGAAATGTAGCTGTTAGATTTTGCTTAAACTTTGCACTTAAGAGTGTTTTGGCCCAAAATTAAGTTGAGAAACAGCCTCAGTCCCAGGAAAAATCGAAGTTGGTCTAAATTTAAGTTTAAAAATCGTTATTTTTAATATTGGTCTTATAGGTTGCTATTTTGGTAACGAAATAACAACTAAAAGTAAACAAAAATAAAGGAACATAAATTTTAAGCAGTTTTTTAACAGCTGTTAGATGTGAAGAGTCTGGTGTAGATTTAATAGCTTGATTACCATGACACTATAACAAAAGTCAATTGGTACTAAATAGAGATACAATTATGGGAAAATTGACATAATCCCATGCCTCACCCAAATCAAATAAAAACTTGTAAATTTCAGGAGATAGAAGAAAAACGTTTAAATAGCGTATAACATTCAAATCAAAGAGCGAAAACAAGAATTAAATAACATGAAAACAAAATAATAGGAAAGAATAAAAACGGGGATGATCCGCAAAAAAAAACCCCTACTATTACTAACTACTAATTATAAGAATATAAAATCGAGACCTGTGAAATAATAATTTATTCATAAAACCTGTTTGTTTTGTTCAATAGTCATTTAAAAATTCTCAAAAACATATTTTAAGTGTGTATTAAAATATAATGTAAAACACTGAATATAAATAAAACAGAAAGATAATAATTAACTGGCTATTGATTATTGTACAAAGTAATAGAAGTATATTACTTTAAGATCACGGGACAATTTCATTGAATGCGAAATTCGGCCTAAAGCGTAACCAGGGGTGAATTTGAATTAGTGTTCTAAAATAAAGTGAAAATGAAACGAGAACCTAACATTTAAATCTGTTCTTTTTGTTCAAAACTCATTTAAAAATTCTCAAAAACGTACTTTAAGTGTGTATTAAAATATAATGTAAAATACTGAATATTAATGAAACAGAAAGATAATAATTAACTGTCTATTAATTATTATACAAAGTAATATAAGTATAATACGTTAAGATCACGGCACGAGCTACACAGTAAATTCATTGAATGCGAAATTCGGCCGAGAGCGTAAGCTGGGGTGAATTTGAATTAGTAATCTGAAACGAGAACCTAACATTTAAATCGGTTCTTTTTGTTCAATACTTATTTAAACATTCTCAAAAACATATTTTTAAGTGTGTAAAAAAATCTAATATAAGACACTGAATACAAATCAAACACAAAGTTAATAATTAACTGTCTATTAAGTATTGTACAAAGTATGTTTCGTTAAGATCACAGCTCAAGCTTCACAGCAAAATTCATGTAATGCGAAATTCGGTCGAAAGGATAATCTAGTGTGAATTTGAATGTTATATTACAGTTACAGCTATATTACAATATACTGTAAACTGAAATTTGCACTAACGTAGTTTATATAACGTTTAAGATTACTGCTCTGCAAAACTGTCACGAACAGGTGTGGTTAAAAGACATAATTTAAATACAACCGAGAATTAAGCGACCTTAACTTAAAGTTACTATAGAAATCAAAGCGGACATCACCTAAATGTTAAAATACGCTTTCGATTCAGTAAACTTCATTTTCAATAATAACACAGCTATCAGAAGGAAAACTAAACTTCATTTTCAAAAATAACACAGCTATCAGAAGGAAAACCATACGCAAACAACTATGCACCCAATTGAGACTAATTATCAGGAAGAGGTGTAGTTAAAAGACATCATTTAAATACAAGCGAGAACTAAGCGACTATAATAGCGCTCCAAGCGATATCTTTAAGAACCAAAGTACTTCCTTACCGACACCTCGGTATTTTTATAATTTGAAAGTTGAAAATTTGTAGTTTTTGGGCATAATACTGTATAAATCAAAGCGAGTATTACCCTGGTGAAATAACCCGCTCTCAATGCATCGAAACACCGTCGTCTACACAGAGATGTTCATGTTTACATGAAATACAATATTTGTATCAAACACGGGTGTAGTTGAAAGAGATCAATTAAACACAAGCGAGAACTAAACGTGCAAAGTGATCTACGTTACCCAAACGGTGATATACGCTCACACGGCTGAACTACATTACCGACAAATCTATATTTTTTTACCTTTTTTATAGTTTAAAAGTAAAAAAATCTTAGTTTTATGATTTTCCCTAAATTGAACCATCTCAAAGAATGTCCATGCCAAATTTCAAGTCTCTAGCTTAAACGGTCGCTTCAGGACTTTAAGATCATCAGTGAGTCAGTCAGTTACACATAGGGCTGTATATATTATAGACTCGCCTACGGCTCGATGGGGCTTCGCCCCATGCCCCTTGGGGGTTGCCCTAAATTCGTAAATTAATAAGAAGTCAAATTGTTAAACAGGTTAGTTCCAACCGAAGAACGGGTCAATTTAAGATCATCAGTGAGTGAGTAAGTCAGTCAGTCAGTTACTATGGGGCTGTATATATTATGTAAATATTCTAGGTGTTATGCTTGATGGAGGGTCCAACCCAATAATTGGAAGCCCCAATTCCGTAAATTACTGTCAAAACCTCATACAATGAACAGGCTAGTTGAGGGCTCAACTCCAACGACAGTAACAGAAGCCGCCAATACACACTACTCACAATAAATAATACAGTAATAAGCTTTTAAATTTGCCCACGGCTCATGGTTTAATCCCACTCCCTAGCTTCCCTTAGTTCATTAAAAAATATAATGGAGTTGTGAAATATTAATGAACTATGTAAATAGTTATGCTCAAAAGTTGTTGTGTAAAAATTAGGAGATACGATTATGATTGCACATGATTGAGGTAATCGCTGTATTCTGAAAAGATAAAAGTGGAATAAAATTATAAGTTTATATAGAGGATCGTTGTATGTATTAGAAGAAAAAAGACACAAAATCAAGATATTTGAAATTAAAAAAAAATGGTTTAGGCTAAGATGCTTCAGTTCCGCCACGGGGTGGCCAAGAAACGCAGGAATCATATATATATATATATACCATATAGAGAAACGATAACAATTTTATCATTCGAAATCAGCAATTAGTTTAACAATTTTAAATGTTATATATATTAGTTCAGAAAATTAATAAAAATAGAGCTCTAGTAGTATGTAATAGATCACAGGGTATTAGGTACTATAATCATGAAGTCTTAAAGTCTTTATATAGTCTTAAAATGAACAAAGTTGCAACTTAAGAACCATAAAATCGGCGTACATTATGCATTTTCAACCAATGGTAGTAAAAAAAAACAATTGTAAAATAATAGCCAAAAAAGGATTATCGGTTAAATTAAAATATACTGAAAGAGTTACAATAATTGATAAGTATAGAATAGTTTAAAATTACAACAATAATAGCATTAATCGAGACTTAAGGTGAGAGCACTGCATTGTGGAAGTTTGACGGACAAAGTGGCAGCGAGAAAAATTACTATTGAGTTTAATTCAATTGGTTATTATAATATTTCCCAGCCTGATGGGTCATCAGATATGTAGATGGTCTTAAAAAAACGTAGGAAGTAGGTAAATGTTAGCGAAGGTAAGAATGGAAAGTTCAATTGTTCTATAACTTAATATGTTCAATCGATTCCTAAACTAAAATCTAAGCCTGATTGGACAGCAGCAAATAGGTCAAAGACCGGATGTCAGACGTGTTGGGACACGTTCAACTCTTCAAAGTAAAACTGTACCAGAACTATCAACTGAAGCGCTATATTCAATCTGGGGATTCATATAGAGAGACAGCATACAAATAGTAGAAAATTAAGTTAAAATTACTGTATTAGGTAATTTTTGTGCGAAAACCTACAAGAAATTTTCCAGCATGAGAAAACTAAAGTCTAGAAAATGTATTAAGACCTAATATATTTTTAGCAATTAATATAGAAATCAAAGCGGACATCACCTGAATGTAAAGATACGCTTTCGATTCAGTAAATTCATTTTCAATAATAACACAGCAATCAGAGGGACAACCATACTCAAACAACTGTGCGCCCAATCGAGATTAATTATCGGGAAGAGGTGTAGTTAAAAGATATCATTTAAATACAAGCGAGAACTAAGCGACTATAATAGCGTTCCAAGCGACATCTCTAAGAACCAACGTACTTCCTTACGACACCTCGTCTTTTGAGAATTATTTATAATTTGATAGCTGAAAATTTTTAGTTTTTGGGCATTAATACTATCTAGAACAAAGCGAGAATTGCTGAAATAACCCGCTCTCTATGCTGAAAAACACCGTCGTCTAATCAAGACATACATGCAAACGTAATTCAATAATGGTATCATACACGGGTGTAATTGAAAGAGATCATTTAAACATGAGCGAGAACTAAACCTGCAAAGTGATCTACGATACCACACGACGCGGTGATATACGCTGATACGGCTGAACTACGTTACCGACAAATCTATATTTTTAACCTTTTTTATAGTTTAAAAGTAAAAAAGTTGTAGTTTTATGATTTTCCCTAAATTGAAACATCTCAAAGAATGTCCATGCCAAATTTCAAGTCTCTATCTTAAACGGTCGCTTCAGGACTTTAAGATCATCAGTGAGTCAGTCAGTTACACATGGGGCTGTATATATTATAGATTTCACAATCCCAGCCTTAAATATTAATTTATAGATTAATTCTTTCCTTGAAAAATAAAAGCTCAGTTGGGTGGGATGGTATACCTTTAACTCTGCTTAAGGACAATGCTTGCATATTGGCCCCAATTATTTGTCTTTCACTGAAGCAGGGTGTCTTTCCTGAAAAGCTTAAATATGCGGAAATTATTCCTATTCATAAAAAAGGATCCAAACTTGACATCACCAACTACAGACCAATAGCTCTTCTTTCTAATATTTCTAAGGTCTTTGAGCGAGTCTTTTGTGACTTCTTAACAAACTTTCTTGAAGTAAATGACTTTTTCCATAATTCACAGTATGGTTTCAGGAAAAAATTTAGTACTAGAGCAGCATTGACAGATTTCTTAAATAGCAACCTATTGGCCTTGGATGGATCACAGAATACTGCTGCAGTGTTCTGTGATTTGTCCAAGGCATTTGAATGTGTAAATCATGACTTATTAATAGCTAAAATTAGTAAGATTGGCATAAAGGGCAATTACCTTGATTGGATCAAGTCATATTTAAAAAATCGCAAGCAAAGGACAATTATATCAGGAAAAGGCAAAAAACATTATTCCGAATGGGAAAATGTAGATTGTGGGATCCCTCAAGGATCAATTTTGGGCCCCCTACTCTTTTTAATCTATATTAATGACCTACCACATAGTGTTCAAAATGATTTGATTCTTTTTGCTGATGACACCACTGCTCTAGTGAAGGGAAAAAATTTGACAGATCTAAAAGAATTGGTTGCTGAGACACTGACCCAGTTAAACACGTGGTTCTCTTCAAATGGTCTTATACTAAATCAGTCAAAAACTTCATCAATTTATTTAAAAACCCAGTCAGATATTGGAAGCACCACAAAACATAAATTCCTTGGAGTTTTTATTGACAGCAAACTAAATTGGAATGACCACATTGAATTTGTTTCAAAAAAGTTAAGATCTTTTTCTTATGCCCTGTCAGTGTTATCAAACTGCTCGTCCATTGAAACTTGCAGAAAGGTATATTTTGCTTTTGTTGAGTCTATTCTACAATATGGCATAACCTTAAGGGGGAATGCCCCAAAAAGTAAGAAAATCTTCATTATTCAGAAAAGGATCATCAGAACATTATGCAATGCTCCATTTAGATCATCTTGTAAACCTCTTTTTCAAAATTTGGGTATTTTAACTTTTCCTTCTCTTTACATTCTTGAAATTTTGATCGATACTCAGACCAACTATAGTAAATTTTCAGATTATTATCCTCAACATAATTATAATACAAGAAATACAGGACTGCTAAATTATCCCATACATAGAACCTCAGCGTTGGAGGGTAGCCCATTTTACTCTAGTATAAAACTTTATAACAAACTGCCACAAACTTATAAATGTCTCAGCAACAATTGTTTCAAAAACAAAATCAAGGAGAATCTTTTGGTTAAAGGTCTGAATTCCACATCTGAATTCCTAAATGATAATGATTTTTAAATAATGACTATTCTAGATTCTTTTATGTAAAGCTTACACATCATTGTTGTACCAAGGGGGAATATATATATGTGTGTATATGTATATATATGTATCCTTTTAGCTAAGTCTAGCATTAGCTAAACCTGACAAGACACCTGTTACTGCTTATTGTAGCAATTTATGTAACGTTTTATGTTAATAAATAATTTCATTTCATTTCATTTCATTTCATTTCATTTCATTTCATTTCATTTCATTTCATTTCGTTGTTGTTGTTATTTGTGTAAGGAGATCCTAGCCGAACCGTTAAGCACGTTTGTCTCTAATGGACATTTTGCTCAAGCCCTCAGATATTTAAAGAAAGAGTTAAGATGAGATAGTACATCAGATGGCCAATTGACCATCAGAGGGCAAACCCCCCTGCTCCTGTGCTGATAACTGATTATCAGGCTCAAACAGGCGGACCCCGCCCTGCCCTCTAAATGGCCAACCAACCGACTGTCCACTCAAGTTCCTTAAATAGAGGTGCTGTACATTTAACTTTTGAACCCTATTGTTCATACTTAAATACTATAAGTACGATTTTGCACTATTTTAATGAGGTCAAATGTGACGGGGATGGTTTGTGAACCTTTATGTAGCGAGTTTCAGCTAACTTAACCTCAATATAACCAACCCCAGTCTAACAAAATACTCAATAGCGTACTATTACTAATCTTCAATCCTATCCCTTAAGATTGGTTATATCAAGGTTTGACTGCACAAGCCGTCTAGGTTTTAGAACCTAGCATTATTGACTTACTTCACAATCTTGTTTCAAAATATGTAGATGTCAGAGAGGTAATATAAACTAGTAAAAACTTGTTTCAATAATTTTATTTTTTATAAAATATATATGTTCTGTTGTTGGTGAACCAGATCAACTTCATAGCTAATTCACTTCCAGATATTACAAGTTTGTTTTTCATTGACTTTACGCAAATCAGTGGCATGTCCTTTTTGACAGAAAGACTTTAACACAAAGGTAAATATCACAAAGTAAAAAGTGTTCTAAAAATAATCGATAAGGTATTTTTTGGGTGGAAATATAAAGTGTAAAAAAATATATTAGAAGGTTGAGAGTCTTTGTTCACTTTCCCAGGATGATTTTCCTGCCAGCGCCGATGTTTTGTCCGGCTTGTGACGCTCCTTTGTTTTGCCCTGCCTGCAGTCCAATGATGGTTTGGCCAGCTTTCAGCTGCTCATCAGTGAACTGTCGCTTGCACTCCTCGGAGGGTTTGGGTCCCAGCCAAGGGCCTGGCCATTCAGAGTGCATATAGGTCTAAAAAATAATTTTTAAGATATTAGAAACATTTTCCAAATATAATGGAAACTTACATATGAAAATCACATTCAATCATGTTCTTCTTGCAAAAACGTGTTCAAGGTAAGGTATGATAATTGCAGATTGAAAACTCGACTAAATTGTGCAGATTAACCCTCCTTTGGTCACACCCAAAAAGTTACATCAAAAGTCGCACTTTGTCAAATTGATATTTATGCATTTAATTTATTATATAAGGCTATTAACCAATCCTTTTCTAGTAATTACCTAAGAACTTAATATTTTGGAATGTATGAATGTCATTTATTTGGTAGGTTATCGATAACAAAATTTAGATATATTTTTTTTAAATTTTATATAAAAATTATTGTATAACTCTCAAACTTTGTGTAATTATCAATCGCACTGTATCAAAATGATACAAAGTTTTAAAAATTAGTGAAAATGCAATTAGATCCATTTAGTTATTAATTAGCATAGTTATTAATAATATATTGGAGACATATTAAAATAAATAAGTGTAAAAAAAAGATAAAAATTATTTAAGTTAGAAAAGATGATAACTCAAATATAAAACGGGCATGGTAGCACTACCTATATCAAAGTGATAAAATGACCTTAAGAGACGTAGGTGTTCATGTGACGAAACCAGTCCCATATCATTATTCAGTAACAAGGGAGGGTTGAGGTCTTGGCTAGAGAAACGGGATTTGGCAGAACGTGCACTACGAAATGGCGGCAATGAAAAAGCGCTTGTATGAAAATTATCAGGTGCACCACCATGTATAAACTGTTCTAAAATTTTTAAACCTCTTAGAACATCTTAAATGCTGCCAAAACAAGTTATTTAAACCTGAATAAACATGTTGAAACCAGTTTAAACATGTTCAAACTTGTTTAAATTTGTTCATTCACGAATGACTTGTGAAAACTTGTCTGAACATCATTAAATACATGTGCGTGTGTGTGTGTGTGTGTGTGTGTGTGAGAGGGGGAAGTTTAAAAGTGTTTAAAACTGTTAAAAAATATTAAAAATAAAATGTGAACACATCAAAGCTATTCACAAAACTAGGAAAACTCCAGTTTTCATCCTACATCCCTTCAAAATGCCCATGTTATCCTGAAGGACACTTCTTTTATCTACTACAATTAATTATTCACCCAATATTAGCTGATAAGTATAGGAATAAAATAACTTGTAACATTTTCAACATGTGGTGGTTCAAGAATTTATACAAGAATGCAGCACCCATAGGCCTAGGGAAAATTGAGGCAAATGATCTCTTTGTGGGGGCAAGTGAGAGGAGCAAATGAGCTTGTCTTGGTAATTGAAGCCTTCCTGGGCTCGGCATTTCAACATATATGATGTGTCCACTGAGAAGTGTGTGATGTGAGATTTTATGCAAATTGTTGGTCCCCATCCTACTTATTTTATAATATTGTCCCATATTGGTTTACCTCAAGAGTAATTTGCAGTTAATGTAATATGTGGTGAGAGGTAAGTGAAATTGTTAAAAAATTACTAGGATTTTATAAAAAAGACTTACTGTTCTGCCAAGTGCGAACAGAGTGGTGGTGACTTGGCCAATATCTTTCTTCTCCCACAAGTCAACAGTCTGGAAAACATCAATGTCTGGAACTCCATATTCTTTCAGGGCCTTCTGGAAACTGAAAAATATTGTCCTGTTACTATGTTGTAAATGAAATTGAATGGGATTTGAATATATCTTGAATATCTCGATCAAAAAATTATTAAATCTACATATACTAATATTATCGGCTCTTGTCACAGTCATTGAAATGTAAGTTTGATCTGTTAAAAATAATAAAATAAATAATATAATTTTAGCATCAACAAAATAATGGAGCACATCCAGTATAAGACACTTTTTTTTAACTACTGGTAATAAAACTTACGGGAAATTTCATTTGGTAACAGCTCACATTAAAACCTATGGAATACACAATGCTAAAATTTCGAATGTGTTCACTATATTGAATTAATTAACCTTTTTTAATTTAAGGCCACATCATTTCATAGCTGTAACTTTTGCATTTATAAAGTACTGCTGTGCAAGGTGACAGCTATTATTTTTGACAAATTTTTTGAAGTTTTTTTTTTATTTGCTTTGAAGTATTCTACTAAATGTAAAACTATCATTTTATCCACCCACGAATTTTTAACTACTACAGTGAAAATGTGTTTAAAAATTGAATCTCGAATAAAATGAAGAAAGAAGATTGTAGGGTGGTTGATCATTCTCGCCGAAAATAAGTAAGAGGACCTTCCTATTCCTCCTAGGATTCCTAACTAATTAACTCGGATGAAGATCTAGGATTCCTATTGATCCTATTCAGCTTTGACTCTAGGTGTAAATATAAAAATGTGAGATTACTACAAGTAAAGTCACAAATAACACTTTATTCATATTCAGGTTAAAATGTACCCACTATGTGAGGTCCCTGTCTCAAAATAGTGGTTTACTAACTTGTTAATGTTCTCCATCATCTTGAACTGTCCTCCGGTGGAGTTGATTTTTGGGATGGATCCAGGCACAAGTTTGTTCATTACTCGGCATAGGACCTGCCCGTCCCGGATGACATCCTCCAACGGGCCGGAGAACTTCTCCCCGAGAACGGCCTCGATCCACTCCAGAGCCTGGCCCTCCCGCTCAGGGTCGCGCTTGCCGGCAATCTGCGGTGAAAGAGGTAAACTTCTTAAAATGGTTCTTCTCAAAAGACAATAGGGTAACCTCAATCAACAACAACTTATATACAGTTAATATCAGTAATAAATAAATTTTAATCTTTCCATCCCTGCAAAAAATATTTTACAAAATATTACATTCAGGACTTAGTGAAAGAAGTGCCATCACTGTGCTGTCCTGAAATGGCCTATTTTCGAATATCAAGAGTTGAAAGTTAACAAAAGTGACCGTTGCCTAGAATAAAGGCAAAATTAATCAAATTATTTTTCCGGATATACATTTTTTGTTTGGTACCAGAAAAAAATGTTTGTCGTTTGTGTTTTATATATTTCAAATCTATTTTCATTTTTAACGTTTAAATGGGAAACACTCCAAACCATGATCATGTTGCTAATGATTTATCTAACATCAGGGCAATGTTAGAATCATTAATTAATTTTTATCATTCTGCACGAAATCAGCCTGTTTTTTGTTCTCTCAACTGTACGAAAACCGATTATTTTTGGTCCTAGGACTGAAAAATCATCTGGAGAATTTTTTAGGTCCTAGGACTGAAAAGTCAGCTGTTTGCTATGTATATTATTACACATACATGGGGGCCATGCCCCCCCCCCCCCCGAAAATTTTCGGCCAGTCATTTTTTGGGGGCTTAAAAATAATACATTATATTTTAGTTACAAAAATTAGCTATTTTTCATGAAAGTTTAATATTGTTTAGGTGTATTTAGCTTTAATTTGTATTAATTGAGATTAAAAACAACATTATTAAATTTTGGGGAAATTTTGGAGGTGCTTAAATTCAGAGTTTGCGTGCGCGCGCGGCAGACGACTCGGACACCGGGATGAGGGACAAGAAGACAGTGACATTGCGTACTAATGCCATCAGCTGATCGGGATTGTTGACATTGGTTTCGGGGGGGGGGGGGCAATCGAGCCATGGCCCCTCCCCCACAAGTAGTTTTTGCTAGTAAATTTATTGGAAGTTTAAAATTAAAACGTTAAATTCAGTGTCCAACCTTTCTAGTTATTAGTTTTAATTTACTTTTATTGTTATAGTCATCAGGCTATTAAGATTAGGCCCTACACCAATAATCAACTAAACCTCTTCACAGTTAAGTTAACAGATGTTTCAATAAGAATGCTTATTCTTTTATTTTTGTTTACCTTTTGTTTTTGTCATTTCGTTACAAAAATGGCGAACCATAGAACAAATGTTAAAAATTACATTTTTAAAACTTAATTTTAGACAGCTTTTGATTTTTCCTGGGGTTGAGGCTATTTAAAAACTTATTTTTAGGTCAAAACACTATTAATTGCAAAGTTTAAACAAAATATACCCGATATATTTCAAGATCGTGGAAAATACATCACCATTAGACACTCCTCGTAAAGTATAGGACTCGCCTACGGCTCGATGGGGGCTCCGCCCCCATGCCCCCTTAGGGGATGCCTCGAATTCGTAAAATAACAAAAAGACTCATGTATTAAACAGGCTAGTTCCACCGAAGTACTGGGCAGCCGAGACAGTAACAACATCGGCTAATACACACTACTCAAATTAATAATGATAAAAAACTTTTAATGTTCCTATTGTCATATTTTACAGCTTCTTCGTAGTTAACCTTAATTAGTAGAAGAATGTAGTTTGTATTTAATTAATCCTAAAACATTTAAGATCTTCCCATTAAATGTAAAGATGAAATTGTTAATTTTGTTTGATACTCTAACTATTTTTATCAGGACATGTGTGTGCCTTCTGGGAACTATATCAGAGTATTTTTATTATTATGTTTTTAAAAAGCAACTATACAGTATTTATAGTAAACGGTTCGTTGGGGGATATGACAACATGCATTACTTCATCATCCTAGCGCAAAACAGTATGATATAAATAAACATAATAAAATAGATGAAAAAGTAAAATTAATATACTTAATAAAACTAAACAGTATACATATTTAAGGTATTCTGGGAATAATAGATGTTTTCAATGAAATGTTTTGTAATTATGGTGTTGCAAAAAGAAAATAATTGTAATTTTTCCTAAGATATAATTTGGGATAAGTTGTTTTTAAAGGTGTTGTTTTTGGGGAAGAAAAGTTTTTAATCAAAGAATAATACAGACAAGTTGTAGTTGTAGGTGTTTTTTGTATTAGTAGTCAAAGTGACAATGTTTCTCTGTTAGTTAGCCAGCTCTTAGGGTTGCAATCTGGCTTATCCAGTTCCGCCACGGGGAGGCCGAGAAACGCAGGAACCATATATACATATTTACAAATCAATAATAAATAACACATCGGGCAGTTTGATACGCAGGTACCCTAGCCTCTGCGATAAATTTCAAAATCTTGCAACTGATATCACATCGGGGAGGTTGGTGAAGCAGTTCCCTTTGCCTCTGCTGACAAGTATTTGAAACTAATGGTATTTTGAAATACAAACCAAATAATAAACAGGGACTTTTGATGGGCAGGCCCCCTATCGTACTGCCATAAAAAGTCTAAATCCAACGGGGAATTTTGATAATGCAGGCCCCCTGGCTTACTGCTGAGTCAAATAAGGATTTATCGAAGGAGTTCGTCATATACAATGTTCTTTGCATATGCGACTCCTTCGCGGACCCTATCGGGATTTACCAGAACAGCGATGTTGTCTGGATGTCGAACTCTACTGAGTAAGACGTACAACTGACCATGCGTGAAGCAGTCCGTCCGAAGATCAACACCAACTGACTCTATTGTTTGACCTTGGCTCTTGTGCCCTGTCATACAATAGGCCAACATCAACGGAAATTGACGTCGGCGAACTTTTAACGGCGATCCCTCGACAAAGGGAAAAGTGAATTGTATACGGGGGATACAAATAGGTTCCCTTTGTCCAGGAAGTCGGACTGTGACCAAGCGGTTGCTGATCGCAGTCACAATGACTTTTGTGCCGTTAACAAGTCCTTCAGCGATGTTTAGGTTCCGCATAACGAGGCACACGGAACCAATCTTCAGACGGAGAACATGGTCAGGGACGCCTTTCCCAGTAGCCTGGTTCAGAAGTTGGACATCGACATCCAGCCCATCATCGCCTTCTTTGTCCACAGAGTCGGCGCTTCTCAGATCGTAAATGTGTCCGTTCAAGGAGTTTAAGATGGTATTATTAATCTCCTTGACGTTCACAATCAGAGTCGAGAGAATGGCCCTGTTAGCGCAAAGATCTGGATGCAAGAGAACATCTTCTGGGAAAACAAATTCAATCAGATCGGACAAGGATGTGAAATACCTAATACCCGTCAGAGGAATTAGTCTCTCGCAATCCCTGCCCTCACCAAAAGAAATAGAACTAATTGTTCCGTTGCCTACCCCGAGTAAGAATTCGGAGTAAGCAGTGGAACCACTTGTCCTGTGTGGTGTAGTCAGAGAAAAGATTTTGAAGTATCGCCACAGATGCGACGCCCTAAGTGAAACACTGGCAACGTCAGATGGAGTACGTGCCTTTGCCACAACGGGCGCTATCTGTCGGAAATCACCCGAGCAGAGAAGGATCTTGTCACCGAATGGCACATTAGAGTTCATTAAATCTCTCAGAGATCTATCGATGATCTCAAAGATGAACTTATGCGTCATTGGTGCCTCATCAAAAACGATAAGCTGGGCAGCTCTGATGAGCTCTGCTCGCTGAGATCCGTTGGTAATACTCCAAAATCCAGAACCGTCCCCAACATCAAGAGGAATTCGGAACATGCTGTGCGCCGTTGTGCCCCCCGGCATGTTTCCAGCGGCAATGCCGGAGCTTGCAACAGCGAGAGCCACTTGGCGACAGCCTCTCACATAGGCAAGAATGACACGAATGAGTGAGGTTTTCCCATACCCACCAGGGCCATCTAAGAAAATGAGCTTAGATGAGCCTTGGCGTTTATGAAGGAGGCAACGCACGTGGTCAAAAACGCGTCGTTGGTCTTCAGAGAGCTTTGGTCCCCATTCTTCGACGATGGCCATTTGATGGTTTTCCCCGAAGGTGAGGAGCTCCCTGCCTAACTCAGTTGTGTCATCTTGCACATCTGGGAGTCCGTGGTCCACTAAAGAAGATCCCTGCCTGCGAAGACTACGATCGATTTCCAGAAGAGCGAGTTTGGATGCCAATTCTGGATCGTGTGGGTTTCGTTCCATGTGGTCCTCGCAAAGAGCATGTTTGAAAGCATCCCACAAAAGAGCTGCGGGAGCTCCCATGTTGCAAAGGAGCACAAAGAACGAACGCAGTCTTGGTCCCAACATAAATTGAGAAGCCTCACGCAGGGCGTAATGATATTCTTCCTCGTCTTCGACTAATCCGAGTTTGCGAGCAACCTCCTGAAACGTGCGGCAATTGCTTCCGCCACGAGATAGGAGATCGGCATAGCCACGACAAGGCATACACATCAAGAGAAGTCTGAGATAATATTGCTCACTTCGGCTGGGGGAGACCCAAAACAAGCGACATACCTTTTCACCACGCTGACGGGCAGTGATGAAGTGGATGCCGTCTGGGTGGTCGAAAACCTCCCCATTAATAGGACGTTTCGTATGAACGATGTATTTTTCATAGAACGACTGGTATGTAAGTCCGTCGAAATTTGGGACTATAGGGCGATCGAAGTAAACAATCAACTTAGAGCTTGCTCTGGAAAGGACATCTTCCAGTTGGCCGGGACGGAAACAAACCGACTGCTTCCCTTCGAGGTGAACCGGAAGACATTCAACGGTTGGCTCGGACTCTGAAATAGGAAATTTCAAAAGCCGCCAGCATGCGTCACTGGCCCCGACCATTCTCTTTGTCACGTAATGATCTACCTCATCATCTTGTTTGCTGAAGGGAGTTACAGTGACGTTCTGTAAAGAACCTCCCTTCATAAGATATTTGAAGAGGTATTTAATCACGCGACGCGTAGAAGCAAGCTCTAAGTTAATATGAGCTTCATATTTCAGCAATAACGCTGAATTATAGGGCACAACCCAACCATCATGAACATTAACATTTTTGTTCCTAGACTTAATCACTCCATTGTTCGAGTAATCACGTCGATACTGAACAAACCCCCTTTCATCGACATGAGTGGTTTCACAAGCAGGCTTGGGAAAGAATTTTGAACAATAACCCCTTGCAGAGTCCCAGCAAGGAAAGTCGGTTCTGTGATCAGATCCACAAGGGCCATGAATCATATGCCTCAAAACCAACTTCCTCAGCCGACCTCCAGCTTCTCCTTCAGAAGGTAAATCCGCGCGAATAATAGAGTCAATTTCGGACGCTTGGACAGGTCCATCACCTTCGATCTTAAACACGATGTGTGCATGAGGAAGGCCCCTCATCTGCATCTCGATGACGTAAACGCGGTACACCGTGCGCCCGAACATTGCTCCACTGCGCAGATCACGAAGAAGTTCCAGAAGCTTTATCCGGAAGACTCTGCAAGCGGTACTTGGGTCACTGCGGCTGCCACCACGGGGACAAGCTTTCTTGTTCTCTTCCCAAGTTGCACTATATGTGAAAGTGAGAAAGAAGGTGGGGGATCCCAGGCGTGAAACAAGTGCCATTGCGTCCTCGTAATGGACTTTCATATACCTAGGCCCCCCTGTAAACGAACTGGAAAGGTAGATTTTCCCGGGTTGTGCCCCGCCCTCACCCTGAACCGTTTCATCATTATTGATGTCCTCGGCAATTTGCCTACCAGCACGACCACTCTGTTGAGCCTGAATAAGCTCATCCAGAGGCCCTATCCGCAAAGCATTTTGGACCGACTTTGACTGAGCAAACTTTATATAACGCAGTTTTTCTTCCTCGTACCTCGCAAACATCTCAACCTGCCATGCTTGAGACAGACGGCCGAGGTGAGAGAAGCGAGGCTCAGAAAGAAGAAGGCACCGAGAATAGTTAAACTGTGTTAACTTTTGGCCACGATTGTCAAGTCGACCGACATGCCAACCCAAAGTGCCTTGCGGATAAAGGAGGGGATACTGGAAGGGTTCCATGAGGGGACTCAAAAGATCAATTGAGGTAGGACGATCTGATCCAATCTTCCAAATAGTTAATTTACGGGGTTCAGTAACAGATTCATCCGTACTTAAAACGGCATGCACTTCAATGCCTGTTTGCCTATCGCCGAGAACATTGCCATGAGTAGATCTGCTCGTCAATTCAAAATCTAAATGAGCGTTGATTGACGGTTCACTGCTTAAACGGCGAAACTCCTTGATAAATGGATTTTCGCGAGAAAGATAACGTGTAATGCTGTCAGTGATACCGCCATCAAGGGACCTACCCAAGGCAATGTTCTTGCGTTCCTCGCCGTCGTCGATGTAAAGGCGGGACCTGTTTACAAACTGAACGATCCCAGTTTTAGTTTTAAACTTTTGACCAAGAGCGTCCAGACTGTAAACCTGATGGTACATCCTTCCTTCAATCTTAAAAAACGAAAGTCTGTTAGGATGTCGATACCCGCCTGACACCTCGAGTGCGCAAAAGGCAAAAAGGTCATTGTATGCACGCGCGCGCTCCAGAAAAAGACGATCGGCATAAAACGGTTCTTGAAGAGGAGGAAGATCCAAGACATTATACGCCCCCTCTCCACAACACCATTTTTTTCTATCTTTTTCCTCATCAAATAACCGTGCATTGCAGTATGAGCATCTGAAAACATCATTACTCCAGAGACTAACCTTAGACAGTTTAAAAGGATTGATTTTATAGAGTAAATCCGCACTCCAACATGCCATAGGGCCGTTAGAGACAATATCCTTGGCCAAAGACATTGGCAGATGCTTCATTTCTTTTACCTGAGGGTTTCTAAGGCGGAAAATATGTACCCTCTGCCGTGAGGCATCTGGATGCTGCTGACTGTACCGCTGCACCGCTGCTCTGTTGACCTCAGGGTGCAGTTGAGAGTAGCGCTCAACAGCCTCCCTATGCTTCTCACGATTTGTTTCGGCGTATCTTTTCTTTGACTGCTGCACTTGTTCTTCCCGGCTGGTTGAAAGAACTTTAGGACGCCCACGCTTAATTTTCTTTGGTCGCCCTGGTCCCCTTTTATTGACTGGTTGGTCGATTGGAATGTCTTCCAGCTGAAATACTGTATGTATTGTAGAATCAGTGTGCTCGATGGATCGTTGGAACGACAATTCAGTGATATTGTACTGGCTTTCAATGCCACCTAGTGCAGCATTAGCAAGTAGCAGAGAAGCAAGTGATAAATGACTGTCGCAAACAAAGAGACGTGCACGGTTTTCACTGTCATCCAAGCTGTGTCGACGCTCCTCGTCTACTCCATGAGAATCAAAGACAAAAAACATGCCATCGCCACGCCAAAAGGCTACTGTACTCATCTGTCCCGTAAAAAGAAATCCACCAATCGAGTCTGTAGATAAAATTCCTTCCAACATTTTTGACAAATGTAGTGTCGCGTTGGACAAATCATTAGCGGATAGTGGGTAAAGACCGTTGCACACATACGAAATGTCAGCAATATGGATTTTTCCGCCCATAATAGTAAAATCTCTGGCAAGATCTTCCGGGAACAAATACCTATTATTGATGCAATTCACATGACGAGACTGTCTGTATAAACTGTCACCTGCCATGAGAATTTCATCAATAATAGGAGAAGAAAATTCACCATTGATGAACTTCCAAGCTAACGCACACGCTGCATTAGCTACACACTGGGCGTTATTACTGTAAGAATCAAAGCGGGAATCACCCTGGTGGAATGACCCACTCTCAACACAGTAAAACACCATCATATATACCAAGAATGAACCAAAAATAAATCCAACAAGGAGAACTGAGTTTGTTTCAAACACGGGTGTAGTTGAAAGAGATCATTTAAACACAAGCGAGAACTAAACCTGCAAAGTGATCTACGATACCGTCACTCGTTAACACGGCTGAACTACATTACCGACAAATCTATATTTTTTACCTTTTTTATAGATTAAAAGTGAAAAATTGCTAGTTTTCAGAATTTTTTATGAATGTAAATCGTGTCAGCTGATAGAATGCCAAATTTCAAGTCTCTAGCTTGAACGGTTCCGTCCGAACTTTTATATACATCAGTGAGTTACACCTGCGGGAGTATATATGTTAGACTCGCCTGCGGCTCGATGGGGGCTTCGCCCCCATGCCCCTTTAGAGGGTTGCCCCAAATTTGTTAATTGCTCTAAGTCTCAAGTACCGACAGGCTAGACCCCCCCTCAAAGGGTTGCCCTAAATTCGTAAATTAATAAAAAGTTGAGTTTAAAATACGTTAGTTCCACGAAAGAACTGCACAGTCAAGACAGTAACAAAACCGTCAAATACACAACGTTGGTCTAAATTTAAGTTAACAAAATCGTTATTTTTAACATTGGTCTTATAGGTTGCTATTTTGGTAACGAAAGAACAACTAAAAGTAAACAAAAATAAAGGAACATAAATTTTAAGCAGTTTTTTAACAGCTGTTAGCTGTGAAGAGTCTGGTGTAGATTTAATAGCTTGATTACCATGACACTATAACAAAAGTCAATTAAAACCAACGAGCAAGGCTCGGTTAACCTGGTACTAAATAGAGATACAATTATGGGAAAATTGACATAATCCAATGCCTCACCCGTCTCAAATAAAAACTTGTAAATTTCAGGAGATAGAAGAAAAACGTTTAAATCACTGAAATAGCGTATAACATCCAAATCAATGAGCGAAAACAAGAATTAAAAAAACATGAAAACAAAATAATAGGAAAGAATAAAAACGGGGTTGATCCGCAAAAAACCCCTACTATTACAAACTACTAATTATAAGAATATAAAATCGAGACCTGTGAAATAATAATTTATTCATAAAAACCTGTTTGTTTAGTTCAATAGTCATTTAAAAATTTTCAAAAACATATTTTAAGTGTGTATTAAAATATAATGTAAAACACTGAATATAAATAAAACAGAAAGATAATAATTACCTGTCTATTAATTATCATACAAAGTAATAGAAGTTAAGGTCACGGCACGAGCAACACAGTAAATTCATTGAATGCGAAATTCGGCCGAAAGCTTAACTTGGGGTGAATTTGAATTAGTAATCTGGAATGAGGTGAAAATGAAACGAGAACCTAACATTTAAATGTGTTCATTTTGTTCAATACTTATTTAAACATTCTCAAAAACATATTTATAAGTGTGAAAAAGTATCTAATATAAGACACTGAATACAAATCAAAGAAAAAGATAATAAATATCTGTCTATTAATTACTGTACAAAGTAATCGAAGTATGTTACGTTAAGATCACAGCTCAAGCTTCACAGCAAAATTCATAACGTTAAGATCACGGCACGAGCTACACAGAAAATTCATTGAATGCGTAATTCGGCTGAGGGGTTCTCATGGGGTGAATTTGAATAAGTAATCTAAAATAAATTGAAATTAAACGAAAACCTAACATTTAAATCTATTACTTTTGTTCAACACTTATTTAAACATTCTCAAAAACAAATTTTAAGTGTGAAAAATTCAAATATAAGACACTGAATATAAATCAAACAGAAAGATAATAATAAACTGTCTATTAAGTATTGTACAAAGTAATCGAAGTATGTTACGTTAAGATCACGGCTCAAGCTTCACAGAAAATCTATTCAATGCGAAGTTCGGCGGAGAATAATACCGTGTGAATTTGAATAAGTAATCTAAAATAAATTGAAACAAAACGAGAACCTACATTTAAATATGTTAGTTCAGCTAAACAGTTATTTAAAAATTCCCTAAAACATACGATATTTATGATGTGTGTAATATATAAAGGAAACGAGCTTTCAATGCAGCATAATCTCATTGCTATTTTGAAGTCAAATGGATAACGGTTTGTTATATATGAGGGATACTAACGTTGCCAACAGCAAGGAAGCAGGTGTAGTTAAAAGACATGATTTAAATACAAGCGAGAACTAAGCGACTATTCACCCGCCATGGGAAATTAATTCATAGTAGGAGAAGAAAATTCACCTTTGGTAAACATTCAAGATAGCGCATATGCTGCATAAGCTACAAATTAGGGAATTATCACTGTATATATTATCTAGTATAACCCTGGGTCCCTGGTGAAATAACCCGCTCTCAATACAAAATAACGCCGTAGTTTACAATATATATTAGAGTCTATCCATCGAAGGATACAATGAGTATATCAAACACGGGTGTAGTTGAAAGAGATCATTTAAACGCGAGCGAGAACTAAACCTGAAGAGTGATCTACGATACCACGCGGTGATATACGCTGATACGGCTGAACTACGTTACCGACAAATCTATATTTATTACCTTTTTTATAGTTTAAAAGTAAAAAAGTTGTAGTTTTATGATTTTTCCTAAATTGAAACATCTCAATGAATGTCCATGCCAAATTTCAAGTCTCTATCTTAAACGGTCGCTTCAGGAATTTAAGATCATCAGTGAGTCAGTCAGTTACACATGGGGCTGTATATATTATGGACTCGCCTACGGCTCGATGGGGCTCCGCCCCATGCCCCCTTAGGGGTTGCCCTAAATTCGTAAATTAATAAGAAGTCAAGTCGTTAAACAGGTTAGTTCCAACCGAAGAACGGGTCAGCCAAGACAGTAACTTAAGTGTCTTATACACACTACTCACAATCAATAATAATAAAAACACGCTTTGAAAATCGTCTACGGTTTTTTTTTAAACCCCCTTCCTAATTCATCTTAATTTGTAAACAAATATAATTGATAGTCGTGAAATAATAAATAACTATGTAAATAATCTAAGTATTATGCTCAATATCGGTACTGTTGAAAAGTTTTTGATGCGAATATGACTGAATTAGTTGGTGTATCATGAAAAAAAGAATAGTCCTAGAAAGACCCCTACTATTAGAAAACTACAATTTGTTAAAATATGAAATTGAGAGTTGTGAAATAATAGTTATTAAATAAAGTTATTAAATAAATATTCTAGTTATTGATGTGGCTTTTATGAAAATTTAGGTGATATGATATTTTAATTAAGGAGTTGTGGAAAGAACAGGAGTGGAATCAAAGTTTATTTTATGAGTTGCAAAATAGTTGAAATTTGTTTCAAAGTATAGTTTAAGTCAAGATAATTCGAACTCAGGTGTTATGAGTTCATTGTAGTACTTCAAGTGACAATGTTTCTCTGTTAGTTAGCCAGCGCTTAATGTTGCAATCTGGCGTATCCAGTTCCGCCACGGGGAGGCCGAGAAACGTAGGAACCATATATGTACATATTTACAAATCAATATTAAATATAAACACCGGGCAGTTTGATACGCAGCAACCCTAGCCTCTGCGATATATTTACAAATCTTAAAACTAAAATCACACCGGGGAGTGATCTGCTCACAAACCTTAAAACTACTGTACAAAAAACTAAACAGGGACTTTTGATGGGCAGGCCCCCTATCGTACTGCCATAAAATGTCTAAATCCAACGGGGAATTTTGATAATGCAGGCCCCCTGGCTTACTGCTGAGTCAAATAAGGATTTATCGAAGGAGTTCGTCATATACAATGTTCTTTGCATATGCGACTCCTTCGCGGATCCTATCGGGATTTACCAGAACAGCAATGTTGTCTGGATGTCGAACTCTACTGAGTAAGACGTACAACTGACCATGCGTGAAACAGTCCGTCCGAAGATCAACACCAACTGACTCTATTGTTTGACCTTGGCTCTTGTGCCCTGTCATACAATAGGCCAACATCAACGGAAATTGACGTCGACGAACTTGTAACGGCGATCCCTCGACAAAGGGAAAAGTGAATTGTATTCGGGGGATACAAATCGGTTCCCTTTGTCCAGGAAGTCGGACTGTGACCAAGCGGTTGCTGATCGCAGTCACAATGACTTTTGTGCCGTTAACAAGTCCTTCAGCGATGTTTAGGTTCCGCATAACGAGGCACACGGAACCAATCTTCAGACGGAGGACATGGTCAGGGACGCCTTTCCCAGTAGCCTGGTTCAGAAGTTGAATATCGACATCCAGTCCATCATCGCCTTCTTTGTCAGCAGAGTCAGCGCTTCTCAGCTCGTAAATGTGGCCGTCTAAGGAGTTTAAGACGATATTGTTAATCTCCTTGACATTCACAATTACAGTCGAGAGAATCGCTCTCTGTGCACAAAGATCCGGATCCAATAGGCAGTTTGGAGGAAAAACAAAATTGATCAAATCGGGCAGGGTAACAAAATGTCGAATGCCAGTCAAAGGGATAAGCATTTGACAATCCCTACCCTCACCAAAAGAGCTGGAACGAATAGTTCCGTTGCCCACCTCAAGGAGAAACTCTGAGTAGGCAGAGGATTGACAAGTCCTATGAGGTGTCGTCAAAGAGAAAATTTGAAAGTGTCGCCAAAGGTGCGACGCCCGGAGTGATACACAGGCAACGTCAGATGGTGTACGAGCCTTCACCACGACGGGCGCGATCTGGCGGAAGTCTCCCGAGCAGAGTACGATCTTACCTCCAAATGGCACATTTGAGTTCATTAAATCCCTCAGAGAACGGTCAATGATCTCAAAGATAAACCTATGTGCCATTGGAGCCTCATCAAAAACTATGAGCTGTGCGGCTCTGATGAGCTCTGCTCGTTGAGACCCGTTGGTGACACTCCAATAGCCGGTGCCATCCCCAAGATCGAGTGGAATCTTGAACATGCTATGGGCAGTTGTGCCCCCCGGCATGTTTCCAGCAGCGATCCCGGAGCTGGCCACAGCAAGAGCCACTTGACGGCAACCTCGAACATAAGCGAGAATGACGCGGATAAGCGACGTTTTCCCATACCCACCAGCACCATCGAGGAAAATGAGTTTAGACTGTCTGTTTTCCTGACGATTTTGGAGGAGGGAACTCACGTAGTCAAAAACGCGTCTTTGGTCCTCTGACAGTTTGGGAACCCACTCTTCGACAATTGACCGCTGATGGTTGTCCCCGAAGATAAGGAGTTCTCTCCCCAACTCCGTCGTGTCGTCACGAACATCAGGGAGGCCGTGATCCACCAAACAAGAGCCCTGACGCCTAAGTTTACGGTCAATTTCGATAAGAGCGAGTTTGACTGCCAGGTCAGAATCGTGCGGGTTCCGATCTAAGTGGTCTTCGCTAAGTGAATCTCGGAAAACATCCCACAAAAGAGCAGCGGGAGCTCCCATATTGCAAAGGATCACAAAGAACGAACGCAATCTGGGGCCAATCATAAATTGGGCTGCTTCACGCAAGGCATACTGATACTCTTCCTCATCCTCAACCAGGCGAGATTTCGAGCTACTTCCTGGAAAGTATGACAATTTCCACCACGAGAAAGAAGATCAGCATACCCACGGCAAGGAATTAGCATAAGAAGTAAACGAAGGTAGTACTGCTCACTTCTGGTGGGAGAGACCCAAAATAGACGACACACTTTTTCTCCACGCTGGCGCGCTGTGATAAAGTGTTTACCGTCGGGATGGTCGAATATTTCGCCGTTGGCAGGACGTTTCGTGTGCACAATGTACTTTTCATAAAAAGACTGATAAGTAAGATTGTCAAATTCGGGGTTCTGAGGACGATCGAAGTAAACAATTAACTTAGAGCTAGCTCTGGAAGTAGCATCTTCCAGCTGGTCTGGTCGAAAACAGACAGCCTGTTTCCCTTCCAGGTGAACTGGGAGACACTCAATCGTTGGTTCAGACACTGAAATAGGAAACCCCAGAAGTCTCCAACATGCGTCACTAGCACCAACCATTCTCTTCGTCACGTAATGATCTACCTCATCATCTTGCTTACTGAAGGGAGTCACAGTGACGTTCTGCAGGGAACCTCCCTTCATAAGATATTTGAAGAGGTATTTTATCACGCGGCGAGTAGAAGCTAGCTCTAAGTTAATGTGTGCTTCGTATTTAAGCAACAGGGCCGGGTTATATGGTACAACCCATCCGTCATGTACGCCAACTTGTCTTTTACGTGACGTTATGAAGCCCTTATTACTATAATCCCGTTTATATTGGACGAACCCTCTTTCATCAACGTGTGTAGTTTCACACGAGGGCTTAGGGAAGAACTTTGTGCAGTAACCCTTCGCAGAGTCCCAGCAAGGAAAGTCAGTTCGATGATCAGTACCACATGGGCCGTGAACCATGTGTTTCAGAACCAACTCTCTTAGCCGGCCTCCGGCTTCTTCCTCCGAGGGAATATCTGCGCGGATTAGTGAGTCAATGTCGGATGCTTGGACTGGTCCGTCTCCGTTAATCTTGAATACGATGTGGGCATGAGGAAGGCCCCTCATCTGCATCTCGATAACGTAGACGAAATAGACCGCACGACCGAACATTGCCCCACTTCGCAGATCTCGGAGAAGTTCCAGAAGTTTAATCCGGAAGACTCTGCAAGCAGTGCTAGGGTCACTGCGGCTGCCACCACGGGGACAAGCTTTCTTGTTCTCTTCCCAAGTTGCACTATATGTGAAAGTGAGAAAGAAGGTGGGGGATCCCAGGCGTGAAACAAGTGCCATTGCGTCCTCGTAATGGACTTTCATATACCTAGGCCCCCCTGTAAACGAACTGGGAAGGTAGATTTTCCCGGGTTGTGCCCCGCCCTCGCCCTGGACAGTTTCGTCATTGGCTATGTCTTCCAAGACTTGTCTACCTGTACGACTACCACGTTGAACATCAAGGAGTTCATCCAATGGCCCTATCCGCATGGCATTGGAAGTTGGTTTGGTCTGGGAAAATTTTATGAAACGAAGTTTTTCTTCCTCATACCTCGCATACATCTCAACCTGCCAAGCTTGAGAAAGACGGCCGATATGAGAAAAGCGAGGTTCGGAAAGGAGAAGACAACGTGTGTAGTTGTATTGAGTGAGCTTTTTCCCATTATTGTCAAGAAGACCAATATGCCAACCCAATGTACCTTGCGGATAGAGCAAAGGATATTGGAAGGGTTCCATCAACGGACTTAACAGGTCTATGGACGTTGGCCTATCGTCACCTATTTTCCAGATGGTTAATTTCCTGGGTTCATTAACTGTTTCTTCTGTGCTGAGGACAGCGTGGACCTCAACGCCCGTTTGTCGGTCACCAAGAACTGGGCCATGAGTCGCTCGGGTGGTCAGTTCGAAATCCAAATGAGCAGCGACAGACGGCTCATTGGCTAATCGACGAAAATCTTGGACGAATGGATTAGAAGAATCTAGGAAACTGGTAATCTCATCGATCACTTCGCCATCGAGAGACCTGCCCATAGCAATATTTCTACGTTCCTCACCGTCATCTATGTACAGTCGAGAACGATTAACTAACTGGATATGCCGAGACTTAGTAACGAACTTCTGACCCGGAGCGGACAAATTGTATACATGATGGTACATACGACCTTCAATTTTGAAGAAAGCGAGACCACTTGGATGCCGGTATCCACCGGGCACCTCAAGAGCACAGAAAGCGAAAAGGTCGTTGTAAGCCCTTGCCCGTTCAAGAAATCGACGGTTAGAATAGAATGCTGCTTGAAGGGGAGGCAATCGAAGGACATTGTAAGCTCCATCTCCACAGCACCATTTTTTTCTATCACGTTCTTCATCAAACAACCTAGCTCCACATAGAGGACATTTGTAGATATCTTCCGCCCAAAGACTAACTTTGTTTAATTTATAAGCGATAATGTGATCGCATAAATTTCCATTCCAGGTGGCCATTGGACCATGTTTGTTGATGAGATGACTAAGTGAAACAGGCAAATGTCTAAGCTCTTTGACTATTGGATTTTTCAATCGAAAAACCTGAACTCTCTGACGTGAAGCTTCGGGATGAAGCTGGTCATATCGCTTCACAGAATTCCGATGTACTTCAGGATGCTGTTGAGTGTATTGACTAACAGCAGCCCTGTGTACATCGGGATTCCGTTGGGAATACCGTTCAACAGCAGCCCTGTTAACTTCAGGGTGTTGTTGACTGTATTTCTTGACCGCATCCCTACGCTTCTCATGATTTTTCTCGACATATCTTTTCTTTGCCTGCTGCAATTGTTCTTCACGTGTGGTCGAGAGAACTTTAGGCCGCCCACGCTTAGTTTTCTTAGGTCGCCCTGGTCCCCTTTTAACGACTGGGTGGTCAACTGGAATATCTTCCGATTGAAGAACTGCATGTGCTGTTGAATCAGTCCGCTCTATAGATCTTTGGAATGTAAGTTTAGTAATATTATACTGACTTTCAATTCCACCGAGTGCAGAATTAGCAAGAAGAAGAGAAGCGAGTGATAAATAACTGTCGCAGACAAAGAGGCGTGCACGGTTTTCACCATCAATTGAGCTGTGACGACGCTCCTCGTCTACTCCATGAGAGTCAAAAACAAACAACATTCCATCATCACGCCAAAAGGCTACTGTATTCATCTGTCCCGTAAACAGAAAACCGCCAATCGAATCAGTAGATAAAATGTCTTCCAAAATATTTGACAAATGACGGGCCGAGTTAGACAACTCATTCGCAGATAGTGGATAAAGACCATTGCATACGTACGATATGTCAGCAATGTGGATTTTTTCGCCCATGATAATAACATCTCTAACTAGGTCTTCGGGAAACAGATACCTATTACTGATGCAATTCACACGACGAGACTGTCTGTATAAACTGTCACCCGCCATGAGAATTCCATCAATAATAGGTGAAGAGAATTCCCCGTGTAAATAATTCCAAGCAAGCGCACAAGCTGCATTGGCAACACACTGTGCGTTGTTGCTATAGGAATCAAAGCGGACATCACCTTGGTGAAAGGAACCACTTTCAATGCAATAAAATTTCATTGCCATTACAATACGAAGGAAAACAAAACAAACAATTAAAGGAAAACGATTTGCAAAATACTCAAATATTAGAGAGAACAATCGGACTCATCATCAGTGAGAGGTGTAGTTAAAAGACATCATTTAAATACAAGCGAGAACTAAATAGCGCTCCAAGCGACATCTTTAAGAACTAACGTACTTCCTTACCGACACCTCGTCTTTTTAGCATTTTTTATAATTTGAAAGTTGAAAATTTGTAGTTTGATGATTTTCCCTAAATTGAAACATCTCAAAGAATGTTCGTTCCAAATTTCAAGTCTCTAGCTTAAACGGTCGCTTCAGGACTTTAAGATCATCAGTGAGTCAGTCAGTTACACATAGGGCTGTATATATTATAGACTCGCCTACGGCTCGATGGGGGCTCCGCCCCCATGCCCCCTTAGGGGTATCCCTAAACTCGTAAATTAATAAAAAATGTCAAGTATGAAATTGGTTAGTTTTGCGGAAGAACTGAACAGCCAAGACAGTAACAAAACCGTTTAATACACACAATTCACAATCGATAGCTAGAAAAGCTTTTAAAATCTCCTATGAATCGGTTTTAATAACTCTTCGTAGTTAAAATTTGTTAAAATATTTCGAGTGTGATACAATAATTATTTATTCTTTGTGTTATGCTGAATGGAGGGTCCACTCCCTAATTTGTTGCCCCAATTCCGTAATTTCTGAAAAAACTTGATGCAGTGAACGGGCTTGTTGAGGGTTATTAACTCCAATGTGTTCGCTGAATTAGTTTGTAAATAAAAAAGTCGAGTGTTAAACAGGTTAGCTTTACCAATGAAGTGCACAACCAAAACAGTAACAAAAGGCTAATGCACACTTCTCACAATCAATAATAATTAAAGCTTTTAAATTCATCAAAAATTGTTGCAATAAATCAGTGAAAACAATAACATAACATTAAAATGAAATAATATAAAATCTGATAAACGAGATAGAAATCACAAAAGACTAGAAAGTTTTAAAATGATTCCCTAAATTCCGAGGAGGAACTTACTAAAAGTATGTAAATTAGTAACACCAGCCCCGACAATAGCTGAATTCATATTTTTAATTGTCTCTTAAAAGAAGGTAAGGTCCCCAATTTCAAGTTTTCGGTAACTATTCTGGTCCTTTAATAAATCTGTTTTGAGAGCTAATGTGTAGAGATACGGCAAAATGTTCTGAAAACTGTAAGCCAGTCATATTC
Source organism: Neoaliturus tenellus (assembly GCA_030545055.2). Taxonomy (NCBI): domain Eukaryota; kingdom Metazoa; phylum Arthropoda; class Insecta; order Hemiptera; family Cicadellidae; genus Neoaliturus; species Neoaliturus tenellus. The sequence continues at coordinate 90,695,607 of CM061532.1, read as the reverse complement.
AGCAACATTTTTCGATAGGACCAATCGTTTTGTCAGTAGAGTAGAAAAACTGAAAATGCGATTGCAAAAAATTAGACTGGATATATACGCAATTGGTGCGATGTACAACAAAAAGTCACAGGAAAAAAATCGTAGTTCATCCAATTCAGTACCGTGGTAGTCTCAAATCTATGAAAGGCCTAACCATTTAGCCTCTAGAGCTAAAATATACTAAAATTATGATTTCCAACTAAATACAAAATATACTATACTAAATATAGTTGTCCAAAAGCCACTACTTATTTATCACAAAACTGGGAAAAAGTGAAAAATGTTTTTTGAGAGTGAACGGAAAGAGATAGGCTACGGCAAAGTATGTTAGAATCAAAATTGTAGATATTAAAAAGACCTATAAAAGTTGTCATTTAAACATTTTCGTAGGACAAACCATTTAGTCGCTAGGGCCCTAAATCTAAATATAAATTTCACAAAAATCAGTTTGGAGGGTTAACGGTGCGATGTACGACAAAAAGTAAAAGGACCAAAATTGTAGATCATCCAATTTCCTATCGTAATATGCTCTCATATTTCAGATAAGACTAACCGTTAGGTCACTAGAGCTGAAATACTAAAATTACGATTTATCTAGTGGACCAGAACCGGTGTTTTCCCACTACTTACGTTCACAAAATCCGGAAAAAGTGAAAAATGAATTTTGTGAGTAAACGAGTAGAGATACGGCAAAATATACGGGTAAAGAAATTGTAGATATTATAAAGATCTATCGAAATGAACCTTAAACAAAATTTTACAACCATCGGTTTAGGCACTAGAGCCCGAAAAACGAAAACGGCATTTCATTAAAAACGCTCTGGAGGCTTAACGGTGCGAGATACGATAAAAAGTCACAGGATCGAAATTGTAGAAAATTAAATTCCCTATCGTAATATTGTTCTCAGATTTTAGATAGGACAAAGCGTTTGGCCGCTAGAGCCAAAAAAGTAAAATTACAATTTTGAAAATCCGCCATTTTGAATTTTTTTTTGTAGGTTAAAACTAAAAATTTGCAAGTTTAAGATTTTACACTTAGCATTGACCGTTCAAGCTAGACGTATGCAAAATTTCAAGTCTCTAGCTTAAATAGTTACGTCAGAAATTCGTATCCCATATAAGTCAGTCAGTCAGTCAGTTACACATAGGGCTGTATAGTTTATTAGACTCGCCTACGGCTCGATGGGGCTTCGCCCCATGCCCCTTGGGGGTTGCCCTAAATTCGTAAATTAATAAGAAGTCAAATTGTTAAACAGGTTAGTTCCAACCGAAGAACGGGTCAATTTAAGATCATCAGTGAGTGAGTAAGTCAGTCAGTCAGTTACTATGGGGCTGTATATATTATGTAAATATTCTAGGTGTTATGCTTGATGGAGGGTCCAACCCAATAATTGGTAGCCCCAATTCCGTAAATTACTGTCAAAACCTCATACAATGAACAGGCTAGTTGAGGGCTCAACTCCAACGACAGTAACAGAAGCCGCCAATACACACTACTCACAATAAATAATACAGTAATAAGCTTTTAAATTTGCCCACGGCTCATGGTTTAATCCCACTCCCTAGCTTCCCTTAGTTCATTAAAAAATATAATGGAGTTGTGAAATATTAATGAACTATGTAAATAGTTATGCTCAAAAGTTGTTGTTTAAAAATTAGGAGATACGATTATGATTGCACATGATTGAGGTAATCGCTGTATTCTGAAAAGATAAAAGTGGAATAAAATTTTAAGTTTATATAGAGGATCGTTGTATGTATTAGAAGAAAAAAGACACAAAATCAAGATATTTGAAATTAAAAAAAAATGGTTTAGGCTAAGATGCTTCAGTTCCGCCACGGGGTGGCCAAGAAACGCAGGAATCATATAGGTACCATATAGAGAAACGATAACAATTTTATCATTCAAAATCAGCAATTATTAATTTAACAGTTTTAAATGTTATATACATATTACTTCAGAAAATTAATAAAAATAGAGCCCTTGTAGTATGTAATAGCTCACAGGGTATAAAGTACTATAATCATGAAGTCTTAAAGTCTTTATATAGTCTTAAAATGAAGAAAATTGCAACTTAAGAACCATAAAATCGGCGTACATTATGCATTTTCAACCAATGGTAGTAAGAAAAACCAATTGTGAAATAATAGCCAAAAAAGGATTATTGATTAAATTAAAATATACTGAAAGAGTTACAATAATTGATAAGCATAGAATAGTTTTCAATTACAACAATAATAGGGTTAATCGAGACTTTGTGTGAGAGCACTGCATTGAGGAAGTTTGACGGACAAAGTGGCAGCGAGAAAAATTACTATTGAGTTTAATTCAATTGGTTAGTTTAATATTTCTCAGCCTGATGGGTCATCAGATATGTAGATGGTCTTAAAAAAACGTAGGAAGTAGGTAAATGTTAGCGAAGGTAAGAATGGAAAGTTCAATTGTTCTATAACTTAATATGTTCAATCGATTCCTAAACTAAAATCTAAGCCTGATTGGACAGCAGCAAATAGGTCAAAGACCGGATGTCAGACGTGTTGGGACACGTTCAACTCTTCAAAGTAAAACTGTACCAGAACTATCAACTGAAGCGCTATATTCAATCTGGGGATTCATATAGAGAGACAGCATACAAATAGTAGAAAATTAAGTTAAAATTACTGTATTAGGTAATTTTTGTGCGAAAATCTACAAGAAATTTTCCAGCATGAGAAAACTAAAGTCTAGAAAATGTATTAAGACCTAATATATTTTTAGCAATTAATATAGAAATCAAAGCGGACATCACCTGAATGTAAAGATACGCTTTCGATTCAGTAAATTCATTTTCAATAATAACACAGCAATCAGAGGGACAACCATACTCAAACAACTGTGCGCCCAATCGAGATTAATTATCGGGAAGAGGTGTAGTTAAAAGATATCATTTAAATACAAGCGAGAACTAAGCGACTATAATAGCGTTCCAAGCGACATCTCTAAGAACCAACGTACTTCCTTACGACACCTCGTCTTTTGAGAATTATTTATAATTTGATAGCTGAAAATTTTTAGTTTTTGGGCATTAATACTATCTAGAACAAAGCGAGAATTGCTGAAATAACCCGCTCTCTATGCTTAAAAACACCGTCGTCTAATCAAGACATACATGCAAACGTAATTCAATAATGGTATCATACACGGGTGTAATTGAAAGAGATCATTTAAACATGAGCGAGAACTAAACCTGCAAAGTGATCTACGATACCACACGCGGTGATATACGCTGATACGGCTGAACTACGTTACCGACAAATCTATATTTTTAACCTTTTTTATAGTTTAAAAGTAAAAAAGTTGTAGTTTTATGATTTTCCCTAAATTGAAACATCTCAAAGAATGTCCATGCCAAATTTCAAGTCTCTATCTTAAACGGTCGCTTCAGGACTTTAAGATCATCAGTGAGTCAGTCAGTTACACATGGGGCTGTATATATTATAGACTCGCCTACGGCTCGATGGGGGCTCCGCCCCCATGCCCCCTTATAGGGTTGCCCCAAATTTGTTAATAGCTCTTAGTCTCAAGTACCGAACAGGCTAGACCCCCCCCCCCCCCCGCTAGGGGTTGCCCTAAATTCGTAAATTAATAAAAAGTTGAGTTTAAAATACGTTAGTTCTACGGAAGAACTGCACAGTCAAGACAGTAACAAAACCGTCAAATACACAAAATTCACAATAATTGTGAATTATTTATTATAATAGTAATAATTGTTAGTATTATTTAGTTATTTATTATGTTAGTAATAATTGTTTACTATTAATTATTAATAGTAAACAAAGCTTTTAAAAAACTCATATGAATCGGTTTTAAAACCCCTTCGTAATAATTAGAATTCGTTTAAAAGTTTTGAGCTGTGAATTTATAATTAATTATGTAAATATTTTAGATGTTATGCTGGTAAAAATATATACTTTAGAATAGACGATTAATGTTGTGTTAGTTGAAAAGAAATTTCAATTAAAAGAGTTATAGTTGTTGTTGTTGCTATCATTATATTTAATAGTAGTAGTTATGGTAACAAATATTTCTCCGATCGGTAGCTAAATATAAAGTTTTAAATTTCTATAAATTTTGTGTATCATATCCTATAATATAATACGAGCTATGTCTGAAGGGATGTGTGTTCCACGATCTCGAAATGTAGCTGTTAGATTTTGCTTAAACTTTGCGCTTAAGAGGGTTTTGGCCCAAAATTAAGTTTAGAAACAGCCTCAGTCACAGGAAAAATCGACGTTGGTCTAAATTTAAGTTTAAAAATCGTTATTTTTAACATTGGTCTTATAGGTTGCTATTCTGGTAATGAAATAACAACTAAAAGTAAACAAAAATAAAGGAACATAAATTTTAAGCAGTTTTTTAACAGCTGTTAGCTGTGAATAGTCTGGTGTAGATTTAATAGCTTGATTACATTGACACTATAACAAAAGTCAATTAAAACCAACCAGCAGGGCTCGGTTAACCTGGTACTAAATAGAGATACAATTATGGAAAAATTGACATAATCCCATGCCTCACCCAACTCAAATAAAAGCTTGTAAATTTCAGGAGATAGAAGAAAAACGTTTAAATCGCTGAAATAGCGTATAACATTCAAATCAATGAGCGAAAACAAGAATTAAATAACATGAAAACAAAATAATAGGAAAGAATAAAAACGGGGTTGATCCACAAAAAACCCTACTGCTACAAACTACCAATTATAAGAATATAAAATCGAGACCTGTGAAATAATAATTTATTCATAAAAACCTGTTTGTTTTGATCAATAGTCATTTAAAAATTCTCAAAAACATATTTCAAGTGTGTATTAAAATATAATGTAAAACACTGAATATAATTAAAACAGAAATATAATAATTAACTGTCTATTAATTATTGTACAATGTAATAGAAGTATATTACGTTAAGATCACGGCACGAACTACACAGTAAATTTATTGAATGCGAAATTCGACCGAAAGTGTAACCTGGGGTGAATCTGAATTAGTAATCTAATCTAAGGGAAAAATGAAACGAAAACCTAACATTTAAATCTGTTCTTTTTGTTCAATACTCATTTAAACATTCTCAAAAACATATTTTAAGTGTGTATTAAAATATAATGTAAAATCCTGAATATAAATAAAACAGAAAGATAATAATTAACTGTCTATTAATTATTGTACAAAGTAATAGAAGTATATTACGTTATGATCACGGAACGAGCTACTCAGTAAATTCATTGAATGCGGAATTCGGCCGAAAGTGTAACCTGGGGTGAATCTGAATTAGTAATCTAAAACAAGGGAAAAAATAAACGAGAACTGTCAAAAACATATTTTTAAGTGTGTAAAAAATCTAATATAGGACACTGAATACAAATCAAACATAAAGATAATAATTAACTGTCTATTAAGTATTGTACAAATTAATCAAAAAATGTTTCGTTAAGATCACAGCTCAAGCTTCACAGCAAATTTCATGTAGTGCGAAATTCGGCCGAAAGGATATTCTAGTGTGTATTTGAATAAATAATCTAAAATAAATTGAATACAAGACGAGAACCTAACTTAAATACCTATATGTTTTGATCATCAGTTGTTAAAAATTCTCAAAATCAAAATCATTCATAAAAAGATGTTTATATCTGTAAGAAATACAATGCTAGTATCAAACACGGGTGTAGTTGAAAGAGATCATTTAAACACGAGCGAGAACTAAACCTACAAAGTGATCTACGATACCACGCGGTGATATACGCCGATACGGCTGAACTACTTTACCGACAAATCTATATTTTTTTGATTTTTTATAGTTTAAAAGTAAAAAAGTTGTAGTTTTATAATTTTCCCTAAATTGAAACATCTCAAAGAATGTCCATGCCAAATTTCAAGTGTCTAGCTTCAACGATGGCTTCAGGACTTTCCTATCATCAGTGAGTGAGTGAGTCAGTTACACATGGGGCTGTATATAATATAGACTCGCCTACGGCTCGATGGGGGCTCCGCCCCCATGCCCCCTTATAGGGTTGCCCCAAATTTGTTAATTGCTCTTAGTCTCAAGTACCGAACAGGCTAGTCCCCCCCCTGCTAGGGGTTGCCCTAAATTCGTAAATTAATAAAAAGTCGAGTTTAAAATACGTTAGTTCCACGGAAGAACTGCACAGTCAAGACAGTAACAAAACCGTCAAATACACAAATCCACAATTAATAGTAAACAAAGCTTTTAAAAAACTCATATGAATCGGTTTTAAACCCCCTTCGTAATTAGAATTCGTTTAAAAGTTTTGAGCTGTGAATTTATAATTATTTATGTAAATATTTTAGGTGTTATGCTGGTAAAAATATATACTTTAGATTAGACGATTGTTGTTGTGTTAGTTGAAAAGAAATTTCAATTAAAAGAGTTATAGTTGTTGTTGTTGCTATCATTATTTTAATAGTAGTAGTTATGGTAACAAGTATTTCTCTGATCGGTAGCTAAATATAAAGTTTCAAATTTCTATAAATTTTGTGTATCATATCCTATAATATAATATGAGCTATGTCTGAAGGGATGTGTGTTCCACGATCTCGAAATGTAGCTGTTAGATTTTGCTTGAACTTTGCGCTTAAGAGTGTTTTGGCCCAAAATTAAGTTTAGAAACAGCCTTAGTCACAGGAAAAATCGAAGTTGGTCTAAATTTAAGTTTAAAAATCGTTATTTTAAACATTGGTCTTATAGGTTGCTATTTTTGGTAACGAAATAACAACTAAAAGTAAACAAAAATAAAGGAACATAAATTTTAAGCAGTTTTTTAACAGCTGTTAGCTGTGAAGAGTCTGGTGTAGATTTAATAGCTTGATTACCATGACACTATAACAAAAGTCAATTAAAACCAACCAGCAGGGCTCGGTTAACCTGGTACTAAATAGAGATACAATTATGGAAAAATTGACATAATCCCATGCCTCACCCAACTCAAATTAAAACTTTTAAATTTCAGGAGATAGAAGAAAAACGTTGAAATCACTGAAATAGCGTATAACATTCAAATCAATGAGCGAAAACAAGAATTAAATAACATGAAAACAAAATAATAGGAAAGAATAAAAACAGGGTTGATCCGCAAAAAACCCCTACTATTACAAACTAATAATTATAAGAATATAAAATCGAGTCCTGTGAAATAATAATTTATTCATAAGAACCTGTTTCTTTTGTTCAATAGTCATTTAAAAATTCTAAAAAATATATTTTAAGTTTGTATTAAAATATAATGTAAAACACTGAATTACATAAAACAGAAAGATAATACTTGACTGTCTATTAAATTATTGTACAAAGTAATAGAAGTAGATTACGTAAGATCACGGCACGAACTACACAATAAATTCATTGAATGCGAAATTCGACCGAAAGTGTAACCTGGGGTGAATCTGAATTTGTAATCTAAAAAAAGGGAAAAATGAAACGAAAACCTAACATTTAAATCTGTTCTTTTTGTTCAATACTCATTTAAACATTCTCAAAAACATATTTTAAGTGTGTATTAAAATATAATGTAAAATACTGAATATAAATAAAACAGAAATATAATAATTAACTGTCTATTAATTATTGTACAAAGTAATAGAAGTATATTACGTTATGATCACGGAACGAGCTACTCAGTAAATTCATTGAATGCGGAATTCGGCCGAAAGTGTAGCCAGGGGTGAATCTGAATTAGTAATCTAAAATAAGGGAAAAAATAAACAAGAACCTAACATTTAAATCTGTTCTTTTTGTTCAATACTCATTTAAACATTCTCAAAAACATATTTTAAGTGTGTATTAAAATATAATGTAAAATACTGAATATAAATAAAATAGAAAGATAATAAATTAACTGTCTGTTAATAATTGTACAAAGTAATAGAAGTATATTATGTTAAGATCACGGCTCGAACTACACCATAAATTCATTGAATGCGAAATTCAGCCGAAAGCGTAACCTGGGGTGAATTTGAATTAGTAATCTAAAATGAGGTGAAAATGAAACGAGAACCTAACATTTAAATCGGTTCTTTTTGTTCAATACTCATTTAAACATTCTCAAAAACATATTTTTAAGTGTGTAAAAAAATTTAATATAGGACACTGAATACAAATCAAACATAAAGATAATAATTAACTGTCTATTAAGTATTGTACAAATTAATCAAAAAATGTTTCGTTAAGATCACAGCTCAAGCTTCACAGCAAAATTCATATAGTGCGAAATTCGGCCGAAAGGATACTCTAGTGTGTATTTGAATAAATGATCTAAAATAAATTGAATACAAGACGAGAACCTAACTTAAATATCTGTTTGTTTTGATCAATAGTTGTTAAAAATTCTCAAAAACATAATCGTTCATTAAAAGACGTTCATATCTGTAAGAAATACAATTCTAGTATCAAACACGGGTGTAGTTGAAAGAGATCATTTAAACACGAGCGAGAACTAAACCTGCAAAGTGATCTACGATACCACGCGGTGATATACGCCGATACGGCTGAACTACTTTACCGACAAATCTATATTTTTTAGATTTTTTATAGTTTAAAAGTAAAAAAGTTGTAGTTTTATAATTTTCCCTAAATTGAAACATCTCAAAGAATGTCCATGCCAAATTTCAAGTGTCTAGCTTCAACGATGGCTTCAGGACTTTCCTATCATCAGTGAGTGAGTGAGTCAGTTACACATGGGGCTGTATATATTATAGACTCGCCTACGGCTCGATGGGGGCTCCGCCCCCATGCCCCCTTAGGGGTTGCCCTAAATTTGTAGAATAATTTAAAGTCAAGTATTGAACAGGCTAGTTCCACCAACTAACTGGACAGCGTAGACAGTAACAAAACGGGCTAATACGCACTACTCACAATCAATAATAATAATAATAACAACAATAATATCCTTTGAAAATATTTCACGGGGCCCAGCCCTCATGCCCCCTAGTTGATTTTACTAATTTCGTTAATCATTCACAAAGTCTCAAGTTATGAACTTTCTAGTTCCACCAAAGTACTGAACAGGCTAGTTCCATCGAAGTTTTGAAAAGCTAAGTTTTAAATTACGTGTAACTCTACTACAAAAATGTGTGATACTATTTCCTCCACGTTACCAACCACTTGGTCTGGAACGTCAACAATTTTAGATGCGGCACAGAAAAATTGCAATGTGGCAAAATTAATCCAAATTAAGCATCTTTAAATTAAATTGTCATAGATAAAAAAAATGCAATGTGCCCAATATAGCAAAACAATAATGCTAAAAAATAGAAAATAATTGATTATGTGAAAATAATTATTAAAATAATAAAATAGTCAAGCTATAATAATGCATAAACAAAAGAAATTGAAAGTAACACTTAAACCAAATCTAGCATCGCCAACCACGATATTAAAAGAATCGGAAAATAAAAACTATTAAAAAGCGAAGTTTTGAAAAGCTAAGTTATTAATTTACTTGTAACTCTACTAAAATGTGTGATGCTAACTATTCCACGTTACCAACTACTTAGTCTGAAACGTCAACGAGTTAAAATGCGTCACATTAAAATTGCAATGGGTCAAAATTATTCCAAATTAAGTATTTTTAAATGAGATTTGCGTACATTTTAAAAATAATGTAATATTCCCATTAGAGTAAACCAATAATGCTAAAAAATAGAAAATAACCAATAATAAGTGTGAAAATTACTATTAAAATAATAAAAAAATCAAGCTATGCTAGTTAATAAACTTAGATTAAAAATACAATTTGAACTAAATATAGTAAAAGATAATAATTAACTGTCTATTAAGTATCGTACTAAGTAATAGAAGTATATAGCGTTGAAATCACGGCACGAGTTACACAGAAAAGTCATTGAATGCGAAATTCGGCTGAAATTTTCACATGGGGTGAATTTGAATAAGTAATCTAAAATAAATTGAAATGAAACGAGAACTTAACATTTAAATCTGTTCTTTTTCTTCAACACTTATTTAAACATATCAAAAACAAATTTTAAGTGTGAAAAAAATGTAATATAAGACACTGAATATAAATCAAACAGGAAGATAATAATTAACTATCTATGAAGTATTCTACAAAGTAATCGAAGTATGTTACGTTAAGATCACGGCTCAAGTTTCACAGAAAATCCATTCCATGCGAAATTCGGCCGGAAGAATAATCCCGTGTGAGTTTGAAAAAGTAATCTAAAATAAATTGAAACAAAACTAAATCTTTTAGTTCTGCTCAACAGTTATTTAAAAATTCCCTAAGACATATTTATGATGTGTGTGAAAATGTAAAAGAAACGAGCTTTCCATGTAGCACAATCTCATTGCTATTTTGAAGTCAGGTGGATAACAACAAGTTATATAAAATTTCAGTAATAATAAAAGTTGCATATCGTTCTTAAAATAACGATTTGAGATACGACAAAAAGTGAAAGGTCTAAAAGTTTGATTTATGCCACTTATTCACAAACAATCTATACTTTAAAGTATACGTAACAGAGAAATAAGTTCATAATCAACAGATAAATCACATAATATAAGCTGGCATTAATTACAATAAAGACACACAATATTTACCGGCATTGATTATGAATTATTTTTAAGTTCAATTTTTTAAGACTGTTATACTTCTAAATACAGTGAATTTGCTTTAAATATTGCTGTCAAGCTAAGGTAATACAATCTTTAAGCTTATGGGGAAGCAAAATTCAAAATTCAGCAACATAGAGCTAAATTAAATAAAATGTTTTGCAGTATATGAAAGAGCAACAAAAAACTTGAATTAGGAATACAACTCCCTTCTTCAATCTCTGTGTATCGACTTAGATAGTAAAATGAAATATATTCGCTAAAATCGTCTCAAATAATTTAGAAGCCAACCGTTTTTGCCGCTAGAGCATGAAAACTGAAATAACTTCACATGTGGAATTTGTGGTCGTTACATCTAAAAAATGAGCTAAAACAACTGTAAATATCTAACACATAACATAACAATACTATGACCTGAAAATTGACGGAAGGAAATACACCAATTTGTCGAAATATTGGCTTTCAAATATCCATATTAGGATTAACATTATATTCCTACGAGAAAATTGCCTTGGAAAAGCTACGCAAGAATCGTTACGAAACAAATTATTTTATAAAACATCTTATTTCATAAATGCGATAGTAACCCAAACTTACTGGAGTGTAGTTAAATTTGTTCAATAATATAAGTACGAGAACTAAACCTGTTAAATTTTACTAAAACAGTAAATGAAAATGTCTGTGTAAACTGTCACCCGAAATGGGAATTCATCCATTGTAGAAAAAATTCTCCATTAATCTTTCAAGCTAGCGCACATGCTGCATTAGTTACAAATTGGGCTTTATAGCTGTATGAATCAAAGCATATATTCCCATGGTAAAATAGCCGCTCTCAAGACAGCAACATACCGTCGTTCAAGGTAAATTAATGAATATCTTTCAAGGAATACGTTGTTGGTATCAAGCACGGGTGTAGTTGAAAGAAATCATTTAAAAACGAGCGAGAACTAAACCTGCTAAGTGATCTACGATACCACTCGGTGATATACGCTGATACGGCTGAACTACGTTACCGACAAATCTATATTTTTTTACCTTTTTTAAAGTTCAAAAGTAAAAAAGTTGTAGTTTTATGATTTTCCCTAAATTGAAACATCTCAAAGAATGTCCATGCCAAATTTCAAGTCTCTATCTTAAACGGTCGCTTCAGGAATTTAATATCATCAGTGAGTGAGTCAGTCAGTCAGTTACACATGCGGCTGTATATATTATAGAAACCACTTGGTCTGGAACGTCAACGATTTTAGATGCGGCACAGAAAAATTGCAATGGGGCAAAATTAATCCAAATTAAGTATCTTTAAATTAAATTTTCATAGATAAAAAATGTAATGTGCCCACTATAGCAAAACAATAATGCTAAAAAATAGAAAATAATTGACTATGTGAAAAAATAACTATTAAAATAATAAAATAATCAAGCTATAATAATGCATAAACTAAAGAAATTGAAAGTAACGCTTAAACCAAATCTATTATCGCCAACCACGATATTAAAAGAATCGGAAAATAAAAACTAATTAAAATCGAAGTTTTGAAAAGCTAAGTTATTAATTTACTTGTAACTCTACTAAAATGTGTGATGCTAACTATTCCACGTTACCAACTACTTAGTCTGAAACGTCAACGAGTTAACATGCGTCACATTAAAATTGCAATTGGTCAAAATTATTCCAAATTAAGTATTTTAAATGAGATTTCCGTACATTTTAAAAATAATGTAATATGCCCATTACAGTAAAACAATAATGCTAAAAAATAGAAAATAACCAATAATAAGTGTGAAAATTACTATTGAAATAATAAAAAACCAAGCTATGCTAGTTAATAAACTTAAGAAATTAAAAATACAATTTGAACTAAATATAGTATTGCCAACCACGATATTAAAAGAATCGGCTGATAAAAACTAATCAAAAATAAAAACTTGTAAATTTCAGGATATAGAAGAAAAACGTTTAAATTACTGAAATAGCAAATAACATTCAAATCAATAAGCGGAAACAAGAATTAAATTACATGAAAACAAAATCATAGGAAATAATAAAAACGGGGTAGATCCGCAAAAAACCCCTACTATTACAAACTACTAATTATAAAAATATAAAATCTAGACCTGTGAAATAATAATTTATTCATAAAAACCTGTTAGATTTGTTCAATAGCCGTTTAAAATTAACTGTATATTAAGTATCGTACTAAGTAATAGAAGTATATAACGTTAAGATCACGGCACGAGCTACACATAAAATTCATTGAATGCGAAATTCGGCTGAGACGTATACATGGGGTGAATTTGAATAAGTAATCTAAAATAAATTGAAATGAAACGAGCACCTAACATTTAACAGAAAGATAATAATTAACTGTCTATTAAGTATTGTACAAAGTACTCGAAGTATGTTACGTTAAGATCACGGCTCAAGCTTCACTGAAAATCCATTCAATGCGAAATTCGGCCGGAAGAATAATCCTGTGTGAATTTGAATAAGTAATCTAAAATAAATTGAAACAAAACGAGAACCTAACATTTAAATCTGTTGGTTGTGCACAACAGTTATTTAAAAATTCCCTAAGACATATTTATGATGTGGGTAAAAATATATAAGAAACGAGCTTTCAATGCAGCACAATTTCATTGCTATTTTGATGTCAAATGGATAACGGTTTGTTAAATATGAGGAATACTAACGTTGCCAACAGCAAGAAAGCAGGTGTAGTTAAAAGACATGATTTGAATACAAGCGAGAACTAAGAGACTATTCACCCGCCATGGGAATTTAATCCATAGTAGGAAAAGAAAAGTCACCTTTGGTAAACATTCAAGATAGCGCATATGCTGCATTAGATACAAATTAGGCATTATCACTGTATATATCATAACGACTAAAACCCTGGATCCCTGGTGAAATGACCCGCTCTCAATGCAGCAAACACCATAGTTCATAGAAATTTAGAGTCTATCCAGCAAAGGATACAATGTTCGTATCAAACACGGGTGTAGTTGAAAGAGATCATTTAAACACGAGCGAGAACTAAACCTGAAGAGTGATCTACGATACCACGCGACGTTATACGCTGATACGGCTGAACTACATTACCGACAAACCTATATTTTTTACCTTTTTTATAGTTTAAAAGTAAAAAAGTTGTAGTTTTATGATTTTCCCTAAATTGAAACATCTCAAAGAATGTCCATGCCAAATTTCAAGTCTCTATCTTAAACGGTCGCATCAGGAATTTAATATCATCAGTGAGTCAGTCAGTTACACATGGGGCTGTATATATTATAGACTCGCCTACGGCTCGATGGGGGCTCCGCCCCCATGCCCCCTTTGGGGGTTGCCCCGAATTCGTTGAATAATTTAAAGTCAAGTATTGAACAGGCTAGTTCCACCAACTAACTGGACAGCGAAGACAGTAAAAAAAACGCGCTAATACGCACTCTTCACAATCAATAATAATAATAACAATAATATCCTTTGAAAATATTTCACGGGGCTCAGCCCCCATGCCCCCTAGTTGATTTTACTAATTTCGTTAATCATTCACAAAGTCTCAAATAATGAACTTTCTAGTTCCACTAAAGTACTGAACAGGCTAGTTCCATCGAAGTTTTGAAAAGCTAAGTTTTAAATTACGTGTAACTCTACTACAAAAGTGTGTGATACTAACTCCTCCACGTTACCAACCACTTGGTCTGGAACGTCAACGATTTTAGATGCGGCACAGAAAAATTGCAATGGGGCAAAATTAATCCAAATTAAGTATCTTTAAATTAAATTTTCATTGATAAAAAAATGTAATGTGCCCACTATGGCAAAACAATAATGCTAATAAATAGAAAATAATTGATTATGTGAAAATAACTATTAAAATAATAAAATAATCAAGCTATAATAATAGAAAGTAACACTTAAACCAAATCTAGCATCGCCAACCACGATATTAAAAGAATCGGAAAATGAAAACTAATAAAAATTGAAGTTTTGAAAAGCTAAGTTATTAATTTACTTGTAACTCTACTAAAATGTGTGATGCTAACTATTCCATGTTACCAACTACTAAGCCTGAAACGTCAACGAGTTAACATGCGTCACATTAAAATTGCAATGGGTCAAAATTATTCCAAATTAAGTATTTTTAAATGAGATTTTCGTAAATTTTAAAAATAATGTTATATGCCCATTAGAGTAAAACAATAATGCTAAAAAATAGAAAATAACCAATAGTAAGTGTGAAAATTACTATTAAAATAATAAAAAATCAAGCTATGCTAGTTAATACTCTTTAGAAATTAAAAATACAATTTGAACTAAATATAGTATCGCCAACCACGATATTAAAAGAATCTGCTGATACAAACTAATTAAAAATAAAAACTTGTAAATTTCAGGATATAGAAGAAAAACGTTTAAATTACTGAAATAGCAAATAACATTCAAATCAATAAGCGAAAACAAGAATTTAATAACATGAAAACAAAATCATAGGAAATAATAAAAACGGGGTAGATTCGCAAAAAACCCCTACTATTACAAACTACTACTAATTATAAGAATATAAAATCTAGACCTGTGAAATAATAATTTATCCATAAAAACCTGTTAGTTTTGTTCAATAGCCGTTTAAAAATTCTTAAAAACATATTTTAAGTGTGTATTAAAATAAAATATAAAACACTGATTATAAACAATGCAGAAAGATAATACTTAACTGTCTATTAAGTATCGTACTAAGTAATAGAAGTATATAACGTTAAGATCACGGCACGAGCTACACAGAAAATTCATTGAATGCGTAATTCGGCTGAGCAGGCCCGGCGACAGGATTCTCGGGCCCCTGTGCAACTATGAAGTCCGGGCCCCTAGATTCAGCCGATTCAGGCAACCAACCTACTTACCTTGAAAATTCACTTTTTTTCAATACAACAAAACCACTTATTGGATATATGTTACATTGCAAGCAATATTTTAAACCCAAATTTACTATTCTGTTACCTAACTTACTTAGTTGTTATTAAATTATTTACTTTTCCTCCCAAATAAATATATCAAAGTCATGATTGAATTTTTTTGCATTTATTATATTGGTGAATAAATATTAGTAAAAAAATAAAATATGGAGGTTTAGCGATTGATTTTCTTACTACAAAAGCAGTGTAGGTTTTATAAAAAAAACTTAATGAAAATAGTATAGTCAATAAAAACTATTATTCATTTTCGTTGTTATTGCCCCAGGATTGATTGATTACTAAGTGGTTTACATACCTTTATCGTCTTCAATCCTATTATTAGTAACTTTTATGGGTTACCACGGTTTCAGCACCATTGTGCCATGATCACACCCAGATGAGAAACATCAGTTAAAAATTCAGTCCATGGGACGTCGTTGTATCATCGACGCTAATGATATGTGAGAAATTCCGGATTATGATACAACGACGTCCCATAGACTGAATTTTTAACTGATGTTTCTCATCTGGGTGTGATCATGGCACAATGGTGCTGAAACCGTGGTAACCCATAAAAGTTACTAATAGGATTGAAGACGATAAAGGTATGTAAACCACTTAGTAAAAACTATTAGGCTTATGTTCATTCTAACATTTCTAACATCACACATCATCATAATAAAACTTGTCCAGTTGTGATGAGGTCTTGGTCTATACCTTACAAAGTCATCATTTTTTGTTTCTATCAAAAACATTAATGTTCATTTACATTAAGCTCGTTAGCACATCCCGGCGGGCGAACGAACAGGTGTTTCCAGCAGACTCCGCGATTGCGCCCCATTCCACCCCGGTTCGCCACCCCATCGCTCACACTCATACTTCCCTGACCACGTGACTATGATCACACCACCATATAGAGGAAAAAAGCATGCTTGCCTATTAATATAAAGAGCGAAGTTAAAATAATCTGGAAATCAAGTATCACAACTGAAAAGCCCGATTTTATGAGGCCTTAGCATTCTTTATGTCAAAATGTAAATGATAAAAATGCAGTTGTCAATCGGCGTACCAAGTCCATTAAACCATTAGGCTTACAAGTCTGCAGGGATGTTTTTTAAAAACTGTTTTCTGAAGAAGAAAAAAAAAACAAAAAATATTTACTAACATAGGCCTACCTTTAAGTTTTATAAATGTTGAGTCTTTACTAATCTTCTAAAGCCGCGTTTACACCGGAGTTGGAGAACGCAGTTGCAGACTTTTATCGGCAATCTCGATTGCAGACGCACTAAAACAACTGCAACTCGCGTTGCCGACCGGAGTTGCAAACCGAATTTTCAAGTCGGAGACCGAATTTTGGTTTTCCGACCAGAGTCGGTAAAGATCAAAGGCGGTTGCCAACCCCGGTCGGCAACCCGAGTTGCAGCGCCTATTTGATCTGCAACTTGAGTCTGCAACTAACCCCGCCACCCCTCCCGCCCATCGGCTACGTCGCTACGTCACTTCCTTTCCCACCAATCGGCATTATACACACTGACTGATGGCTCGGTTGCAGGTTGTGGTTGCAGAAGCAAACTGTGTACAGTTGCAAGCACAAGTTGCAAACTTCTGTCTGCAACTAGCGTCTGCAATCGAGATTGCCGATAAAAGTCTGCAACTCCGGTCTCCAACTCTGGTTACAACAACACAGAATTGTACAAAACCAATCCAATGAGAACATAAAAACATTTACAGCACCGAAATGCGAGCTTGAAAGAAACATACTCTTAGTATCGTGTTGGTGTTGTTTGGCGCTCAGGTCGCAACCTGATTTGATGTAGTCCCTATTTAAAGGCTGGGTGGGAACGGGGCCTACGAAAACTACGTTAAGCCGCGTTTACACCGGAGTTGGAGACCGGAGTTGCAGACTTTTATCGGCAATTCGATTGCAGACGCTAGTTGCAGACAGAAGTTTGCAACTTGTGCTTGCAACTGTACACAGTTTGCTTCTGCAACCACAACCTGCAACCGGGGAACTTCTAAAATGTTGACCAGAAGAAAAACATGTTGACCGGGTACTTCAAAGAGTCGTATTTGCACCAAATTTGGTTTGAAAGTTTTATTAATGGTCATAAACAACCTGTATAGATTTCATAGAAATAAATTGTTATTAACGGTGTTTGTATACAAAAAAACTTGTTGACCAGCATAAAAACATGTTGACCGGGTACTTTAAAAAGTCTGATCTGCTTCAAATTCGGTATGAACATTCTAATAATGTTCCTACACAACCTATAAAAATTTCATAAAAAAAAATTTTATGAGGGTGTTTGTATAAAAAAAAACCTTGTTGACCAGTTCAAAAACATGTTGACCGGGTACTACAAAGAGTCGTATTTGGACCAAATGTGGTATAAAAATTCTATTAAGGGTCATAAACAACCAGTATAATTTTCATAGAAATAAATTTTTATCAAGGGTGTTTGTATACAAAAAAAAAAAAAAAAAAAAAAAAAAAACAGGTGCTGGTCAACATTTTAGGTAGACCCCTGCAACCGAGCCATCAGTCAGTGTGTATAATGCCGATTGGTGGGAAAGGAAGTGACGTAGCGACGTAGCCGATGGGCGGGAGGGGTGGCGGGGTTAGTTGCAGACTCAAGTTGCAGATCAAATAGGCGCTGCAACTCGGGTTGCCGACCGGGGTTGGCAACCGCCTTTGATCTTTACCGACTCCGGTCGGAAAACCAAAATTCGGTCTCCGACTCGAAAATTCGGTTTGCAACTCCGGTCGGCAACGCGAGTTGCAGTTGTTTTAGTGCGTCTGCAATCGAGATTGCCGATAAAAGTCTGCAACTCCGGTCTCCAACTCCGGTGTAAACGCGGCTTTAGTTTTCGTAGGCCCCGAGTCACGCCGCGCCTGCGACGGGCCCGTAAGTGCGTGTGCGACCAGCGCCAGGCAGGCGCAACCATAGTGGAAGTGGCACAACGGTTCTTGTCCCAAGGAATTTCTCACAGTAGCGCCACCACCCACAGTGTTTACAATTATTGGTGTCTTTAGAATGAAGCTAAACTAATCATTCTCTGTTCATTTACATTAAGCTCGTAAATAAAAAGAGCAACCGTAAAACATTCGAACTTAATCTGTCATTTTTATTTTAACAATGAATGGTCATTTTACACTTTCGGATGTTTTAAATCTACAAAAGGGTTTTCGTCGGCCCGGGCCCCCTGTGAGCCCGGGCCCCTATGCATTTGCCCCCTCTGCCCCCCCCTTGTCGCCGGCCCTGCGGCTGAGGGGTTCACATGGGGTGAATTTGAATAAGTAATCTAAAATAAATTGAAATTAAACAAGAACCTAACATTTAAATCTATTACTTTTGTTCAACACTTATTTAAACATTCTCAAAAATAAATTTTAAGTGTGAAAAATTCGAATATAAGACACTGAATATAAATCAAACAGAAAGATAATAATAAACTGTCTATTAAGTATTGTACAAAGTAATCGAAGTATGTTACGTTAAGATCACGGCTCAAGCTTCACAGAAAATCCATTCAATGCGAAGTTCGGCGGAGAATAATCCCGTGTGAATTTGAATAAGTAATCTAAAATAAATTGAAACAAAACGAGAACCTACATTTAAATCTGTTAGTTCAGCTAAACAGATATTTAAAAATTCCCTAAAACATATTTATGATGTGAGTAAAATATAAAAGAAACGAGCTTTTAATGCAGCATAATCTCATGGCTATTTTGAAGTCAAATGGATAACGGTTTGTTATATGTGAGGGATACTAATGTTGCCAACAGCAAGGAAGCAGGTGTAGTTAAAAGACATGATTTAAATACAAGCGAGAACTAAGCGACTATTCACCCGCCATGGGAAATTAATTCATAGTAGGATAAGAAAATTCACCTTTGGTAAACATTCAAGATCGCGCATATGCTGCATAATCTACAAATTAAGGAATTATCACTGTATATATTATCGAGTATAACCCTGGGTCCCTGGTGAAATAACCCGCTCTCAATACAAAATAACGCCGTAGTTTACAATATATTAGAGTCTATCCATCGAAGGATACAATGAGTATATCAAACACGGGTGTAGTTGAAAGAGATCATTTAAACACGAGCGAGAACTAAACCTGAAGAGTGATCTACGATACCACGCGGTGATATACGCTGATACGGCTGAACTACTTTACCGACAAATCTATATTTTTTACCTTTTTTATAGTTTAAAAGTAAAAAAGTTGTAGTTTTATGATTTTTCCTAAATTGAAACATCTCAATGAATGTCCATGCCAAATTTCAAGTCTCTATCTTAAACGGTCGCTTCAGGAATTTAAGATCATCAGTGAGTCAGTCAGTTACACATGGGGCTGTATATATTATGGACTCGCCTACGGCTCGATGGGGGCTCCGCCCCCATGCCCCCTTTGGAGGTTGCCCCGAATATGTTGAATAATTTAAAGTCAAGTATTGAATAGGCTAGTTCCACCAACTAACTGGACAGCGAAGACAGTAACAAAACGGGCGAATACGCACTCTTCACAATCAATAATAATAATAACAATAACAATAATATCCTTTGAAAATATTTCACGGGGCTCAGCCCCCATGCCCCCTAGTTGATTTTACTAATTTCGTTAATCATTCACAAAGTCTCAAATAATGAACTTTCTAGTTCCACTAAAGTACTGAACAGGCTAGTTCCATCGAAGTTTTGAAAAGCTAAGTTTTAAATTACGTGTAACTCTACTACAAAAGTGTGTGATACTAACTCCTCCACGTTACCAACCACTTGGTCTGGAACGTCAACGATTTTAGATGCGGCACAGAAAAATTGCAATGGGGCAAAATTAATCCAAATTAAGTATCTTTAAATAAAATTTTCATTGATAAAAAAATGTAATGTGCCCACTATAGCAAAACAATAATGCTAAAAAATAGAAAATAATTGACTATGTGAAAATAACTATTAAAATAATAAAATAATCAAACTATAATAATGCATAAACTAAAGAAATTGAAAGTAACACTTAAACCAAATCTAGCATCGCCAACCACGATATTAAAATAATCGGAAAATAAAAACTAATAAAAATTGAAGTTTTTAAAAGCTAAGTTATTAATTTACTTGTAACTCTACTAAAATGTGTGATGCTAACTATTCCACGTTACCAACTACTTAGTCTGAAACGTCAACGAGTTAACATGCGTCACATTAAAATTGCAATGGATCAAAATTATTCCAAATTAAGTATTTTTAAATGAGATTTTCGTAAATTTTAAAAATAATGTAATATGCCCATTAGAGTAAAACAATAATGCTAAAAAATAGAAAATAACCAATAGTAAGTTTGAATATTACTATTAAAATAATAAAAAAATCAAGCTATGCTAGTTAATAAACTTAAGAAATTAAAAATACAATTTGAACTAAATATAGTATCGCCAACCACGATATTAAAAGAATCTGCTGATACATACTAATTAAAAATAAAAACTTGTATATTTCAGGATATAGAAGAAAAACGTTTAAATTACTGAAATAGCAAATAACATTCAAATCAATAAGCGAAAACAAGAATTAAATAACATGAAAACAAAATCATAGGAAATAATAAAAACGGGGTAGATCCGCAAAAAACCCCTACTATTACAAACTACTACTAATTATAAGAATATAAAATCTAGACCTGTGAAATAATAATTTATCCATAAAAACCTGTTAGTTTTGTTCAATAGCCGTTTAAAAATTCTTAAAAACATATTTTAAGTGTGTATTAAAATAAAATATAAAACACTGATTATAAACAATGCAGAAAGATAATACTTAACTGTCTATTAAGTATCGTACTAAGTAATAGGAGTATATAACGTTAAGATCACGGCACGAGCTACACAGAAAATTCATTGAATGCGTAATTCGGCTGAGGGGTTCACATAGGGTGAATTTGAATAAGTAATCTAAAATAAATTGAAATTAAACGAGAACCTAACATTTAAATCTATTACTTTTGCTCAACACTTATTTAAACATTCTCAAAAACAAATTTTAAGTGTGAAAAATTCGAATATAAGACACTAAATATAAATCAAACAGAAAGATAATAATAAACTGTCTATTAAGTATTGTACAAAGTAATCGAAGTATGTTACGTTAAGATCACGGCTCAAGCTTCACAGAAAATCCATTCAATGCGAAGTTCAGCGGAGAATAATCCCGTGTGAATTTGAATAAGTAATCTAAAATAAATTGAAACAAAACGAGAACCTACATTTAAATCTGTTAGTTCAGCTAAACAGTTATTTAAAAATTCCCTAAAACATATTTATGATGTGTGTAAAATATAAAAGAAACGAGCTTTCAATGCAGCATAATCTCATTGTTATTTAGAAGTCAAATGGATAAGTTTATTATGTATGAGGGATACTAACGTTGCCAATAGCAAGGAAGCAGGTGTAGTTAAAAGACATGATTTAAATACAAGCGAGAACTAAGCGACTATTCACCCGCCATGGGAAATTAATTCATAGTAGGAGAAGAAAATTCACCTTTGGTAAACATTCAAGATAGCGCATATGCTACAAATTAGGGAATTATCACTGTATATATTATCGAGTATAACCCTGGGTCCCTGGTGAAATAACCCGCTCTCTATACAAATTAACGCCGTAGTTTACAATATATATAAGAGTATCCATCGAAGGATACCACGAGTATATCAAACACGGGTGTAGTTGAAAGAGATCATTTAAACACGAGCGAGAACTAAACCTGAAGAGTGATCTACGATACCACGCGGTGATATACGCTGATACGGCTGAACTACGTTACCGACAAATCTATATTTTTTACCTTTTCTATAGTTTAAAAGTAAAAAAGTTGTAGTTTTATGATTTTTCCTAAATTGAAACATCTCAATGAATGTCCATGCCAAATTTCAAGTCTCTATCTTAAACGGTCGCTTCAGGAATTTAAGATCATCAGTGAGTCAGTCAGTTACACATGGGGCTGTATATAATATGGACTCGCCTACGGCTCGATGGGGGCTCCGCCCCCATGCCCCTTATAGGGTTGCCCCAAATTTGTTAATTACTCTTAGTCTCAAGTACCGAACAGGCTAGACCCCCCCCTAGGGGTTGCCCTAAATTCGTAAATTAATAAAAAGTCGAGTTTAAAATACGTTAGTTCCACGGAAGAACTGCACAGTCAAGACAGTAAGTAACGAAACCGTCAAATACACAAAATTCACAATCAATAGTAAACAAAGCTTTTAAAAACTCATATGAATCGATTTTAATACCCCTTCGTAATTAGAATTCGTTTAAAAGTTTTGAGCTGTGAATTTATAATTATTTATGTAAATATTTTAGTTGTTATGCTGGTAAAAATATATACTTTAGATTAGACGATTGTTGTTGTGTTAGATGATAAGAAATTTCAATTAAAAGAGTTATAGTTGTTGTTATTGCTATCATTATATTTAATAGTAGTAGTTATGGTAACAAATATTTCTCTGTTCGGTAGCTAAATATAAAGTTTTAAATTTCTATAAATTGTATGTATCCTATCCTATAATATAATACGAGCTATGTCTGAAGGGATGTGTGTTCCACGATCTCGAAATGTAGCTGTTAGATTTTGCTTAAACTTTGCACTTAAGAGTGTTTTGGCCCAAAATTAAGTTGAGAAACAGCCTCAGTCCCAGGAAAAATCGAAGTTGGTCTAAATTTAAGTTTAAAAATCGTTATTTTTAATATTGGTCTTATAGGTTGCTATTTTGGTAACGAAATAACAACTAAAAGTAAACAAAAATAAAGGAACATAAATTTTAAGCAGTTTTTTAACAGCTGTTAGATGTGAAGAGTCTGGTGTAGATTTAATAGCTTGATTACCATGACACTATAACAAAAGTCAATTGGTACTAAATAGAGATACAATTATGGGAAAATTGACATAATCCCATGCCTCACCCAAATCAAATAAAAACTTGTAAATTTCAGGAGATAGAAGAAAAACGTTTAAATAGCGTATAACATTCAAATCAAAGAGCGAAAACAAGAATTAAATAACATGAAAACAAAATAATAGGAAAGAATAAAAACGGGGATGATCCGCAAAAAAAACCCCTACTATTACTAACTACTAATTATAAGAATATAAAATCGAGACCTGTGAAATAATAATTTATTCATAAAACCTGTTTGTTTTGTTCAATAGTCATTTAAAAATTCCTAAAAACATATTTTAAGTGTGTATTAAAATATAATGTAAAACACTGAATATAAATAAAACAGAAAGATAATAATTAACTGGCTATTGATTATTGTACAAAGTAATAGAAGTATATTACTTTAAGATCACGGGACAATTTCATTGAATGCGAAATTCGGCCTAAAGCGTAACCAGGGGTGAATTTGAATTAGTGTTCTAAAATAAAGTGAAAATGAAACGAGAACCTAACATTTAAATCTGTTCTTTTTGTTCAAAACTCATTTAAAAATTCTCAAAAACGTACTTTAAGTGTGTATTAAAATATAATGTAAAATACTGAATATTAATAAAACAGAAAGATAATAATTAACTGTCTATTAATTATTATACAAAGTAATATAAGTATAATACGTTAAGATCACGGCACGAGCTACACAGTAAATTCATTGAATGCGAAATTCGGCCGAGAGCGTAAGCTGGGGTGAATTTGAATTAGTAATCTGAAACGAGAACCTAACATTTAAATCGGTTCTTTTTGTTCAATACTTATTTAAACATTCTCAAAAACATATTTTTAAGTGTGTAAAAAAATCTAATATAAGACACTGAATACAAATCAAACACAAAGTTAATAATTAACTGTCTATTAAGTATTGTACAAAGTATGTTTCGTTAAGATCACAGCTCAAGCTTCACAGCAAAATTCATGTAATGCGAAATTCGGTCGAAAGGATAATCTAGTGTGAATTTGAATGTTATATTACAGTTACAGCTATATTACAATATACTGTAAACTGAAATTTGCACTAACATAGTTTATATAACGTTTAAGATTACTGCTCTGCAAAACTGTCACGAACAGGTGTGGTTAAAAGACATAATTTAAATACAACCGAGAATTAAGCGACCTTAACTTAAAGTTACTATAGAAATCAAAGCGGACATCACCTAAATGTTAAAATACGCTTTCGATTCAGTAAACTTCATTTTCAATAATAACACAGCTATCAGAAGGAAAACTAAACTTCATTTTCAAAAATAACACAGCTATCAGAAGGAAAACCATACGCAAACAACTATGCACCCAATTGAGACTAATTATCAGGAAGAGGTGTAGTTAAAAGACATCATTTAAATACAAGCGAGAACTAAGCGACTATAATAGCGCTCCAAGCGATATCTTTAAGAACCAAAGTACTTCCTTACCGACACCTCGGTATTTTTATAATTTGAAAGTTGAAAATTTGTAGTTTTTGGGCATAATACTGTATAAATCAAAGCGAGTATTACCCTGGTGAAATAACCCGCTCTCAATGCATCGAAACACCGTCGTCTACACAGAGATGTTCATGTTTACATGAAATACAATATTTGTATCAAACACGGGTGTAGTTGAAAGAGATCAATTAAACACAAGCGAGAACTAAACAAGCAAAGTGATCTACGTTACCCAAACGGTGATATACGCTCACACGGCTGAACTACATTACCGACAAATCTATATTTTTTCACCTTTTTTATAGTTTAAAAGTAAAAAAATCTTAGTTTTATGATTTTCCCTAAATTGAACCATCTCAAAGAATGTCCATGCCAAATTTCAAGTCTCTAGCTTAAACGGTCGCTTCAGGACTTTAAGATCATCAGTGAGTCAGTCAGTTACACATAGGGCTGTATATATTATAGACTCGCCTACGGCTCGATGGGGCTTCGCCCCATGCCCCTTGGGGGTTGCCCTAAATTCGTAAATTAATAAGAAGTCAAATTGTTAAACAGGTTAGTTCCAACCGAAGAACGGGTCAATTTAAGATCATCAGTGAGTGAGTAAGTCAGTCAGTCAGTTACACATGGGGCTGTATATATTATGTAAATATTCTAGGTGTTATGCTTGATGGAGGGTCCAACCCAATAATTGGTAGCCCCAATTCCGTAAATTACTGTCAAAACCTCATACAATGAACAGGCTAGTTGAGGGCTCAACTCCAACGACAGTAACAGAAGCCGCCAATACACACTACTCACAATAAATAATACAGTAATAAGCTTTTAAATTTGCCCACGGCTCATGGTTTAATCCCTCTCCCTAGCTTCCCTTAGTTCATTAAAAAATATGATGGAGTTGTGAAATATTAATGAACTATGTAAATAGTTATGCTCAAAAGTTGTTGTGTAAAAATTAGGAGATACGATTATGATTGCACATGATTGAGGTAATCGCTGTATTCTGAAAAGATAAAAGTGGAATAAAACTATAAGTTTATATAGAGGATCGTTGTATGTATTAGAAGAAAAAAGGCACAAAATCAAGATATTTGAAATTTAAAAAAAAATGGTTTAGGCTAAGATGCTTCAGTTCCGCCAAGGGGTGGCCAAGAAACGCAGGAATCATATAGGTACCATATAGAGAAACGATAACAATTTTATCATTCAAAATCAGCAATTATTAATTTAACAGTTTTAAATGTTATATACATATTACTTCAGAAAATTAATAAAAATAGAGCCCTTGTAGTATGTAATAGCTCACAGGGTATAAAGTACTACAATCATGAAGTCTTAAAGTTTTTATATAGTCTTAAAATGAAGAAAATTGCAACTTAAGAACCATAAAATCGGCGTACATTATGCATTTTCAACCAATGGTAGTAAAAAAAAACCAATTGTGAAATAATAGCCAAAAAAAGGATTATTGATTAAATTAAAATATACTGAAAGAGTTACAATAATTGATAAGCATAGAATAGTTTTCAATTACAACAATAATAGGGTTAATCGAGACTTTGTGTGAGAGCACTGCATTGAGGAAGTTTGACGGACAAAGTGGCAGCGAGAAAAATTACTATTGAGTTTAATTCAATTGGTTAGTTTAATATTTCTCAGCCTGATGGGTCATCAGATATGTAGATGGTCTTAAAAAAACGTAGGAAGTAGGTAAATGTTAGCGAAGGTAAGAATGGAAAGTTCAATTGTTCTATAACTTAATATGTTCAATCGATTCCTAAACTAAAATTTAAGCCTGATTGGACAGCAGCAAATAGGTCAAAGACCGGATGTCAGACGTGTTGGGACACGTTCAACTCTTCAAAGTAAAACTGTACCAGAACTATCAACTGAAGCGCTATATTCAATCTGGGGATTCATATAGAGAGACAGCATACAAATAGTAGAAAATTAAGTTAAAATTACTGTATTAGGTAATTTTTGTGCGAAAATCTACAAGACATTTTCCAGCATGAGAAAACTAAAGTCTAGAAAATGTATTAAGACCTAATATATTTTTAGCAATTAATATAGAAATTAAAGCGGACATCACCTGAATGTAAAGATACGCTTTCGATTCAGTAAATTCATTTTCAATAATAACACAG
This sequence comes from Neoaliturus tenellus, assembly GCA_030545055.2. Classification (NCBI taxonomy): domain Eukaryota; kingdom Metazoa; phylum Arthropoda; class Insecta; order Hemiptera; family Cicadellidae; genus Neoaliturus; species Neoaliturus tenellus. The sequence goes on along the minus strand of CM061532.1, from coordinate 90,668,434 downwards.
CAATCAGAGGGACAACCATACTCAAACAACTGTGCGCCCAATCGAGATTAATTATCGGGAAGAGGTGTAGTTAAAAGATATCATTTAAATACAAGCGAGAACTAAGCGACTATAATAGCGCTCCAAGCGACATCTCTAAGAACCAACGTACTTCCTTACGACACCTCGTCTTTTGAGAATTATTTATAATTTGAAAGCTGAAAATTTTTAGTTTTTGGGCATTAATACTGTCTAGAACAAAGCGAGAATTGCTGAAATAACCCGCTCTCTATGCAGAAAAACACCGTCGTCTAATCAAGACATTCATGCTAACGTAATTCAATAATGGTATCATACACGGGTGTAATTGAAAGAGATCATTTAAACATGAGCGAGAACTAAACCTGCAGAGTGATCTACGATACCACGCGGTGATATACGCTGATACGGCTGAACTACGTTACCGACAAATCTATATTTTGAACCTTTTTTATAGTTTAAAAGTAAAAAAGTTGTAGTTTTATGATTTTCCCTAAATTGAAACATCTCAAAGAATGTCCATGCCAAATTTCAAGTCTCTATCTTAAACGGTCGCTTCAGGACTTTAAGATCATCAGTGAGTCAGTCAGTTACACATGGGGCTGTATATATTATAGACTCGCCTACGGCTCGATGGGGCTTCGCCCCATGCCCCTTAGGGGTTTCCCTAAATTGGTAAATTAATAAGAAGTCAAGTTGTTAAACAGGTTAGTTCCAACCGAAGAACGGGTCAGCCGAGACAGTAACAAAACTATCTAATACTCTAAATTCACAATCGATAGTAAAAAAGCTTTAATAATCTCCTATTAGTAGGTTTTAATACTCCTCCTTAGTAAATAGTTTTAAAAAAAATTGAGCTGTGAGATAAATATTATTTATGTAAATATTCTAGGTGTTATGCTTGATGGAGGGTCCAACCCAATAATTGGTTGCCCCAATTCCTTAAATTACTGTCAAAACCTCATACAATGAACAGGCTAGTTGAGGGCTCAACTCCAACGGCAGTAACAGAAGCTGCCAATATACACTACTCACAATAAATAATAATAAGCTTTGAAATTTGCTTACGGCTCATGGTATAATCCCACTCCCCCCTTAATTCGTAAAAAATATAATGGAGTTGTGAAATATTAATGAACTATGTAAATAGTCATGCTCAAAAGTTGTGTAAAAATTTGGAGATACGATTATGATTGCACATGATTGAGGTAATAATAGCTGTATTCTGAAAAGATAAAAGTGGAATAAAATTATAAGTTTATATAGAGGATCGTTGTATGTAATAGAAGAAAAACGGGACAAAATCAAGATATATGAAATTATAAAAAAAAAATGGTATAGGCTAAGATGCTTCAGTTCCGCCACGGGGTGGCCAAGAAACGCAGGAATCATATATGTACCATATAGAGAAACGATAACAATTTTATCATTCAAAATCAGAAATTATTAGTTTAACAATTTTAAATGTTATATATATATATATATATATATATATATATATATATATATATTAGTTCAGAAAATTAATAAAAATAGAGCCCTAGTAGTATGTAATAGATCACAGGGTATTAGGTACTATAATCATGAAGTCTTTAAGTCTTTATATAGTCTTAAAATGAAGAAAGTTGCAACTTAAGAACCATAAAATCGGCGTACATTATGCATTTTCAACCAATGGTAGTAAAAAAAAACCAATTGTGAAATAATAGCCAAAAAAGGATTATCGGTTAAATTAAAATATACTGAAAGAGTTACAATAATTGATAAGTATAGAATAGTTTTAAATTACAACAATAATAGGGTTAATCGAGACTTTAGGTGAGAGCACTGCATTGAGGAAGTTTGACGGACAAAGTGGCAGCGAGAAAAATTACTATTGAGTTTAATTCAATTGGTTATTATAATATTTCTTGGTTATTTATAATATTTCGATGGGTCATCAGATATGTAGATGGTTTAAAAAAAACGTCGGAAGTAGGTAAACATTAGCCAAGGTAAGAATGGAAAGTTCAATCGTTCTATAACTTGATATGTTCAATCGTTTCCTAAACTAAAATCTAAGCCTGATTGGACGGCAGCAAATAGGTCAAAGACCGGATGTCAAACGTGTTGGGACACGTTCAACCTTCAAAGTAAAACTGCACCAGAACTATCAACTGAAGCGCTATATTCAATCTGGGGATTCATATAGAGAGACAGCATACAAATAGTAGAAAATTAAGAATAATTACTGTATTAGGGTTTTTTTTGTGCGAAAACCTACAAGAAATTTTCCAGCATGAGAAGACTAAAGTCTAGAAAATGTAGTAAGACCTACAATATTTTTAGCAATTAATCATTTACTTTGCGGGCGTTACTGCGGCAAAAAATATGCAGTACTAGAATAATATGTTTAAAGTATTCGCACAAGCTTCGTAGAGCTCACCATAGTAATGATAAAATTAATAATATAATATTGTAACAAAGTATTCCAGCACTACGCTCAATCGTCTCTCAAAAGACAAGAGTAATAGCAATAGCCAATATGAACAAATGAATTTAAATAAAACGAAACGAGAACCTCACATTTCAATCAACATTTTCGTATTACTTTAGAGTACGTGCATTAAATTTATTTCACCATCCTTAAAACAAATGCTATATTACAGTTACAGCTATATTACAATATACTGTAAACTGAAATTTACACTAACGTAGTTTATACAACGCTTAAGATCACTGCTCAGCAAAACTGTCACGAAAACTTCATCAGGAACAGGTGTGGTTAAAAGACATAATTTAAATACAACCGAGAATTAAGCGACCTTAATTTAAAGTTACTATAGAAATCATAGCGGACATCACCTAAATGTAAATATACGCTTTCGATTCAGTAAACTTCATTTTCAATAATAACACAACAATCAGAAGGAAAACCATACGCAAACAACTATGCACCCAATTGAGAGTAATTATCAGGAAGAGGTGTAGTTAAAAGACATCATTTAAATACAAGCGAGAACTAAGCGACTATAATAGCGCTCCAAGCGATATCTTTAAGAACCAACCTACTTCCTTACCGACACCTCGGTATTTTTATAATTTAAAAGTTGAAAATTTGTAGTTTTTGGGCATAATAAAATCAAAGCTAGTATTACCCTGGTGAAATAACCCGCTCTCAATGCATCGAATCACCGTCGTGTACATGAAGATGTTCATGTTCGTATGAAATACAATATTTGTATCAAACACGGGTGTAGTTGTAAGAGATCATTTAAACACGAGCGAGAACTAAACCTGCAAGATCTACGTTACCCAAACGGTGATATATGCTCACACGGCTGAACTACGTTACCGACAAATCTATATTTTTTACCTTTTTTATAGTTTAAAAGTAAAAAAATCGTCGTTTTATGATTTTCCCTAAATTGAAACATCTCAAAGAATGTCCATGCCAAATTTCAAGTCTCTATCTTAAACGGTCGCTTCAGGACATTACTATCATCAGTGAGTCAGTCAGTTACACATAGGGCTGTATATATTATAGACTCGCCTACGGCTCGATGGGGGCTCCGCCCCCATGCCCCCTTTGGAGGTTGCCCCGAATTCGTTGAATAATTTAAAGTCAAGTATTGAACAGGCTAGTTCCACCAACTAACTGGACAGCGAAGACAGTAACAAAACGGGCTAATACGCACTCTTCACAATCAATAATAATAATAACAATAACAATAATATCCTTTGAAAATATTTCACGGGGCTCAGCCCCCATGCCCCCTAGTTGATTTTACTAATTTCGTTTATCATTCACAAAGTCTCAAATAATGAACTTTCTAGTTCCACTAAAGTACTGAACAGGCTAGTTCCATCGAAGTTTTGAAAAGCTAAGTTTTAAATTACGTGTAACTCTACTACAAAAGTGTGTGATACTAACTCCTCCACGTTACCAACCACTTGGTCTGGAACGTCAACGATTTTAGATGCGGCACAGAAAAATTGCAATGGGGCAAAATTAATCCAAATTAAGTATCTTTAAATAAAATTTTCATTGATAAAAAAATGTAATGTGCCCACTATAGCAAAACAATAATGCTAAAAAATAGAAAATAATTGACTATGTGAAAATAACTATTAAAATAATAAAATAATCAAACTATAATAATGCATAAACTAAAGAAATTGAAAGTAACACTTAAACCAAATCTAGCATCGCCAACCACGATATTAAAATAATCGGAAAACAAAAACTAATAAAAATTGTTTTTAAAAGCTAAGTTATTAATTTACTTGTAACTCTACTAAAATGTGTGATGCTAACTATTCCACTTTACCAACTACTTAGTCTGAAACGTCAACGAGTTAACATGCGTCACATTAAAATTGCAATGGGTGAAAATTATTCCAAATTAAGTATTTTTAAATGAGATTTTCGTAAATTTTAAAAATAATGTAATATGCCCATTAGAGTAAAACAATAATGCTAAAAAATAGAAAATAACCAATAGTAAGTTTGAATATTACTATTAAAATAATAAAAAAATCAAGCTATGCTAGTTAATAAACTTAAGAAATTAAAAATACAATTTGAACTAAATATAGTATCGCCAACCACGATATTAAAAGAATCTGCTGATACATACTAATTAAAAATAAAAACTTGTATATTTCAGGATATAGAAGAAAAACGTTTAAATTACTGAAATAGCAAATAACATTCAAATCAATAAGCGAAAACAAGAATTAAATAACATGAAAACAAAATCATAGGAAATAATAAAAACGGGGTAGATCCGCAAAAAACCCCTACTATTACAAACTACTACTAATTATAAGAATATAAAATCTAGACCTGTGAAATAATAATTTATCCATAAAAACCTGTTAGTTTTGTTCAATAGCCGTTTAAAAATTCTTAAAAACATATTTTAAGTGTGTATTAAAATAAAATATAAAACACTGATTATAAACAATGCAGAAAGATAATACTTAACTGTCTATTAAGTATCGTACTAAGTAATAGGAGTATATAACGTTAAGATCACGGCACGAGCTACACAGAAAATTCATTGAATGCGTAATTCGGCTGAGGGGTTCACATAGGGTGAATTTGAATAAGTAATCTAAAATAAATTGAAATTAAACGAGAACCTAACATTTAAATCTATTACTTTTGCTCAACACTTATTTAAACATTCTCAAAAACAAATTTTAAGTGTGAAAAATTCGAATATAAGACACTAAATATAAATCAAACAGAAAGATAATAATAAACTGTCTATTAAGTATTGTACAAAGTAATCGAAGTATGTTACGTTAAGATCACGGCTCAAGCTTCACAGAAAATCCATTCAATGCGAAGTTCAGCGGAGAATAATCCCGAGTGAATTTGAATAAGTAATCTAAAATAAATTGAAACAAAACGAGAACCTACATTTAAATCTGTTAGTTCAGCTAAACAGTTATTTAAAAATTCCCTAAAACATATTTATGATGTGTGTAAAATATAAAAGAAACGAGCTTTCAAGGCAGCATAATCTCATTGCTATTTAGAAGTCAAATGGATAAGTTTATTATGTATGAGGGATACTAACGTTGCCAATAGCAAGGAAGCAGGTGTAGTTAAAAGACATGATTTAAATACAAGCGAGAACTAAGCGACTATTCACCCGCCATGGGAAATTAATTCATAGTAGGAGAAGAAAATTCACCTTTGGTAAACATTCAAGATAGCGCATATGCTACAAATTAGGGAATTATCACTGTATATATTATCGAGTATAACCCTGGGTCCCTGGTGAAATAACCCGCTCTCTATACAAATTAACGCCGTAGTTTACAATATATATAAGAGTATCCATCGAAGGATACCACGAGTATATCAAACACGGGTGTAGTTGAAAGAGATCATTTAAGGTGGTGCAAGGGGTTTTTCGTAGTTGATAATTATACCGTTTTAAGTGTTTAATTCGACTATACAAATATTTTCTAATAATGGAAAAATATTTTAAAAAATTTGACACAATTATTTTATGACTTATTGTCATATAAAGTGGTGGTTTTACGTCACATTGGTGCTTGCCTTTCATAAAAACCACTAGAGTCTAAGGACCCATATTTTTCCAATGTTAATAATTAATTATGTAGATTAAAACAAACTATTACAAAACATCCACAAAATTATTTCAATTTTATATGACGACTTAAATTTATGACCTAAAAGAATATATCCTTTAAATAGGAATAAAATTGGTTTCAATTTCTTTGGCCAAAAATGCACTTTAAAAAAATATAACTATCATACTTTAAAAAAAATTTTTGTAAGCAGGAGGCAAGCCCAAATATAATAATTTTGAGTTTTATTACGCCTAATAGCTGACAGCTGCAACCCGCTCGTCTCCGCGCACTCGCCCGCCGCGCACACACGAGCACACGCGCGGGCTACCTGCCCCTCGCCACCGTTGTGTCGGTCCGCGCCGTAAATCCACCCTTCAGAAACTATTTGATAGGGAAGACTCATGGCAAATATCATTTATAGAATTTCGGCGCATTTGCTCATGGTCAGGGTTTTATATGAATTTTCCTACTATCTATATTGGGGAAAAACATTCCAATTTGTCATTGGAAAATATAAGGGCAACTAAAATAGGCTTGTTAGTATCCATTATTAGTACTGGAATTCATATGCTTATTCTGCACGCATTGTTATGTACGGGCTAAAGATGAACCCATAAGTAAATTCTCTAAAAGAAATAAATCAGTAATACACGAACGAAAAGTATATCCAAGACACACAAATAAATTCATACTCCATCAAAAATTTACTATACAAACCCTTGGGGCTATACAAAGCGACAGTGGTGTACTTTAATACTTCTATTATTAATTTAATCAGTTTTACTATTTGTGGACAATATTTTGTTTTTTGTTACAGTTTAAGTGTTAGTGTTAGTACCAAAATTTCTACGAAAACGGTCCGCGTAAATGTACTATCTATCTAAAAGCAAGGGAATGTTTCACGCAAGAAAGAAAGCTTCAACAATTGCTTCAACGAGCTCTAAAGTGAAGTATTCTATCACAATGAATCGGAAAATGACTACCTCACCAGTGCATCTTGTCAATCTATGTAAGAGTTTAATTTATTACTATAGAAATTAATATATTTGCAACTGAGCTGTGGCGTGGCGTCGTGGCGACCTTAGAAAGAAAATTATATGCTCATTATACTTTGCTTTGCCATATAAGAATTTCATATAGGGAAAGATCTAATATAGCCTATCGCGAGTGGTGTTATTCAATTTGTTTATTTGTGCATTACTCAAATTAAAAAATATATTGTCAAACAAATTATTACTGTAATTGAAACTGAATAGATTTGGGATTCTCTTAGATCATTCTATTATTTACATGTAATTTGATAGTGTCGTATAGTTAGGCATAGCACATACTACTTCTGAATTATTCATAGATTGTTACTCAATATGCTATTTTCACTCAGCTCAAGTGCATTCCCAATGTAATAAAAACAACCTTTATCCTATACTCTTATACGAGCAATGTTTGCTTGTTTGCTTGTTTGCTTGTTTGCTTGCTTGCACAATTATCTCAAAAACGGCTCCGACGATTTCCTTCAAATTTTGGAATAAACTTAGTTTTACCTTAAAAATACGATTGAGATGGGTCTCGCCCCCAGGGAAAATCTAATTTTGCTAAAAATTAAAGTTTAAAATTACAAAATTTTAACATTGGGCTTATGGGTTGCCATGTTGGCAACGAATTAACAACATATAAACAAGAAGTACATTCAGAACTTCAAAAAGAAATGTAACAGCTGTTTATGTACTGCATATTAAATGTCAATAAAGTTTATTCTGATATTTAAATTTACTAATATTTCACCGAGCAACGCTCGGTCCTCCTGGTACTTGTGTTAAAGTAGCCTGCAAACAAAATACTTTGTCACAGTAGCATATTGTCCCAACTCAAATTTCTATGAAACACTTTGTCCCACTCGCTTATTTACAGTTAGTTAAATCAGCTAATGAGGTAACATTTTGTCATGACAAAAAATTTACAAGGGTTGAGGAACGCAACTCAGGTAGTAAGAGCAGTTCAAATACAAGGGTCACGCGATCCATGCGGCCGCATGGAGCACCGGCCTGATTAAAATGACGGTGTTATTTGATAGTTAAAAAATAACGCCTTAACAATCGTGTAACCTTTAATTTGTTAGTGTGTGTCTAAACACCAAGGTCTAACACACGGGACGGCAAAACTCCCGGAAGGATGTTCCGTTTCGCAGCCGCAGGCTGTATTTTGGGAGTCCGAATGCAAGACAACGGCGAAACAGCCGGGCCTGGCGAAACTACCATGATACTCATTATGTTAAATTTCTTCTCATTTAGAAAAGATGCTGTCTTCATTAAAGAATGTGGCTTTGCTGTGTCCTAAGACATAGGAAAAGGGGTAGCCGAAAGGAGAGTCCGGGCTTTAGAAATTACATGGAAATTGGTGTCTTTGTATGTTATATTGTACTATGAAAGGCAGTTGGAAGTGAAAATGTAATATGAACTTTTTATACTCTTTACATCAGACGAAATTTTTTATAGGGTCTTAAATCACAAAATTTGAGGTATTTCTGTTTATTAAAATGTCTAAAACCCAGAGGGCAGGAAAATAACATGTGGGTAATATTATATTTCGTTACAAAGGCCGGCGTTTCATCGGCCTCGAGAACATGTTTCAAGCTCAAGACTTCGAGAACGTGAGTAGGCAAAACGTTTTAGGCCGAGTTATGATTTATATTTTATTCTATCAAAATAAAAAATACATAGAAATAAAAACTTCCAACCCAGACCTCAAAAGCATGATTTTCGTCGTTAAAAATGGTTGACAAAAAACAGGTGATATTGATGAAGTGCAATGATAAAAACAGTAGCAGGGGCTTTCAACCCTTCAAACCACTAGTTGTAATAAGGTTTAAGAGGATAAATAGAGCAGGACATTTAATGGTTGCCGGATATCAAATATACTCTATGTTTTTTATAAAAAATGTTGCTTTGGGGGAATATATTTTTCAAAGTTCATCGACATTTTACTTCTGACGTAAAGCACACCAACGAAATGATTGATTTTTCTTTCTACGGATGTTGTAAACGCCAGCTCGACAACCTTTACAAAGTAGCTGTTTGGGGGTGTACGAGAATTAGCAAGGGTACCCGATTCTTTGGGAACTGTATTTCGTTATGCGCCTTTTCCTTTTGGAATTTGCAGGCCGAAGGTATCCGATAAATTTGCGGTAGGTAGGTTTTCTTATTATTCGCAGAACACATAGGATGTATACGGATAACATAAAATTTTTACAATTTTAAAAATTTCCTAGAGCTTTTTAGTTTAAAATTAAATAAAATCCAAATCAAAGAATCACATCAGTTGTGTATCAACTATATAGGCCTATGTATATTATTCTATTTAGTTAATTATTATGTCTTAATGCGGACTAGAAAGAAAAAGAAACAAGTCCTGACTACGTTGGTGTAGCTTTATGTCAGGAATAAAAAATAAAAGTGAAATATTATGTCGATGAACTTTGAAAAATATATTCCCCAAAAGAAACATTTTTTATAAAAAATATATATTTGATATCCGCGGCATAACTATTAAATACAAAGCCACAAAGCTGTTTTGTCTTAAAACCTTTTTATAGACTCTTAGTGGTATAAGCTTAACCCTTTTATAGACTCTTAATACTTTCCGGAAGTTAAGCTGTGCATATTCATTAATTGAAACTAAATTATAAATGTATTTGTCCTTAATGTGTACTATGTGGTACATGCGTATTGTACGGAAGTATGGCCTACGAACCAGCATGTTTTAAAGTTCTTTGTAGAATCAACCAAAGAAAATATAGGAATGTTATTGAACAATTTTTCAATAATAGTTTAATTTTGTTAATTCTATTTGATTTCTGCTGGTACTTTTCGTAATATTTTCCGAAGAATATTATTATGGGTTGGAATAACATTTATTTTTTAAAGTTTTATGCAACAATTTATTTTGATAAACTAAATAAAATTATTGTTTTATTTTTTATAAATAACTTTTGTGATTATTCAATACTTGGAAGACCGAATTTTCTGTTTAATATAGCCTAACTGTATTTGGTGCCACTAATATAAGTTTTTTAGTGTTGTCTGTATGAGTAATTGTCGGTAGTGTTTTACCGCTCGAGCACACCTCCAGTGCGAGGTGTGGCAGACAGGCCGTGCGAATTTTGCTAGCGTTTGAAAAACAATCGGCTCGGCTCACGGCAGCCAAGAGACGCCAACCACTGAAATTTGTAAAACTTGAGAAAGGCCAGCGCTCGACAAAGAGGGGTGAGAGAGAGAGAATGAGAGGAAGCGAGTTGTGAGTCCCTTTACGCTTCAGTGGTCATGGGATGCAGAGGGGTTGTAGCACTCGCACGCGCACGGGCCAACCACTTTCTCTTTTTTGAGTGACAGTGCTGCATTCTACCGGCAGAAGTTTGTCCCTACTAGCCCTTGCACAGCCTTAAACACGAGCGAGAACTAAACCTGAAGAGTGATCTACGATACCACGCGGTGATATACGCTGATACGGCTGAACTACGTTACCGACAAATCTATATTTTTTACCTTTTCTATAGTTTAAAAGTAAAAAAGTTGTAGTTTTATGATTTTTCCTAAATTGAAACATCTCAATGAATGTCCATGCCAAATTTCAAGTCTCTATCTTAAACGGTCGCTTCAGGAATTTAAGATCATCAGTGAGTCAGCCAGTTACACATGGGGCTGTATATAATATGGATTTTACGCTGCGCACGGCAGACGACACGGACAAAACGACGAGGACAGTATTTTCATTGGTGGTATTATTGATTATTGTGAAGATCATTGTGTGGTCGATGTTTTTTAGTACAGCAATAAGAAGTATATTATACTTCTTTTTTGAAAATGTTTTAAAGATTGTTTTAATAACAGTACGGTATTTCAAACGGTTTTGATTTTGAATTTAGTGTGAATGAAGTTTTAGCTGTGATACTAATTAAAAATTGATGGAATAGGCTAACCGTAGGCCTACTTTTGTTTTACTATGGGGTGGATCGTGAAGCTCCATCTGTCGGATTTATATGATCCCTTGGAAACCATAAGGGACTAACATAAAAACTTAGTCGTATTAGAGAGCAAAAATTAAATTTAAAATCCCGGTTTTATGAAAATAACTCCTGATAGGGGAAAGGAGCTCAAGTCAAAGAGTTAATTTGTGATAGTCATGACGACAATTTGGCCCATGGTAATTGTTTCTCACCGCTAAGAGCATTTAACAAATTAACACCGATATCTGACTTATTATTGAAGCTGGTTTTTAATAAGACAAAAAAGGCTCTAATACTTTAACTATTTACTTTATTTTTAAATAGGTCTGTTTAGTGTTTCGCTCTAATGCTTAAGAGAAGCATATGAGAGTCTCAACATTATAACTTAGACTGACTGCAGTAATTTTCATGGTGCGTACTTGGTTTCTGCTGCAACCCACCAGATTGTCCAAATACTGAAACCGGAATGAAAATACCCCATTTGATTTACATTAAGAAAATTCCCTTAAAAACAAGCTACAGTACACTCTCGTTCATCGGAACTAATGTGGCGGACGGCGGGTTCGGATGTCAAAAAATTCCGATGAAGCGGAGGCCGTCGTGAGTCATCATTTCCGCCCGTACGGTGACCTATCGTGATTGTATTCACTCTTGTTTATAAGGCAACACTAGAAATTTTATGAAAATAAGGCACTTAAACTTTGAACATGGTAACAAATGAACCTATAGGAATAAAAACAACGCAGGAAATAAAGATCCAAAATCGTTATTCTCATTTTCCATACTTATATTCCACTCATATTCCAGCAGTCAACTGACTTCCACGTAACACAGGTGCAGTCGCGACGCGAGACAGACTGAATGACAGTTTGGGAAGCGGTCGAAACGGATGTTCACTTCCTGCCCTCTTCCTCTTTCTATTTTTGTGCGAATACTCCACGGCCTCGTAAATCACATCGATACGTACAGATTATGAAAAACGCTTGATGACGTTACACGCAAAATGTGATACTTCACTGTTGTGCGGATAGAACGAATGGAAATTGAAGGCGCTAAAACGGAAAATTTATTTATTTCGTAAGAAAAAAATATTAATAATATCCAGATTTTCAGTTCCGATGAAGCGGAGTTCCGATGTTGCCGAGTCCGATGAACGAGAGTGTACTGTATGTATTTATGAAGATACATAATCACTCAAACCTTGAAATTAACAAATTGTTAGACTGAATTTTAGTAAATCTTTATAAATACAGTGATGGTTTTGAAAAATTCAGAGAGATTAGCAGTATTGCTGTACGTTTTCCTCTTCTTTTACTGACGTTTTGTTTCAATGAGATAGTTAAAACAGAGTTATTTTTAGCAAATCGTTTAAAACTAGGTTATAATCCCCCATATCCCTTTAATCTAGAAAAATAATAGGCCTACTATTAATAATACCACCAGTAATCGTCAATTTATACTCCCCACCGTCACCCTTTCCACCCCTACCCCCTTCTACCCTTCCACGGCCACCCCCCCCCCCCCACCCGAAAATCGGCTCTGGAGCCGCCACTGTATTATTATTCATTTATTAATGTTGAGGAGCAGAATTTTGAAATTCAAACGACAAGAGGTTACAATACCTTAATTTATCGTCAACAATCCATACGTGCAGTGGCGACCGGTTTCGACACTCAGTGACTGATTGTTGACGATAAAATTAAGGTATTGTAACCTCTTGTAGCAATTTACAAAGCAATCCGGAGGCAAATAACAAAAATGATATAAAGAGCATTGTTTGTAAATAACATAAATGTAAACACTCTGCATATTACTAACTTTGTAAATATAACCTTGAAAATACAACTTTATAGTTAATATTTTCAATGATCAAAAGTCTAATTTCGCATTATGATAAAAAACGTTGTTCATCACTAGGAGCAAAAGTGTCTTTTTGATGCTTAATCGTTTTTAAAAACGAGGCGCAGCCGAGTAGCCTATAAAGACCCACTTTTGCTCCTAGTGATGAAAACTACTAATGGTGTACAGTAGCACAATATAAAATGCCAACTGGATTCATAGTTGTAAATTATTATGAGGGTGATTCAGTGGTGTAGTGGTTAGCGCACCGGACTTCGGGACCATGGCAACGATGTCGTGGGTTTGAATCTGCATTCTGAAAGTGACTTTTATCAGTACCATTCAACTTGTACTGTAGGGGCTTACCCCCTTACTTTGTCTAATACGTTCCATGCACAGATCAATAGTCTATGTGGATGGGGCTAAGTAAGACAAAAATAAGAGGTCCGCCAACCTCATAATAAAAAATAAAAAAATTGTTTTTCTATGAACCTTTTTCTTGTCCATTTACTAATATTACCTTCCCAGTCCATAAATACCACTCTGATTTTGCCTACCAGGCCATTAACAATGCTTTCATACAACACAGCTTATTTCAAAACAAAAGATTATGTTTTTTGTTTAATAAGAAAATTTATTACAGTATTTTCATGAATTTAAAAACTTAATTTAAAAGTTTTAGACGTGTTTTGCAGGTCAACATTCCTAATTCAGGCTAGATCAATTTTGTAAAATTTATCTCAACCCAAAATAAGTAACTTTCAAGGCTACTTTTTATGAAATAGGCCTATACTATTCCCTTATACCGTCCTATAGAGTTATTAGCTATGCTGATGACACTACGTTAGTACACTTTGGGGAAGATCTTCCAAATTTAGAGAATTCCATGGTGCGATCACTTGCTGAAGCTGCTACCTGGTTCCGAGCTAACTTTTTTATGTTAAATGAGAGTAAAACCCACAAACTCATTTTTACTCTAAGACAGGTAACAAATGAATGTGAATCAGTTAAACTCTTAGGCTTATATCTTGATCAAAAATTGACCTGGAAAGTGCATGTAGATCATCTATGTGGGAAGCTATCGAGGGTACTATATCTGATAAGATCTTTGAAGTCCTGTGTACCTAAAGACTATTTAAAGGTTGCCTATATGTCATTTTTTCAGAGTACCATTTTGTATGGTCTGAGGCTCTGGGGTTCATCACATGAAACATCTAGGGTACTACTGCTTCAAAAGAAAGCAGTTAGAACCCTTGTGGATGCCCCTTTTGATGCACACTGCAAGCCTATTTTTATTTCAGAAAGGATAATGACAGTTTTTGGCTTGTTTGTTTTTGCATGTATTGTACAAATGAAGAAAGTGCATGAAAACTTTGAGTTAAGAAGCAGTTATCACGGGTACAATACGAGATCTAATAACATGCTTCATGTCCCATATGTAAGGTTAAGTAAAGTTCAAAACAGTTCTTGTATGCTTAGTATTAAGTTTTTTAATAGGATTCCTGTCAAGGCTCGGAACCAGCCCTTTTCAAAATTTGAAAAAAACTTGAGGGGATTATTATTGGCCTACCCAATATACTCCATTCAGGAGTTTTTTGAGATACCAGCAGCTGAAGTAAGTACCTTTTTTGGTAGGTAATGTTTGATTTTTTGTTTTGGTTTGACTTGCCTGTGTGAGCTTGTTTTTATTTGCTTGAACTTGCATGTAGCATGTCATTTCTTTTGAATTTTGCATGGTTTGCAAACTGTAGATAAATTAGAATTAAGGATTATGACGATGTCCAGTGCATGTTTGTAATGCTTGACGACAATAAATATTGCTTATTGCTTATTGCTTATTGCATCCTATATAGATGGATCTGAGGATGACAGCTTCAATGTTGAAAGACCTTGTCTAAATGTAAAATATTCAAAAATATATTGGTGTTTTGAATTTTAAATATAAAAGAATTATCAAGCCAATATTTAAGCTCATCTGTTCAAGGTTCAATGTTATCCATTTATATTATTCTTATAGAAAATATACAATTTCTTTTTCAGTTCTAAATGAAGAACATTCAAAAAAGGGCTCAAAGCTGGTAAATGTTCTTTTATAAATTGTTGTTTGGTGGAGGGTAGGATTTTATATCTATTAATTAAATAGGAGAGATAATTGAATAAACTACTTTTAAAGAAACTAATTAGTAATGTGTATATAGGAAAGGATGTATCTTACCCATAGGATGTAAATACACAGGATAATCAGCAAGTTATTTTTCTTGTTTTAACTTTTAATTAGTTCTTTATTTTGTAGGATGAAAATGATTGAATTTTACTTTATATCACTCCTATATTTCTAATTTAAAACAATACTTGATAAATTAATTTACAGAAATTTGATGAACAACATACATAATTATGTTTCTCAGTATCTTCCTGATTTTGAGGAAACCCCTTTTTAATAGTTTGTAAAAAGAAAAACTAGAAAGGTCTATGAGTCTATGTTTATAAATAGCAGAGCAGTTGCATTAAAATGAATAGTCCGTTTGACAGTTCTAGACCATCCATATATTCACTTGTAAGTTATTTATAGAACCAGCGACCAACATAAATAAGAAATGTGTTGGTCTGAATCTTTATTCAAATGTCACTTCTCTATGACTGTTTGAAAACTTAAGTGATTCTTGGATATTATATTACTTTAAAATCTATGGAAAAACAAACTTGTTTAATATAAACAACTGTTCATTGTTTACTAACTTCTGCTTATTTAATAAGTTAGTGATGAGTAGACCACCAGTTTTAGGACCTAATAATTATGTTCGCTAATTCTTCTTCTTCAGCCTTCAATGCATTTCACTGGTATTAAAACGATACAATTGTACATTAAAAGAATGGTACATTAAAACAATTGGATTTGTTCCAAATAAGATGACTGTTGTCAAGCTAATGAAATGTTAATCTGATACTCACCCCTTCAGTCATACTCACCTTAAAATACGCACCACAGAGTGCGTCGGTGTTTCAAATAAAGTATCTAAAGTACATTTTTGTAAGATTGTGAACATCTAGATCTGAATGTTTATCTACTTAGGACCCCCAAAAAATTGAAGTAATGTCAGAAAGCTCTGAAATACAAATTTTGACCTATTCATATAAAGATTTTATAGTTTTGGTTTTATAGAACATACAATTAAAAGGTTACACAGTTAAATTTTCTTTACCTCTCATACTGAATCAGGTTTTATAAATTAGCATATAAAATGAATGTTTCCTATGAGCTATCAATCAATCAATATCAGTTTATTCAGTTCCGTACATATACATGAATAGTGTCATACAACTTTACATTGCATAAAGTTTAAGACAAAAGACAAAGAGAGAAGGAGAAAACAGAACTTAGCAACTATGAAACACCTGAAATTCCAATTAAATATACCATCTAGTTGAGAATCTCAAACTCTGCTAGTTTACTTAGATAAAAAAATTCTTCTACAGAGTAATCATTATTTTTGAGCAAGTGTTCCCTAACCAAATCCCTAAAATTGTTTTGATTAATTTTACACTTCAAGTTTGAGGGTAAATGGTTAAGAAATTTTGACCCCATATTAATAATTAATAAAGCTAATAAATAACTAAAGTAATAATGCTAAAGTAAAAAAAAGATAATTTTTGTTTCAATATATTTTTCTTAATCCATTAGATGTCAAACAAATCATGCAGTTTAATCTATACTTATTTAATACGCTAAGGGGGGTTATTTGTAGAGAACTCCTCCTACAATTCTCAACCGATTTTCAAGTTTTTGTGTCGTTGGATAGGGCTTGGTCTGTAGTTGTTTCCGCCAAAAGTTTATGAGAATCGGATGTAGAATAAAGGCGCTATCCACAAATAAATTTGAAATTTTTCTACTAGAATAGTATTGAGATTGGTTTGAGCATTTTAAACATCTGTTAACATACAGCTGTAGTTTCTGTTGATTACTGATATTCACAATTTTGGATTGGTTGGATGACATTGATTTAGAATTGAATATAACTTTTCTATTGTGTCAAAATAAATTGCTCAATAGAGAGTTTTTGCACATACGGTAAATGAATACGGTAAACGCTAAACGCTATTGCATTCATGGTTGATTTACCTATTTATATTGCTTGAAGATATGAAAAACTTGTTGAGAAGTGATCAGCGG